>OU503051.1:17112828-17128366 GCA_912172775.2 Fraxinus pennsylvanica
GTGAAGAAGGTGATGAACAGTGACTTTTTTCCTTTCCTTTTCTTTTTTTATAATTATTTTAGGTTTTAATAAGTTTGCTGCAATTATCCCATAGTTTTTTGGACTGATTTGCATTTTAAAAAAGTTTAGGAGCAAATTGTAATTTATTCTTTATTTTTCTTTTCTTTTCCTTTTTGTTTTATTTCAATTGGAGGGTTTATCGGTCATTTTATGTTAAAAATTAGGGCAAATGACGTTTTGCACCAAAAAAATCAAAGGTAGTGACGTTCTGCGTCAAAAAATTAAACGCAGGGACGTTTTGCGTCAGTTAGCCAAAAACTAAACACTATGATTTTTCATATTTTCCTTAAGTGTTGCTATATATATTGTAATTTTTCAATATTTAAGGAAAATCCCCTCCCCCCGGTTCTATCACCACTTTTTTGTTTAGTCCACCACATTCTTAAGTGTTTTTTTTCTTTTTAATTTTCTGTTTACTATTATAATCATAACTTTAGAGTTTTTTTGTTTTTCATTTTACAGTAAAAATGCATTTTAAAATAGTAGATTGATGGAGAATATGTGGTTAAAAAATAAGTAAAAGTTTTGAGTTTGCGTTTAATATTATTTTATTGAAAAATGTGTGGTTGAAAAAAAAATTATTTTAAAAATATTGAGAATCAAACTAGGGCTAAAATTACATAAATAACATACTTTTAAATATTATTCACATAAGCAATTTTTATCTTTTCCGCCGCAACTTTTATTGAAAACATTTGCTGGTATTTTAGGGGATTCAAGGCATGATTTAGATTCTGTGATATCTTTGCATTATTAATTATTATTACTTTAGATGGGTCCAGGAATCGTAAGAACGATAATGAGGGGGTGTATTGAGAAGGAATGTAATTGTAGACAATGGTGTATATATTAATTTCTTCTTCCTTTTTTTTTTCTTTTTGTAGGAGTGTATTTATAATGTAGTGGACCTGTGGTAACAATAATTTGATTTTTTACCTTGGTCGTTGTAATACATTATTTTACACTCATTTAGTTGCCCATTTTCACCGTCGTCATTGTTGTTGCCGTCAACATCACCACCAGTTGTAATATTATGTTTTACAATTCCACCACAATAGATCATACTAGTTATAAAATTTATTGTTACACCGTCATTGACCATCACTTGTAACATTTATTATTACATCACAGACACGGCCCTTTGTAACATTTATTATTACACAACCACTATTACTATAAAAAGTGTGGCATCAAAGACAAATTTTAATCGATTATATCTTGATTTCTTCAGTTAATGGCCTTCACCAACAAAGATTCATCTATTGATAAATTCGATAATGAAACCCTCGCTGAGAGTCGTTTGATCTGATCCATTTCTTCTAATTTTTTTTTTTCTCTTTTATACTCCTTTGACGGTTATCCTTATAGAACTATTTGAAAACTGCCTCTCATTTTGTAACTACCCACGTTCTCCATAATGAATAACTTGTCAAGAAACCACCGTTTTCAACCGCTACAATTACTCTCATCACTTAACTACTTGCAACCAAGATTCTTGGATCATGGAATATGATAAAATTACTCATTAACTGCTCCAATAACTGTTGCTTCGAATAGTAACCCAAACACTATATTCATCCAAATTTTGGGCGTCTCACAGGCTTGAGTGATGACAGGCTCGCCCAGATCTTGAGCGTCTCGTAGGCTTGAACGAGGATGAGCCTCCATTACATAACTTCGTCTTAGGTTTTTATATGGTCTTGTTTAGGTCCATCTTTCGAATTTCCTAATTGGGTTTCGTTCTTTGGACCTTTTAATTGGGCCTCATTTTTTGTATGTCAACAATTTCCTTCGCTAAATTTCACCTCCCTTTTATTTTTACGAAATGGCTTTGCTAAATAGGAACATATTTGTTGCTACAAGTGAGCCGAATGTTTTACGCAAATTTCCGACAAGAATAGATACGTCAGAGAGTTGGATTGATTTTTTTTTTTTTTTTTCAAGAAAAACAAATGTCAGTAATTATAACATTAATATATTTTTCTTATGAATTAAAAGTATTTAAAAAGTTCAAATAATTAAACTGCACCAACAAACGAATATGATATTGCAACTGTTCAAAAATACACAAAATAACATTAATTCGATTTCATTTCAAAAATCAATACTAACTTCTGAAAATTAAATCATATCCCTCGTGTCATAGTCCGAACCCAAAAGTATCTTCACATGACCATTTAGTCAAAAAAGATAGATTTTGGATTAGAAAATGTTAAATGAACTAAGTGTGCATTTCATTGCTAATATTTTTCATGGAAAATGTAAATTTTCTATATAATTTCCTACATTTATACTGTTTAATTGATAATTTTTTTCACGAAAAATATTTTCCTTCTTTTGTTCACGTGATCATATTTTCTCTGAAAATGAGGAAAATATTTTCTCTAGAAAAATGTTGTTTTTATTTTCCAAGTAATTCACTATTTTTTTCTCTTTTTCGTCTACCCGTCTCTCATCTACTCACCAATAAAAAATGAACAAAAATAAATTTTTTTTTTTGTTGAACACTAAACTAATCAAACGCATTTAATTAATAAATTTCGTACAAATAAATTCTAGACAATTGAATTCTAGTCAATTGTTTAGAATTTATTTTCTTTCCATATTCATCAATCAAACGTACCCTAAGTGAATTGAAATTCCTTCACCATTTAATCCCAAAAGTTCTTCAAAAAAAATCGTTGAGCTTTCATAGATTTTAATATAGTATAATTTAGTTAGAATCATTAACTCTTGACTATAACTGGTTGCTAAATTAATTTCGATTGAAACTAGATTATGATAAAATTAGTTGTAAATACTTAGTTCATGTAGGTACAATAGTTGGACTCAAAATTCACTATTATTACTTATTACAATCCGTACACTTACAGAATCGTGCAATTATGCTGCATGATTGATATGCAGAACAAACTAATTTGACAAATGGCCTAATGCTTGAGGTGGCTACCTGGTCGGAAGGAGGTGCATGATGTCCTTGTTGGGAAGACAAAATAGCTAACTCGCTATGAAAGAAGGGACAAAGACTGACTGAATGTCCCTGTGGCTATACAATAGGGAAGTGCCCTTATAGATCGAATTGCAAAGACGACGGAGGAAGTTGTCGTTTCCATTGCTAAAAATGATGCAATCAAAACATGAAATATAGAAGTGAGGATGAGGGCGATACGTTGCTTTAGATGAAAGAGTTGGAGCTTGCTTTGGTGTTGTTTGGAGAAATAAAAAATGTAGAAAATCAGCTCGGACTTACCTAAATTTAAGGAGAGCTCTTAAATATTTTAATAGTCACTTCAAAGGGTACGGTGATAGAAAAACATAATATGATTATCGATCAAAACAATAATCAAATCTTTAATTATCAATAATAAACCATAGATACATCTCCATGTTGAAATCCGGAAAAATGACAAAACATAAAAACATAGTTTGATCCATGATAATCTGATTCTTTGTCTGGATATGTTAGGATCTTTCAAATGATTGGTGATCTCCCCTTAGCTTTGTTGCTCTCTATTGATGGGGATGTAGAGAAAATTAAGAGTACCAACAAATGGGAACCATAAACATATAAAATAATAGTAGTAANTGTTGCTTTTTTTTTTTTTTTTCTTTTTGTAGGAGTGTATTTATAATGTAGTGGACCTGTGGTAACAATAATTTGATTTTTTTACCTTGGTCGTTGTAATACATTATTTTACACTCATTTAGTTGCCCGTTTTCACCGTCGTCATTGTTGTTGCCGTCAACATCACCACCAATTGTAATATTATGTTTTACAATTCCACCACAATAGATCATACTAGTTATAAAATTTATTGTTACACCATCATTGACCATCACTTGTAACATTTATTGTTACATCACAGTCACGACCATTTGTAACATTTATTATTATACAACCACTATTACTATAAAAAGTGTGGCATCAAAGACAAATTTTAATCGCTTATATCTTGATTTCTTCAGTTAATGGCCTTCGCCATCAAAGATTCGTCTATTGATAAATTTGATAATGAAACCCTCATTGAGAGTCGTTTGATCTGATCCATTTCCTCTAAATTCTTTTTTCGCTTTTATACTCCTTTGACGGTTATCCTTGTAGAATTATTTGAAAACTGCTTTTTATTCTATAACTACCCACGTTCTCCATAATGGATGACTTGTCAAGAAACTACCGTTTTCAACCACTGCCATTACTCACATCACTTAACTCCTTACAACCGAAATTCTTGGATCATGGAATGTGATAAGATTACTCATTAACTGCTTCAATAACCATTGCTTCGATTAGTAACCCAAACATTATATTCGTCCAAATTTTGGACGTCTCACAGGCTTAAGTGATGACAGGCTTGCCCAGATCTGGAGCGTCCGTAGGCTTGAGCGAGGATGAGCCTCCATACATAATTTCGTCTTGGGTTTTTATATAGTCTCGTTTGGGTCCATCCTTCGAATTTACTAATTGGGCTTCGTTCTTTGGACCATTTAATCGAGCTTCATTTTTTGTATGTCAACAATTTCCTTCGCTAAATTTCACCTTTTTTTTTCTTTTTTTTTTTTTTACGAAATGGCTTTGCTAAATGGGAACATATTTGTTGCTACAAGTGAGCCGAATGTTTTACGCAAATTTCCGACAAGAATAGATACGTCAGAGAGTTGGATTGATTTTTTTTTTTTAAGAAAAACAAATGTCAGTAATTATAACATTAATATATTTTTCTTATGAATTAAAAGTACTTAAAAAGTTCAAATAATTAAACTGCACCAACAAGCAAATATGATATTGCAACTGCTCAAAAATACACAAAATAACATTAATTCAATTTCATTTCAAAAATCAATACTAACTTCTGAAAATTAATTCATATCCCTCGTGTCATAGTCCGAGCCCAAAAGTATCTTCACATGACCATTTAGTCAAAAAAGATAGATTTTGGATTAGAAAATGTTAAATGACATAAGAGTGCATTTGATTGCTAATATTTTTCATGGAAAATGTAAATTTTCTATCTAATTTCCTACATTTATACTGTTTAGTTGATAATTTTTTTCACGAAAAATATTTTCTTTCTTTTGGTCACGTGATTATATTTTCCTTGAAAATAAAGAAAACGTGGCTTTTATTTTCCAAATAATTCACTATTTCTTTCTCTCTTTCGTCTACCCCTCTCTCATCTACTCACCAATAAAAAATGAACAAATATAATATTTTTTTAGGTTGAAAACTAAACCAATCAAACACATTTAATTAATAACTTTCGTACAAATAAATTATAGACAATTGAATTCTAGTCAATTGTCTAGAATTTATTTTCTTTCCATATTCAACAATCAAACGTACCCTAAGTGAATTGAAATTCCTTCACCATTTAATCCCAAAAGTTCTTCAAAAAAAAATCGTTAAGCTTTCATAGATTAGATTAATATAGTATAATTTAGTTAGAATCATTAACTCTTGACTATAATTGGTTGCTAAATTAATTTCGATTGAAACTAGATTATGATAAAATTAGTTGTAAATACTTAGTCCATGTAGGTACAATATTTGGACTCAAAATTCACTATTATTATTATTATTATTATTATTTATTTCAATCTGTACACTTGCAGAATCATGCAATTAGGCTGCATGATTGATATGCAGAACAAACTAATTTGACAAATGGCCTAATGCTTGAGGTGGCTACCTGGTCGGAAGGAAGTGCATCCAAAGGGAAGTGAGGATACAAAGGGAAGTGCCCTTATAGATCGAATTGCAAGGACAACGGAGGAAGTTGTCGTTTCCATTGCTAAAAATGATGCAATCAAAACATGAAATATAGAAGTGAGGATGAGGGCTATACGTTGCTTTAGATGAAAGAGTTGGAGCTTGCTTTGGTGTTGTTTTGAGAAATAAATAATGTAGAAAACCAGCTCGGACTCACCTAAATTTAAGGAGAGCTCTTAAAGATTTTAATAGTGACTTCAAAGGGTAAGGACTAAAGAGATTTCAAGTCAACTCATCCCAAGACAAGCCATTCGACTCATAACAAGTTAGCTTGACCTATGGCAAGTTGCTTGACCCATGACAGGTCAACCACTCATGACAAGCTAACTCTACTCATCACAGGTCAACCCAACTCATAATAGGTCAGATCGACCCATAACAGGTCAGACAAGTTAGATTGAACCATGATAGGTCAACTCGACCCATATCTACCGTCATCTAGAAACATAATCATTGCATTCTTAAACATATCTGCAAGTGATGTCATCACCAAATGATCAACTACTCCCAAAGAGAGAAATGGCGTTTATGACATCAGCACCTCATTTTCAACTAATTAAAAATAAGTAATGATTCCCTAAGCAACAGGTAATCGTGATCTAGGCAACACAGCTAAGACCTAGACACCATCACGATCTATTCAACCGACCTCAACAATCAATCAACAACCTTAAATCTGTACGATGGCATGCACTTTTGAATCATCATTGTATCTAATATGACGTTGGGCAAGTAAGTTGCTTGATTTAAAGGCCTATAAATGGAGGCAAATAGTTCCCTCCAAATGACTGAACTCAATGTATTCTCTCCAATATACTCCAAAATTCAATCAATAAAAATTATCCTTTAATTTTCCTAAATTCTAGTAATTACTATCAAAATTCTATTAACTTGATCTAAAATTGTTGTGTGATTTTAGTCATCAACACCTTGTGTTATGAATTTCAAAATTATGTATATTTATATAACCACAAGATGGAATAAGTATGTCTCTGGCAAGAGTCGAATGTTTACTTGGGCATTTNNNNGAGTCGAATGTTTACTTGGGCATTTTCACTACACGAACAGATCTAAAACTTGAGTAATTCAATAAAGAATTATTGTATTATTATTTTTAAAATTTGATCATAAATATATTATTCCAACAAAGAAAAACAAGACATAATGCATAAATATAATAACAAATAAAAATAATTAGAGGGTTAAAATGATCATTTAACACCGAACTCTTAGGAGTGATTGATGCACATTATTGAAAAAAGAATGCATTTTATGATGTGATGTGATGAAAAATATATAGTTAAAAAATAAAAAAAAGTTTTGTATTTGCGTGTAATATTATTTTATTGAAAAATGTGTGGTTGAAAATGAGTTTTGAAAAAATAAATTTCTTTTAAGAATGTGGATCCAACAGGGGTTAATTATGAACATTTGGACTGGAGATCGACTATTGGACTTGTTCACAATGTACCACTTGTCCCATGATCTATTCACCCAAAGTCTCCTTCAAGAACTCGATAATCACTTAAAGACACTATCCGCGAAAGCAACAAAGAATAAAATTCCAAATGCCAAACAGTCTTCTATGGTCTTTTCTCGTAAAAATATGAATATCCAAGTGTAAAATTGTAGGTCACGTTGGCCTCTAGGAGTTAGTGAAAGAGGTTTTTAAACTCAAGAAATTCCAAGACCACCAAAGTATAAACTCCAAACACAAACCAATGGTAGTGCAAACAGAACATTTTTGTCCATATCAAACTTGTTCACTAACTAAAATACAAACCAAACTCTCACACCAAATGAATCAAACAATAGATCCCAAACAAAATTGCCTCAACTCATGTTTTGGGACATAGAACATTGATTACTTGAGGACAAATGAGTACACGACAAATTATATGTGCATATGCATACTATAAAGTAGATGAATTTTTGAAGTAGCTGGCTAGCTCATGAAAAATGTCAACTTTCTAATTTTTTAGTTTAAAATGTTATTTTTAATTTAACATCTTAACCTTTTACAAGTTATTTTCTTTTCACCTTCACATGCATCTCTCTTACCCTTGTTATTTAGTAACTCGAAAAATGCACGAATGGCTATCGGGAAATTGCTTGGGAGGCTCGCAAATAGCATGGAGATGAGAACACAACTAGAGAGAGTAAACATCATTCCAATGAACAATATTCGTAATTTGTTCATATTCTCTCGTATATGTTTGTATTATATAAATTTTACCGTAATGTAATGCAAAGAAATAGTGAATCTCGCCCTCGTTCAAAGCTCATTTATAGTATAGCAAGGACTCGAGTCTCTAGCTTTTTGCACAAAAAATTTCTTGTATACCTCCAACCCAACCCAACTCAACCCCACCTTCTCCATACTCATATAATATGTCTAACTATCAGAAACCCCATTTGACTTTTGAATACAGAAGCATACAGACACATATTCCTACCAATTGTTGAAACCAAGAAGTAAATAAAAAAATCCACCGACTAAATTAATACAAACAAGCTCAAGAAGTGAAATTTTTTCAAACTTTAACCTATTTTTTATTATTATTAGCATTACAAAGTTCAACCACGGATTAAAAAATCTCAAATGTTCACACGACCATAAAAAAAAAAATTTGCTTTATTTGAACAATAAAGTTGGTGTTCTTGGAATTTTTTTTGTTTCCAAAGTGATGTTCACCGTCTAGACCACGCTGTCTTGCTTCCACATAGCACCAAATGTGACATTTTGCACGATATTTCATACCCCACTCAGCACGTAGTCTATTTCTTTACATAATAAATATTGGGACAATATAAATGTACTAGGCATTAAAGGATCATTTGACATTGAAACTTAGAAACAATAAATAAATTATTAGTAATCAAGTCTTTAGTCAATATCAATACTATGTACGATTTTAGAGAATCAAAATCGTTGAGAGACGGACATGTGTCTGCGCTTGAGTTGTGGAGAGATAATGGAGATAAGGCCACCTAGAGGAGGTCGCATCTTTGATCTGTAAATCATCTCATCGTACGGTCGTCGATAGAACTTCAAAAATGGGATAAATGATTCACGACATCTGGTGGCTTTGTTGACTTGGCAATCCTTTTTGAAGAATAAGGCCGATGATTGCAGGAACGAGGGTCCTGGAGTCCTTGGATGGTTGATCATCGATGGATCTAATTTTTGTGTTTTTTGTGGCAACGGGGTCGATGGGAAGAAGCCTTTCTTGATTGTGCGCATGTTTCCATATGATGATCTGGCAGAGGGCGATGCAAAGGAGTGGGACCTTGCATTGAGAGGTGAGATGGCAGGGCCCAATAGGGCTGCTGACGAGGTTTTGGGGCCCACTTTAGATCCTGATGTGTCCGTGAATGAGAGATGCCAAGGTTTGAGTGAATCACTATGGTGCGAAACAGTGAAGGAAAATCTTGAAGAAGAACATGAGCCAATTTTGTTCGACCCTGGCACGTTTGATGGATCAAATCGAAGGGATGCTGCCCTTGGATATGATGTGAAGTCATCGAACTCCAAAGACTCTTCAAAATCTAGTGATGAAACCACCATAGTAAGTGGTGAAAGTTCGACAAATGGCTTTACTCCCTACACACCAAACATCACAACCATGTAAGAGTTAGCTAGTGCATCAAGAATTTCTATCACTTTACAACATAGCAATTTTTATAGGACCAATAATTACAATAAGCATTTTCATACTAAGCATGTACGTTATACAATACTGAACAATATTATAACGCAGTACTCTTTACTATTATCCAATTCATCTATAGTAAATTATCGGTGTCGAAAATATGCATCTTGTAGCAAAGAATTGGGTAAATGAGTTGAAAATTATAGTGAGAATACCTTCCAAAGATAAGAGAAAAGAGATGGAGGATCAATGACAAACGCCTTGTGAAGCCTTCCTGGGTAATAGTCCCCTATGATCTTCAGTGTTGCCAGCAACATGTTCATAAAAGCTGAAGCTGACCTGAAAAAGCCTACATTTTCCCCCATATAGCACAAGTCAACACACCCACCAAAAAAAAAAAGTTACAATTGTTAAACAAATCAAGAAAATATAAATCTCTGATCCCTTTTCTGTAATTTATTCTAGTTGGCTTTCTGACATAAGAAACACGAAAAGGAGAATTATGGTCACTTTTACATTACATACTTATAGCTGGATTAATCATATTTCGATTTTTTTTTGTCTGTTTATTTCAATAAAAGCCTAGTTTAAAAAAAAAGAAAGAAGGAAGGAATTAATGAACTCTTGTAGCCCTACCACCAGCCCAACATCCAGTGCACTCCGGGCAAAGACTGAAAAAAATTCACACACTTTGCATACTTTCGGACAGTATACTGGCATGCACAAGAAACATTATCCTAGTTTGATTAGACAATTAATTACTCATTAATTAAGTGATTAGGCGTGACTTTGGACATTTAACAAGAATGTACATTAATTGCCACTGCTACTAACAGAGAAAGCTGTTTTCTGATTTGGTTTGACAGAGTATGTATTAAAATGACAAAATCTCATTTTACCCAGAAAAATAAATTTAAAAAGAATTTATAAAAAGGGTTTCTACGGTCAATCTTTTTTTTTTTTTTTTTTGTTTAAAAAAAAAAACTTACTTGCATCAAAAAGAAGAACAAATTGTTCAACATTTTTCGACATTGTTTGAGTCGCCACCTCCAGTGTAAACACCAGCAACCGAGTAAACCTGCCAAATTTTCACCAAAAAAGTAATGATCATACAAGATTAAGAAGAAAGATGCACTAATATCCACAAATGGATAACACAATGTACTTACTGTTTCTGTGAATGAAATTTCTGGTAATCTTGCTTTATGCGGAAAATCTGTTAGTAGGAAGGACAAAAAAGAAACATAAATTAGATGCTTAAAGGGAAAACTAATTAAAAGCAAAAACTAGAGAGAAAAAGTGGGGAAAAAAATTAAATTAATTACCATAACAGGTCTTGATTCATCGTCATGACCAGCAACATAAGCAAGGCCTTCAGCAAGCTCAGCAGAGAATTCATCCGCAATCAAATGGTCTAAAAATCAAGCATAAAAAACAGTGAAAAAATTCAATCTTCTTTTGTTCTTTTGGGATAATCTCCTTTTATCGTAACCAGATTCTTGAGTACTTTAATGAACAGAGCTTCAATTTGAAAATATAAAAAGCAAGATTCTGACTTGAGACTGTAAAAACAAGGAGAAGAAGACACATACCAGTGCCTATGGAGTCTCTCCAAGCAAGACAATTTCTTAACTGCTTCGTAGCTTTCTTCACGGTGTCGTTTTTGGCTTTCAGAAACCGCTCTACGCAAGCTTTGTTACAGAACTTCTCCTGTCAAAAATGGAGAAATATCAATAGTTAGTCATTGAAAAAGCTTCAATTACAATTACACACACACACACACAATGCACTCAGTCATTTGAAAAGTAAAGTAGACATAGTCAGAACTCAGAATCTTTATCTACTGAAAAATGGGTTTCGGCCAGAAGCAAAAACAAGAAACAAGTGGGATATGGAACTGTACATTTTTGCTGTAACACACAGAGAGAGCGGTGAGAATGTGTTAATTGAAAGTGATGGATTGATTCAAACCTGTTTGACAGTGAGGGGAGCTTGTTTTCTGAGAAGATCAACTACTGTTTGAGCTTTCTCTTTCTGATCTAACTTTCCCATTCTCAACAAGACAGACAACCACAAACTCCCAAGAAAACACAAAGATACCACTCTTCTTCTTCACGCAACCTCTTCACTAGTTTGTAGAGAGAGTGTGTGTTTGTTTGTGTCTGTGTGAGTGTGATAATGTGCGTGTATTTACTATTTATAGCAATGGTAGAAGCCGTTAATGGTGACGGTCATAAGTCAACAGTTCTTACGACGGCTAGAAAGCGATGCCTAACGGAAAACGTCGCCCACCTCTCATTATGGCTTTTTCCACTTTTGGTCCTCTTCTTTCATTAAATACACATGTAGCCTCCTTTTGGGAAGAATTTATAAATAACTTAATTTTAAAAGAAATATAAAAAAGCAATGGTGGATAATAAGATAATATTTAGGGTCCATTTGATTACAATAGTGGAATTTGGGTGAAAATAAAATGAATTACAGGAAATTGAATTATCTAAAATTATTTTTCTAAGAATTGTCAATTAATTGTGTTTGATTGGTATAATTTTCCACCTGAAAATGTTGAAATTTTGGATCTTTTGATATTCGTTTGACTTTGTTTTCCATGAAAATTGTCCAATAAAGGGAAAAAAAAATTACAATTGGGGATAAAATTNTTTATTTTCATTGAAAAATCATTTTGGTGGGAAAACCAAATCAATGAAACGTGGGGGGTGGGGAGGAAAATATTTTGCCAAGAAAAATTTGGCAATCAAACAAGACAAAAGTTAGAACTTGTCCATGGAAAATAGGATGAATCAAACAAGACATTATAAATCCATTAAAACGTATTATTGAAATTTAAATCGAACCATTTATAAATTATTTATCAATTAGCCAAACAAAGGCTTAAATATTGCAATATGCGATTAGAGTACATACTAGTTAGTGAGTGAACATGGAATGGTTTTCAGTAACGAATTCATTGTCATAGTATTCAATGCATAAAAATACATTATAATTCTATTGGATAATGTGACAGTGATTTTAATGCCACGTGTACTAATGTTAAGCACCAATGAGACCGAATAATAGTATTTGGGTCTCTATGGTTCATTTATAGGATGTTTAATACGATGGATCAGAAAAATACTATACAGGATAAAGAAAAAAAAAATCATTTCTTTCATTATGCAATAAGGTCGTGTAATATTTGCTAATCGAACCCTTTATATAGAGTGTAACTTTGAATATCATAATTGACTTGTGAATAATAAAGGCGGTATTGATTAAATGTAGACTAGACATGTTGAATCGATCAATATTCAGATGATGGTTATAATTTGTTTCCAGTCAAAGATGGGCAAGTTGGTGGATGCAGACCTTGAATATCAAATTCTTAACTTCGTGAATATTTACAATTTGAGTAACGATATTTGACTCAATAGTGTTAAGCATCTGCTATGTGACATATGAGGTCCACCGCACTCAATTTGTTAAAATAAAGAAGTTACAATTTCTAACCAATTGAATGTAGTGAACTTCAATGTCACTTGTGTTCAACATTACTGGATCAGACAACATTATTCTTATTAAATAAACTGATGAATCTAGCTCACGAGGAAAAAATATAATTTTAATATAGAACTTAGTGGTACCTATTTTTACATTGTAATGCCTTCCGCTCTCAAAAATGTCGCGTTAAATATTTTAACGAGACGTAACAAGCATGTAGACAAATCAATAAAGCTTTACATAGACAAAATATTCAGTAATCAATCACTGAGAAGCACGTCTCTCACACCAACATGCCTTCGAACTACTAAAGTAGAACTGGTTAATCCAACCAGTTTCACATTTGGAGTGATTCGGAAAAAATTTGCAGGAAAAGTATCAGTGCAGAATAGATAGTTGCAGATCAACGTGAAAGGGTCCGAAATACAATGATGAAGTTAGGAAATTAATGAACTCGTGAACGGATATTGTGGGATTACAGACCAGGAATTTTCATGCCCAGTTCTCTCATCTCAAGAAATAGAAATTTGCTGTTTTTTTGCATCAAACTACAGTCTGCTCATGTACTGTTCACTGATGGAATGTGCTGAATTTGCGTTAGTTGGTGACATCTCTCTCTTTGACATGAATCATAAATTCAAACCAACATCAACTATCCATTGACCTTGAATTTTAGAAGCAAGCACGTAAGCAATTAGATTTAGATAAGAGATTCTCGCTTTGTTCGAGTAGATTCAACTCCTTGTAGAAAATTATCGAAGGAATCGGTATATCATCTACTTGTAGCGAGATAGCAAGTATCTTACCTTCGTCAAGCAGATTCAAGTCATTTACAAGTAGTACTATATTATAAATTAAGAACCATATTACAGTATGAAAATAATTGACATAATGGTTGACGTAATGTCACATGGT
Source organism: Fraxinus pennsylvanica (assembly GCA_912172775.2). Taxonomy (NCBI): domain Eukaryota; kingdom Viridiplantae; phylum Streptophyta; class Magnoliopsida; order Lamiales; family Oleaceae; genus Fraxinus; species Fraxinus pennsylvanica. The sequence continues at coordinate 17,126,722 of OU503051.1, forward strand.
ACTATATTATTAAATTTTTGAGAACACGTTCGTCTTTTCCATCAAATCACCTCCCACTGTCGATGATTCTAGCGCTATTTTGGACAATTTGCTTTTGGCAGAGTAGATTAACCCATAAATTAAGTCTATATTTGTCTCTCATTATTTCAAATTTTTTGCACATACTCATTTTCAATCACACATTCACACAATAAAATATTTTATACGTAAACTTAAAAAAAAATCTAGTTTAGGTCGAAATTGATAAGACAATATACGTTAATACTGTTCTACCTAGAATAAATAATAAGATCGTTTTCTTCATAACAGTGGTTTAGCTTAATGAGTTAAAGTAAAGTCAAAGTGTTAGTTGGTCATTTTTCGTTTCGTTCTAACTCGTTCATGTTAGTACCTAATTTCACCTATAAAAGTGTAACTAAATTAATAAAAGAGGGTTAATGGCTTACGGTTTATTCGATGTAGCTAAATCATAGTTCAGGCAGATAAATTGGACTTCTCCAAAATTAAAAAATAAATAAACTTTGCCGTTGTCAATAAAGTATTAATATTAAAGTAGTCCATAGTGAAGATTTCTTTCATTTGTCTTGATTCAAATATATTCAAGATTCCCTAACCCCCTTTTCTTTTTTACTCTTTGGTAAGTCCAAACTTTGTCACCCTCTCTCTTCATATACACATACTTTTTCTTCATTCCATTGTTAAGAACATGCTTATTCTTAGCTGTTGAGAGATTTGAATTACGAGGTAACATTATGAGCTCAATATATTACGATTTACGAGTGTTAATTAAATAAAATAATTAATTTCAAAGTGTTCGCTTGCTTTAACTACTCGTGTCCTTTCCTTTCTACAGCGAGTTTTTTAACTCCCATAAATTGCAAACGACTTATGATTCAAATTTTGAACATCCCTTCTTGGGGCCCCACACACACCATCTCTTTATGTTTCATCATATCATCAACATTAAATTAAATCATTCACTTTTCCATTTCTAAACATAATTATTATGCACTATATTTCACTTTGAGGCTGGTGGGGCATATGCTTTGTGCATGCCACCATTAATAAAAATGGACTCCAAATCAACATGTTGGCATTTCATAATTTTCAAAAATTAATTACTATCATGTTTAGTATGTTTTGACTAATGAGTAGTAGACTGAAAGAAGTCGTCATTTAGAGTAATACGATTTTCATTGCACGGTAATAAATCTTTTAATAAGTCAAGCAATGTACATTTATTAGAATAATAAGACAGTTGATGTGTTTAGTTACATGTTTTTTTTCTTTACAGGTTGTTTGACAAAGATTTTGATAAAAGTTTTAACAGACTGTGATAAAAATTGATGAAATATATGATTGAAAAATTGATAAAAGATGCAGATCCAATGAAATGTATGATTATAATTAAATGTAGATTTTGACCTTAATATTTTAACTACTTTTAAGTTATCCCAAACAAACGCTTAATTTTTTTAATCTAATTCAATGTACCAAAGGTATTATAATGTAATAAGCTATTATAGCCAAATTAATTAGTGATGTATGACTATTTGTTTGTTCTTGCAACTTCATTATGACAACTTGTAATGTGGGATCTTGTCCATATGAAACCAGACAAACTACAACTTCCGGTGATAAAGCC
>OU503051.1:17268808-17287544 GCA_912172775.2 Fraxinus pennsylvanica
TGCAACACTTCGAGAAATTTCCTAACAAGAAAATCATTAAAGCCCTGCTCATCAGCATGCCGAACTAAGGTTGCATGTGCTGCAACACTTAGAGAAATGTCCTAATAAGGAAATCATTGAAGTCATGCTCATTAGTAGACCAAACTAAGGTTGCATGTGCTGCAACACTTAGAGAAATTTTCTAACGAGAAATCAATAAAGCCTATTCATAGAACTAAGGTTGTATGTGCTGCAACGCTTAGAGAAATTTCCTAACAAAGAAATAATTAAAGCCCTGCTTATTGACAGGCCGAACTAAGGTTGCATGTACAGCAACACTTAGAGAAATTTCCTAACAAGGAAATCATTAAAGCCCTACTCATTAGCAGGCCGAATTAAGGTTTCATGTGCTCCAATACTTAGAAAAATTTTCTAACAAGGAAATCATTAAAGGCTTGCTCATTAGCATGTCAAACAAAGGTTGCATGTGCTGCAACACTTAGAGAAATTTCCTAACAAGGAAATCATTAAGGGTCTGCTCATTACCAGGCCGAATTAAGGTTGTATATGCTGCAACACATAGAGAAATTTCCTAACAAGGAAATCATTAATGCCCTGCTCATTAAGCAGTCTGAACTAAGGTTGTATGTTCTGCAACACTTAAAGCTTTGCTTGATTAGGAGTTCGAGCTAAGGTGTCATGTACTACAACGCTTAGTTCAAATAGAAATAACAAGGTTTGTTTCTAGAAAAACCTACAAAAATTGCAGAACTAATAAAAATCTTTGAAGTAATAACATTGTGTGTAGGATAAAGCTTGAACTGCTATCCATTCATTCATGAAACAAAATTACAAGTAAAGATCCAAAAGAAGTTTCAACATTTGATAAAAGTTTAAAATAATAGTAAACTAAGGGATTGGGACAGAAGGGACTTCTGGAACAAGGACTTCATGCTCAACATCCTCGTCAGCAGGGGTGATATGAACTTCCGCTGCCTTGGATAACTTCTCAAGCTCTTTCCATTGCTCTTCAAAAGCCTCTACCAAGAAGGAGATGTCAAAGGCCGACATTTCCTTTTTAATATACTTTATAATTTCTCCTAAGGCTACAACATAGGTATCTTAAGCTAACGAATCAAACTCAAGAGAGGCCCTCCATTCCTCTACCGCCTTAGAAGCTTTGACTCGGCCTATGCCGCCCTCTTAGTGGCCTCCTTAGCTCTTTTATGGGCTTCATTAGCCTGGACTTTTTCTTTTTCAGCCCTTTTCTTTTCATTATCAGCTCGGGAAGTGGCTTTATCCCCCCAAATTTGTAGAGCTTTGTTGTCATCCATAAGTTTAAGCTTTGAGGTCAACTTCGCGTTAAGTTCCACTCACATTTTATTGAGGCGATCTTCATAGTCTTTTTCCTTCTCAGTAAATCTCGCTTTTTTCAACCTCCATTTTTTCAAACTGGCCTAAACCTTAGTTTTTTACCTCCAGTATTTTATCAAGCTCGACCTTCACCTGAGAATAAGATAGCAATTTAAGTTACAAAATTGAAAAATGCAGGAAATTTCCAACTATGGAAGCTTTGGTAAAATACCTTATCCGCCACATACAACATGTATAAAATGGATCTGTGGCTGTGGAGTTGAGCTGAGATTATAGCCTCACCAACAAGCATTTCAGCTAGATATTGCCCCTCCCTTTCATTCCAACCCCTGGTCAGGAAGGTAGCCTATTCCATTAAAGGGGAAGGAAGTGCTGCAATAGACTCCCTTGAGGAAGATGGAGCTCGTAGAAAGTCAAAGAGTGTTTTAGGTCAGTGTCCCACTAGATTCTCAATGTTTGACCTCTGTAAGTCCGGGCATTTCTCTTGTGACCTCGAGGAACTAGGTCCGACGATAATTGGGACATGAGTTGCAGATGGAGTCGACCTTTGAAGAGGTCTTTCGAGTGATAGGTTCTTAGTAGGAAAGGCCACATGAATGGACCTCACGGTGTTTCTTCAGATCACCATCGCTTAAGGGGTTGAACCTCATCCTTAACTTCAACCTCCTCAGGTTGGCTTATGACCTCGGTAGGGGTCTCTCTTTTCTTACTCTTTGCAACTGCTGCTGCTTTTGGTACCTTGTACCCAAACATATCTGAATCTTGGCGTAAAACAAAAATGGATATAAATCAGTACCACATTCAAGGTAAAAATTAATTGGAGTATGTGGTGTATACTCATAAGAAGAAGTTGGAACCGAAGTCGTAGGTCGGGTTGACGCTGAAGTTGGTGGCAAAGATTGGAATAAACCTGCCTGAAATAAGCTTGTGTCTAAGACATAAACTTGCAGGATCTTTGATTCTTGGGAAGAGCTCTAATAGCGTCGGCTTGTCTTTGGGTGGCCGAGCTCAAGGTAGCCTTCTTGTAATTTGCAAGGGAAAAACTAAATCAGTAAGCAAGGTGATCTTAACACCAAAGCAAGAAAAGAAATCGAAGGTGATGTTCACTTACACAATGGGTGATAGAGAGTAGGGACTATATCCTCTATATTCACCTCGGCACGATGAAACTGTCACTCTCCCAGTACAAAGAAGAACTCTTCTTTCCACTTTTTTTATTGAAGAGTGGGTATCTAACACTAACGGACCTCCCATCCTAGGTCGAACACTGGCACAACACCAACCCGTGTTTTTCCCGTCTTGTTTAAATGTAAAAAGGAAATTGAACCATGCTACACTTATTTCGGGGTGACCTAGTTTACTCCACAAAATTAAGGTTGCCACCAAAGTCCTCCACGCATTAGGGCAGAGTTGGGTAGGAGCTATTCCCTATGAAGAAAGAAATTTACATATAATCTTAGGAAATGAGAATCTTAATCCAGCATTGAGAATAGCTGAATTCAAAGCTACACATCCTGTTGGTGGAGTGTTAGCCCGGTCAGATGAGTATGCCCCCCACTCTTGAGCGTTTCCTCCACTACTCTCCTGAGACCCAACATCTTCTCTCTCATGGTTTTGTTCCATATTTCCAAAACTACCTAACTGTTCTGAATAAACCGAAGTAATGGGCACTGGAGTTAATATTTACTGACATTCCGAGCTAACAGAAGAAGAAGACGAAGAAGGTACTATTTTTCTCCTATTGGTTACCCCATGAATGTACCTTCGATTCTTCCGAATTCATATAAACAATCGAGGTAAAATGCAACGGAAAGAAAAAGAAAAAATGGTATTTTTGTTAAAGGAAATACCTGAATATGGACAACCTCAAATAAAAACGCGAAGGAAGTTTTTTCTTTTGAGAACAGAAGTGTGAAAAGAGGAAAGTAAAAAGTGTGAAAATGAAGGGGTAAATTCTATCTAAAGGAAATGAATACAAAAAGGTGTGATTTGGGCTGTTAGATGATGAAATAGAGGGAAAATGGATGGCTGGATTTAATCACTTCAGAAAGACGTCGTTTCGCTGAAGCTTCCAAAGAAAAATACTGAGCGTGTATGACAGCTTATTAGCGAGTTACAATGTAACGTGTATTCATGTCATTTATTGCTGTAATAATTATGAAAATAGAGAAATGTGCCAATTGTGTTCAAGGGTAGTCCGCCACCAAGGCGAACACCAACCCGGGGGTTAACTGTTGACATTTGACCTCCGAGGTCGTTAAGTACAATTTGTTGTATGCATTAAGCCCATGCTAATTGAAGCTTGAATATTTTGAGATCAGCTCGGATTAGTTATTGCTAAAGTTCAAGTGGACATAATGATTGCAGATTCTTTACACATTGTACAAATAGTCAACCAACAAGTGACATTTGGAAAGTCTTACATTAGTGGCAACGAATTCCACCAATCAAATGCCTTAGCTTCATTCACTAATTAGTTCATTAATTGTTGGGGACCACATGTAAGGTTGACTCATAATGACCTGACATAGTCGAGCTCAGTAACCAATCCAAACATGCCAACGATGTATTTTCCCAGCTCAGAACTGTAGCTGATAAGACAAGAAAATGAAGAATGCATGCTAACCTTTCCCTATAAAAGGGAGAATGAGAGTTTTGGAAGAGGGAGAGGAGAAAAAGACTCTAAACACTTCATATTTCAAATACGTCCTTGAGAAAAAAGAGAAAAACACTTATAGTTACAATGGTAATTTGCAAATCATTATCAATAAAAGTCTTATTTACATTTTAAGTTGACTTGAATCTTGTTCATAAAATTTTGACGTCAACAAATTTCCCCACCTCGGTCACTACGAACAACTATTATTCGTTTGCTTAGTTGATTCTCAACCTCATTCGTGTACTGTTTAAATGCTTCTAAGGCCTCGTCTTTGCTCCTTAACAAATAGGCATATCATTACCTTGTGCAATCATCTATAAAAGTAATAAAATAATTTTTACCTCATCTAGTTTGCACAAATTTCACTGTGAATTACTTCTAGAGGATTCGAGTTCCTTTCAACTGAATAAAATGATGCTTTGGCTAATTTAGCCTCTACACATGTTTCGCATCAATGATTTTGATCAAATGAAATAGAAGGTAATAAATCTAAACTTACTAATTTACGTAAAGTATTAACATTAACATATCATAACCTATCATGCCATAAGTTAGAAGATTCAATCAAGTAAGTAGAAGATTTATTTTTATTAATATCAAAATTACGAAGTACAGGCATTACATTCATTTTGAATAGCCCATTGGCTAAGTACCCATTGCCCACAAACATGCCATTTTTTGTGAGCACAAACTTTTCAGAGTCATATACTAGCCTAAACCCATTTTTGCTTAACAAAGCTCCAAATACCAAGTTTTTGCGAATATCTGGAACATGCAGCACAATATGAGTGTTACTTCTTTCCTCGATGTCATCTTCAACACTATTCTACCTAGACCAACAACTTTTGATGTTGTCGAGTTACCTATGAATATTTTTCATTCATTGATAGAAGTGTAAGATGAAAACATCTCCTTATCAGTACAAACGTGACGAGTAGTGCCAGTGTCTACGAACAATTCTCTTGGATTGTCCACCATGTTTGCTTCAAATACAACAGCTAAGAGCATTAGTTCAGACACACCGTTAGACAATTTGTCTTCCTTGGTCAAGTGTACTTGATCCTTTTAGTTTCTATCAGCAATCCTTTGTAATATGAGTAGGCTTACAGTAGTTATAGCAATCTCCTTTGAATTTCTTGACTTTGCTCTTTTGCTTGCTATTATCCGAGTGTTTCAATTTCTTGTTAGTATTTGGCTCTACCAAATTGACTTTAGCTTCCATTTGTAGCTTTCCAATTTTTTTTTTCAGAATTTTGATTATCTTCTTCAATTCTTAATCTTACAATCATATCTTCAAGTCTCATTTCCTTGCATTTATATTTCAGGTAGTTCTTGAAATTTGTCGACATTGGTGGTAATTTTTTGATAAACGCAATGACTTGAAATAACTCACAGAGTTTCATACCTTCTGCATGTATATCGTGCAAGATGATTTGTACCTCTTCGACTTGATTCATCACTGTTTTAGAATCTATCATTTTGAAGTCCAGGAATTTGCTTACACGAATTTTTTCAATCTAGCATCTTCCATTTGTTCTTCTTTTTCAATGATTTCCACAATAATTTAGCTGTCTTAACTGAACTGTATACGCTGTATAGTGTGTTGTCAAGGCAATTGAGGATGTAGTTCCTGTACAAGAAGTCATTATAACTCCATGCATCAAATGCTACTCGTTTTTGAGGATCTATTTCCTCACCACAACAGTTGGAGCATCTTCACTTAAGAATTTTGCCAAATTCAGAGTTGTAAGATAAAACAACATTTTCTGTTGCCATCTCTTAAAATCCACTCCCGTGAATTTTTACGATTTCTCCCCGTAAACATTGTTATGAGGTACGACACATGTAGTATTACTTACCATTATCGTTTTAAGATTGTTGGCAAATAATGATTTTACCATGCCATAATTTAAAATAATCTTTTGTAGTGAATAAACAGTTGGACAAAATATAGACTTTCAAAATGTACGGAATAAAATAGTAACGGTTGAGGCAAGAGTTCTACTCATTCGCTTTAAGACAATAATTCCCCGTACTAGTGCGACGGTATTCAGACACTCGTCTCCCAATATACACGATGATAATGTAAAACATTATATTTTTCATCCCTTTTGAATAAACAATTGGACAGAATATAGACTTTCAAAATGTACGGAATAAAATAATAATGGTCGAGGCAAGAGTTCTTCTCGTTCGCTTTAAGACGATAATGCCCCGCACTGGTGCTGACGGTATTCAGACACTCGTCTCCCAATATACATGATGAGAATGTAAAACATTATATTTTTCATCCCTTTATCTTTGCTTTTATAATTAATTGATGCCTAAATGTACCCATTACTCTTATATTTTGATTTAGGTTGTAATTGAATGAATATGGTGAAATTTAGAAGAAAAAAGTGAAAAGGGACTTAAGTGAAAGAAAATAAAAGTTCACGGTCCAAACTGTAAATATTCAAAAGATGACTCTGAAAGCAAAATGAAGACGTGAAAGATTTGAAGACCAATTGATAGAAGACATGAAATTTTGGAAGAAGACAAACAAGAATCGAGAAGACGAAGTTTGAGGGCTGAAACGCAACAATTGCATAGATATCAATGCTATGTGGCACCGCATAGCATTAATACCATGGTCACATACATGGTTCCAGAGAAATGAAGGTAGAGTTTTAGATGAACTATGCAACCACATGCATTTGTACTATGTGACCGCATAGTTATTTTCTAAGGGAAAAATTTTGGTTTTCGAATTTAAGTCAAACTCTTATGGAACCAAATTGGAAAATGCTTTTTAAACTCTAAAACGATCCAGAAAATGTAATACACGCCCTAAAATTTTTCTTCTTTTTTTGCTATTAGAATACTTGGTCGAAGGAAATTGAAGCCTCTGAACTAATAAAACTATGAGATCTAAATTATTTTTATTGTTTAATTCATGTTTTGAGTATTAAATGTTCTTCTGCACTTATTTTCATGATTATTGCATTGAATTGCTAGGAGGCCTACTAGTTTATTATTTGTTACAATATATTGATGGGTTAGATATCAAATCCATAATTGTTTGATCCATTTAACTTGTAAAGCAACTAACATTTAATGGTTTGCTGTGTCAGAAATTGTTAAATCTTAGGAAGAATGTTTGAATAAATTACATACAACCGCTTGTGTTTGTGTTATTTAGTTTCATCGATCTTTCTAATTCTTAAGGATGTTACCAAATTAAACCTTTAGCATTTGTATTGGGTTGTTTAGTAATTAGGATTAATTGGATTGCTTGTTTTCTAATTAACTACAATTAAGAAGAGATAGGAAAATAATTCCAACGGTGAATATTCAAAGTGTGAATTGATATATATTTGCATCTATGATTAGTTATAAAATTTCGATGGCGGATGTGAACTTAGACCAAGGTTTGTTCTTTTGATTGCCTTCGATATTGTAATTTGAGTTGTTCATTAGTTAATTTATTTACAATAGTTTGCGTATAATCAAAACCCCCCAAATTCTTGTTTACATAGCATAAAATTAGACTAATCACTCTCTGTCGGAATGATCCTTACTTCCACTACTATATTTATTTTTAGAGATAAATGTTTTATTTTTGGGTGCCTGTGATAGCACACCAAATTGGGGCGTCGTTGCCTGGAAGTAATTCTAGTTGATTTCTATGCTTCTTGTTTGCTTATTTCGTTATTTTATATATATATGACTTTGATTGGACTAAGCCTTTGTATTTTGAAGGAAAATTGTGCATTCCATCGTTTTCTAGGGTTTTTAGGCATTTTATTATTTTTTCGTATTTTAGCGTAGCCAATTTAAGATTTTTTCCATCTTGATAATTATTTCCTAGTTTAGATGATGATCGAAAGTGACTGTGCATATACATACCGATCAAACATTGGATAAGTTTAATTTATTTTTTGTAGCATCATTTGGAGCATAGTTGTTAATTAGAATTTTTCTTCGTTTTTCTTTTACTCTAGCTTTTCCTTGATCGTTTTTCATGGTTTTTTAGAGTTTCCTTGATTGTGTATGACTGTAACTCGATCTTCTAATCAAGGTGATTTGCAATACGATCAAGAAATAGATATAACTTTGCACATGCTAAGGATTGACACTAGACGAAATTTCAAAGAGAACGATTTTGATCCCGATCTCCTAGTTGCTAGCAATTCTGATTTGGAAGAGAAGAAAGTCATGGTTGGAATCTTTATTTGCTAGCAAATCTCTTGAGTTCAATCTTTATTTTCTGTAAATTTACTTTATGTTTGTTTGAGTTTTTGTGGAATCTTGTTTAATATCGTGTTATCTGGGCCTTTTCAGTGGTATCAGAGCAAGGATTGAGAATAAGATACCGGGATCTTTGCAAAAAAGGATAGATATGTTGCAGATCTAAAAAAATTTGGGAACTACTGTGAAGCAAATTTTTAAGACTTCGAGTTTTATAAACTCGATAGGCGAGATATTTTAATTTTTGTAAAGTACCTTTTCAAAAATTAGGGTTTCTTAATTTTTCCTTTGATTTACTATACACTAAAACTCCCTGGAGATTAATCTTTGTTCAAAGGCTCATACGAGGTTGGGAATTTGAGATAAATCCAGTACGGGTGTGTATCTGGAGGATCTTGCTGGAGAAACCTCTGAGACAAAGGTTTGCGATCTTTGTTATTGTGTTCGTCTTTGTTTGCTCTGCATGTTCATTGACTGTGATTGAAACTTGAAAATACTATATTACTAAGTGTATCACTGTTTTTTTGTGATTGGAAAACTGTCTGAGATGTGATTTTACTATGTGGAGTCAAAAAATGATGGCTATTCTAATGCAAATGAGATGTGCTAGGACTCTAGATGATAGTTGGCATGTGGACTTGCCTCTTGCAAAGAAAACTAAACTTGATGAGGCTGCCTGAAGTACTATTTTTTTGTACTTGTCTGATAATGTGAAAAGGGCCATTGGCGATACCAAAATTGCTTTTGAACTATGGCCTAAGCTTCATGCTAAATATGTGACTAAGACTATTCCGAACAAATGCTATCTATTAAAATAGTTTTTTTTCTTTTAAAATTGACCTTGCAGTGGACTTGGATGAAATCTTGAATAGGTTTACCAAATTGACTCAAGACCTCGCCAACTGTGATGAAAAACTTTCAAAAGATCAGCTGAATATGGTTCTGTTAAACTCCATTAGTGACAAATGTAGAGATATTAAGGTTGCTCTTGAATATAGTAGAGTTAAGATCACTACTAATGAAATCATTAGTGCTCTTAGAAATAAGGCTCTTGAAATTAAGTCTAATCAAATGAAAGTCGTAGTGGAGACAAATTGTTTGCAAAGGGAAAAGGATTTAGTTAACCCAGTTTTCATTCAAAGACCTTAAATGAAAATAAGAATAAGTGGAATGATAAAAATAAATCCAAAAATAAGGTAAAAGGCAAGAAATGCTATTCTTGTGGAAAAATAGGTCATTTTATTAAAGATTATTACAAGAAGAAAAATGAATCAAAAGGAAAGAAATTGGATGATGGGAAGCTGCCTTAGTCTGTAATAAGGAAAAGCTTGAAGATGGGTTAGTTCTTGCTAGTATTGAAAAGAAGTTAAGTGATGAGTGGATACTTGATTTAGGCTGTTCTTTTCATATGTGTCCAAATAAAAACTAGTTTCTTGAATTTGAAAAACATACTGAGGGGCAAGTAATAATGGAAAATAACAAGACCCGTAGAGTAAATGGTATAGGAACTGGTAAACTATTGCTTGAAAATGGAAATTGTGACCTCAAATATCAACTCACAAGAGATAGAGAGAGAAGGCAGATCAGACCTCCAACTAAGTTTGACCGTGATGATTTTGTTTCATTGTTTACTTATCAAGAATTTGAAAATGAGCTTAACTCCTATAATGATGCTATTAAATGCAAAGATGCTAAAATTTGGAAAGTTGCCATGAAAGATGAAATGTTTTCACTTCTTAAGTGGATTTATAAGATAAAAGAAGGTGAATGAGGGAATAATAGCATTAGATATAAAGTTAAACTTGTAGCTAAATGTTTAACAGAAAAGGAAGGTGTTGATTATACTGAAAAAAAAAAAATCATGTTGTTAAATACACCACTATTAGATGCATTCTTGTATTTGTTGTTCAATTTAAATAGGAGCTTGATCAATTAGATATAAAATTGATTTTCTCTATGGTGATTTAGATGAAAACATTATATGAAGCAACCTATTTGTTTTATTGAAGGTGATTTTGAAATTGTAATTTGTTTATTAAAGAAATCACTTTATGGGTTAAAACAAGCCTCAAGGCAATGGTATAAAATGTTTGATACATTTGTATTGAAACATGGTTCTCAAAGAAGCAGCTATGGTGCTTACCTCTACTATAAAGGTAATTGAGGAAAAAATTCTTTGTATTTGGTGCTTTATGTTGATGACATGTTACTTGCTAGTTGTAACAAGTCTGAAAATGATGATATTAAACTAAAACTAAAATCTGAATTGATATGAAGGATCTTGGTTCTGCCAAAAAGATCATTGGCATCCATATTCTAAGAAATAAAGAAAAAGATTTGTTATTTTTTCATCAACATGATTATGTGGTTAAAATTTTGAAAAAGTTCAATATGTTTAACTCTAAACATGTTCCATTACCTCTTTCAAATCATTTTAAACTCTCATCTAAGTTCTGTCCTACAACTGATGAAGAACTTGTTAGAATGTCTAAAATTCCATATGCAAATGTGATTGGATCTGTTATTTACCTAATTGTATGCACAATACCCGATCTTGCTCATAGTATCAGCATACTTAGTAGATTCATGAATAACCTTAAGGAAGAATATTGGAATGCTTTAAAATGATTGTTAAGATACTTCAAAGGTACATTAAATTTAGGTCTTATGTTTAAAATGAATAAAGGGGTGATAACTTTGAAGGGGTTTACTGATTCTAATTTTGCTGGAAATAGAGATAATATGAAGTCTACTTCAACTTATTTCTTTACTCTTTACGATACTGCAATAAGTTGGAAATCTCAATTGCAAAAGGTTGTGGCTTTGTCTTCAACTAAAGCATAATACATTGCTGCTTTTGATGTTATTAGAGAGGGAGTTTGTTTAAGTAGATTGCTAAGTCAACTTAGTTTTGTTGATGAAAATGCAATTTTGTCCTCAGATAACCAAAGCGCTATACATTTGAGCAAAAAACACATGTTTGATGATAGGACCAAACATATAGATATTAAATATCATTTTATTAGAGATATTATATCAAAAGGAATTCTAAAATTGGTAAGGTTTCTACCCAATATAATCCTTCAAACATGGGAACTAAAATAATACATTTAAACAAGTTTCATAACTGTTTGAAATTATTGTCTATTGATACTTTGTGATGTAAAAACAGATTTTTTTGGAGCAAACGAAGATCAAATTGTTGATATTTGCTCCTGGTTGCACTTTTGTCCCAAATTTCTGGTAGTAAGGTGGAGATTGTTGAGGCTCGAACCTGTGATCTGTGATGTGCTCCCAAAATTTTGGCCAAATTCGTGTTTTACTGAATCACACTTTTATAAGTTGGAACGTTTTTAATGAGATGATGACACATGTGTAATTCCCGACCATTGATCTTTGCATTATTGATGAGAGATATACATGCACGCACGATTTCATTTTGGTCATGGCTTCAATGAATCTTCTGACTTCTGGGTTCTTCTGAGAGAGTTTTCCTTTTTCAATCTCTAGCTATTAGGGTTTGCTTTGTGATCTTCATCTCTCTTGACGAACTTGTAAAACCGAGATCATTATATTTAGCCTCCGAAATCGGTGTTTTCTGTGTGATTACTGTAAGATTAAGGGATTTCTTACAGTTGTGATTTCCAGTAGGTAAGTTGAAATTTCTTGAGTAAATTTTGCAGATCTGCAGTTATTATTGAAAAGATAAGTATCTTGTACTTCTCTCTTGTATTGGAAGAAACGATCTATAACTTTTGTTGCCATTTTTGGGCATATATTGCAACCGAGCGAATATCCAATTTTTTGATGCTCAATGGGGGATGTAGATGTTAGAAGTGATCGCCGAACCTCCGGGGCTTAGACTGAAATAAATCTCGTGTTCAATTGCGCTGCCTAAGTCATAATCCCGAAAGAAGGCCGTGCATGGCAGAGGTTTAGCCACATTCGAACGACTCTAAGTTTCATATGAAAATAAAATAAATCAAAATTCTTCTAAATCTGCAGTCTGGCAATAATAAGAAACCTCATCAAAATCTGAATATGATACCTTTGCTGTCTCTGTAACTATTGCACGAAAAGTGTTTATGGTGTAAGATTAATTAGTTCGAGTCACTGGGATGCCAACTTCTTCTTATTATTTCTAGAGCACGCCTCCCTTATATATATCTTCTAAATCGGGTCACATATTTGGTAAGTTGAATTGAACATGACTAACATAACACGTGAGATTTTTGCGTATCCTACACTTGTTCTGGCTAATTAATCCATTTCGGCATACTAAACATGCCCTTCAGTTTTTTGACAGGCAAACATAACCATTATGGGGACTGGAATACATTTTTATTCTCTCACTACAGTAAGACATGTATCAATTTTTTTATGCACCATCAATTCTGAGGTTATGCAACTAAACACTATTTCCTTTTTTCCTTTTTCAAATTTACTTCCATTTTGGTCTTTTCCAATGCTAGTCTTGTTTATTTACAGTCTCTTTGTAATCAGATTCAATATTGAATAAAAAGACTCCTTTTTTCTAACATGGTATGAGAGTGAGTTTCGATCTTGATCTAGACTTGCAACCACTTCCTTTTTTCGACGAGCAGACTTGTGCCGCTCATCCGGCCAATTTGTTTCGGACATCATCTTGTTCTTTTGTAGCCTTCAGTTTTTCTTTTTGTTTCATGTTGCCTTTGTTTTTGGTGGATCTGATTTTTCGCTGCGGCGACGATAGCCTTCTCGTTGGTTTAGGCTCCAATTTGCCAACTCTTGTGTTGATTTCAGTTTCAGTTTCAGTATCAGTTTCGTGATGTTACGCCGGCTCTTTTGAGTGATTTTCTTCAATTTATGTTGTGCCTCCTCGTCCAGTTGTAGTTCCATCTATTGGTTTCAAAGTTAGTTCATGTACTCAAATAACTCAAGTTACAGTTATTGATACTCGGTTCATTTAATCTTTATGTCATCTAGAAATTTATTCTCTATCAATATTTATTAGAGTTTCGGAAAATTTTCGGACAATTAAATAGAAATGGGGTTTTAGCCATCCCAAACAAGTACTAAGCACTAAGGGCCTGCTTGAGAGTTTTGGAATACTGGTTTTAGGGTTGTTTTAAAGTATTGATTTTGAATGTTTATGAAAGGTTCAATTTTTTAATGATTTTTACTTGTGGGTTTGATTCTCATGACAAATTCTCTAAAAGTGAAATAAATTGTTTAAAATTTTATATTATTAAGCAATGTTAATTCTAAAGTTATTGAAATTTATACGAGTAGAATTACCATATTCGGAGACACGAAAAATTTGAGGGAGTCATTTCATCAAGGCAGGTTAGAGTTGATTTGTCAAAGTGTCATAAACTGGCCCTCATTATTGTTCCTGTATGCAAGATGGAATGCTACGTGCTTTCCAGCAATGTTTTTGGAAGAGCACATGATATATACAGTAATTACCCCTTAGATTCTGGGGCATAGTACCTCAAATTGGAATTTTTCTTCTTGTCTCAATAAATATGCTAAACGTGCGTGCGTACTTACATTTTTATGAATTTGGACTAGATTCCGAATAGTACGTTTGAAAAGACTGAAGCCTGAAAGTGCAATCAGATGGAAAAAGAGAAAACGGGATTGTACCCTCATTTAAAAAAAAACTTAACGAAAAAATTCTCCAACTCCCTTTTCCCCCTCCCTCTCCACCCCTAAATTGTTGTATGGGATGGAGGAATGAAGAAAACTACGACGAATGGAGGGAACTAGTAGGAGTTTGATGGTGAGAAAACCGATGAATTGGGAAAGCTAGTGACCGAGTGTTGCAGAAGTAGAGAGTGGCAAGTGGGAGTTGGTGGAAGGGGGTTGCAGAAATATTTTCATTGTTGTATGAGGAGATTCAGTATTTATAGGACGACGCGAATTGAAAAATGTTAATTGGATACCTAACTCTACAAAATTAAAAGATTGAAAGACTCAAGTATCGAGAAATGAAGTTTGAGAATGCTATATATAACCCATAGGTTAGGGGCCTCAGTCTATAATTTTTGCAAGAAAAACTCATGTGAACATTTTAAGATTTTAAATTGATAGAGTATATTGATGTTAACTTTATTGATTTCAGATTTTGTTGAGTATCTCTCGTTATATATATACACGCTAAAAACTTCGAAAAATGTGAAAAATATACATTGATTAGTGAGCTTGTCAATAAAAATGGTTGATGATCGATCATACTTTCATTATCTCTAAATTTCTACTAAGTCTAATCCCAAGTGGAGTGAAGCATTCTATGTTAAGTTGAGCATCTTCTTAGATCTTGTTGATCTCTACATAGTTGAGTGCATTATTGTGACACTACCTTTTGTTAGCATCTTTGCCAAGTTCTTATATAGGTTCACAAGTTCCTTACTAATTATATTGCCTTAACATGGAAATCAACCTCCCAAAGGCTAGACCTTCCATAATACGAGCTAAGACCTTAACTCGATAACACTTGTAACGGACCTCATATGTGAATGAGCTCAACATATCTCGTCTTCCCCAAGTTTTTCCACCGAGTTGGAGCTCTCACTTAGAACTTTATATCCATTGCTACCTATTCCTTGTATTTGGATTTTTCAATATGAATCTGTCCAATAAAAGTTAAAATGAAGTACATATACTTGTGCAATTATAAATAAATCCTTGTCCCACTAGAAAGGTCGTACAAACTTATCTTATCCTCTCTCTAGACCAAACAAAATCACAGTACTCTATACACATTACAATTCTTTTTGTTTTAGCACAAAGGCCATGAAAGCTTACGTGTTTTCACGCTTAGACTAATAGGGAGTTTGGATTTCCCGACCATATATATATATATATATATACACACTTTACCCAACGGTGTCTCTCACATAACATAGAAGTAGAAAAAATGTCTAGCATTTTGGGGAAGAAGAAGTTGTACCTCTGCTTCTCCAAATTCAAGTGTCTACCCACCCTCACTCTATCCCCACCACCCACAGATGAAGAAGAAGAAAACGAGAATGACACAGCCGCCCATCTGATCGACCCTTCATCATTAATCAAGAACTTCAACTCCCTCTATGATTCCAACTCTGGTTCAATCTCCAAGCCCCTTACCTCCTCTACAGACGATTTCCTCTCTTCTTCTGATGATTCCGATACTGAATCGGTTCCTGATTTTGCTACGGTTTTCGCGTCCCAACGCTTCTTTTTCTCCTCCCCCGGCCGCTCCAACTCCATTGTTGAATCCACGGATGGGTCTCCAGGGCCGGAATCTGACACGGTGGTTAATGGTGGCATTGCCGTTCAGACGTACTCTCCGAATCCATATGCCGACTTCAGAAAATCGATGCAAGAGATGGTCGAAGCACGAGGGTTAACAGATGTTAAGAATGATTGGGATTTCTTACATGACCTTTTCTTGTGTTATCTAACCTTAAACCCTAAACACACCCACAAGTTTATTGTTGGTGCATTTTCAGACCTTATTGTAACTCTAATGTCACCCGCGGCCAACTATACACACGATTGAGGTGCGATTACTAGTGATTCCGGCTTCATGTGAGTTTTAATTTTTTTTTTTTTTTTCCCCCTTTTCCGACACTCTCGTGTCTGTATGTGGAGTGGGGTGAGGAGCTAGGAGGGTTTGTCTTTGAACGTAAAAAAGATATGTTTGATCAAAGAGGACAAAGGTAAAAATGTAATGTAATCACAAAACCAAGGTAAGCGTGGGGGACGTTAATGCCTCGTTGCATGTAATATTTCTAACGTCTTATGTTATGTAGGGTGCCATCTTTAGTATAAGAATGTTTTTTCTCGTTTAATGAAACGTGTTTTCTTGTTGAATCTTTTTTGGGGAAATTAAATGAAGTTTGATTTGATTTGATTTGGCTTGGTTTGGTTTATTACAATATATTACTAGATTGCAATTGATAATTAAAGTTCCTGATCATTTTTAGTCCATTTGGTGTATATTAAAGGGATAATTGCAGCAGCGGTACCAAACATTTCATTAAGTAGCAGACTTTGTCCAAACCTTTCATTTGTGACACCCACGATACCAACGTTTCAAAATATCGCAGCAGAAATCCAAATGGATAATTTCTGTTAGTTTGACCGTTAGTTAACCAAATAATTGATTTTGACAATAATTTTAACTGATTTTAAAAAGGTTAAAATAGTAATTTTATATTTTTTATAATAAAATAACTAAAATCAAGTAATTAAAATTAAAAATCTATTCCACCTTCTCCTCCACCCACCCACCCCCCACCTTCTCCTTCGCTTCTACTGCCAACACCGTGGGCCACGCTTCCATCGGACTTCGACACAGATTTTGATGACAAGGAGAAAGATGAAGACGGATTCGTTGCAAGGAGGGGAAAGATGAAATGCATTTCGTGCAAGGAAGAGTACAAGGCACGTGATGCTGGCACGTGCAGGGAGTGCCACGATGAGGTCACGAGACGAAGGAGGAGCTTAAGCGTGAGATCGAGGACCTCAAGGCCAAGGTTAATTTCCTCCGGCTACTCTCCGCTGGATCTGGTGGGACCATCGCCATTTCCAGGTCTAATACGTTGGCCTTCTCCAATGTTGTATTGATCGCCTCTGGTTCGACTAATTCTGCCGATCCTCGATCTAGTTTTCCCTCCATCCCTACCCATCGGGCATCATGGTATGGTACCCATTTCACCATTTATCCTGGTATGGTACCCATTTCACCATTTCCGTTAAAATAATGGTCTTTTGGGTGGGTGGTTTTTTTTGGATATTTTGATGGGAAATGATGGAATTTGGAACACTTTAATTTATTGTTTTTTATCTGGCTTTTAGTTTTAATGTAGCTCTACACCAGTTTCTAAATTCATCTGCTGAAGTTGTGAAGAAAGTTACGTATTGAAGATTCGAACTTCCAAGTATTGACAAATAAATGTGAAAGAAGTGCAGCTGAGAATGAATTTGTGGTTGCTGTGAAGCTGGAGGTCGCAAAGGACAATGACATATTGATAGCAGCGTCGACGTTGGCGGTGGAAGATGATGATGATGAAGGTGGAATGTGTTTTTAATTTTAATTATTTGATTCTGGTTATTTTATTATAAAAAAATGTAAAATTATCATTTTAACATTTTTAAAATCAATCAAAATTATTGTCAAAGTCAATTATTTGATCAACTAACGGTCAAACTAACAGAAATTATCCATTTGGACTTCAGTTACGACATTTTGAAAGGTTTGGTACCGTGAATGACACAAATAAAAAGTTTGAACAAAGTTTGCTATTTAATAAAATGTTTGGTACCGCTGCTGCAATTATCCCTATATTAAAAGTTGATAAAAATCACAAGTCAAATTCACGATTAATTTTAACTATAAATTTGATGGGATTCACAATTTTTCAACTACACATTTTATTAATTTTTATCATAATTAACTAAAAATTTAATCTATACCAAACATGGTCTTATAGACTTCTTAATTATACAATCACGTTATGCGACATGCATGACTATGCTTTTTTACTTATCATAAATTTTATTAGAATTGAAATTAGACCTCGAGGAATTAAGCTTTGCCAATAAAAAGTTGATGAAGAAACAAACACTAAGTAGTAAGTAGGAGAGAACGATCTACTTTTAAGCATGCCGACCCACACGTGTGGATCTCATTCCATGCGGCTCGCGCCATTTGAGAACTAAAACTCTAGAGACTATAGGTCCTACGGTACAATCCCACTTAGGTCGGAAGATGTCCCGACTTAAGGAAATTGGGTCTTTGGCATTAATTCAAAAGGAATCAAGCATAGGGAGGACTTCTTACGAGAGTACATAGTGTTGTCAATGGGTCGAGCCGAGCCGGTTCGGCCCTTTAAGCCACGAGCTCGGCTCGGCTCGTGAGCTCGTGGCTCGGGCTCGTGGAGAAATGAGCCACGAGCTCACGAGCCGAGCAGCTCATGGCTTGTTTGCTCATGGTCGAGCTCGGCTCGGCCCACAAACTTGCGAGCACACGAGTTGGCTCAGCTCGGCTCGTGGCTCATCAAATTTTTTTTTTTTTCTTAGTTTTTTTTATTTTTTAAATGTTTTTTCACGAGCTCGTGGGCTCGTTCCCCCGAGCGCTCGCCTCTTAAATAGCCGAGCCGAGCTCGGCTCGTGTACGAACCGGTCCGTTATGCTCGAGCTAAAAGACGAGCCCAAGCGGCTCGTGGGCATGAACAGTACGAGCCAAGTGGCCGAGCCGACAACCCACTCGGCTCGATTGACATCACAAAGAGTACACTAGAATAGACTAAATCAATAATAGTAGTTGACTAGCACTCATGAGAATGTATTGATAGTACGAGTTTCATGATTTACTAGTCAAGATATTCTCCGACTATTCTTAAAAAGGAGTTAAGTAATTTCTTATTTTTAAATGTTTTAAGAAATTTATAATCTGTCACTTATAAGTAGGGATGACAACGGTTGGGTTCGGGGTCGGGTCGGCCAAAACCATAACCATAACCA
>OU503051.1:17289451-17300706 GCA_912172775.2 Fraxinus pennsylvanica
TAATTTTTTCTCTCTCTTCATCTCAACTATCCATTCATCAAATAAAATAATAATACACACAAATCAAAAACTTTTCAACCACACATCTCCCATCAATCACTATTCTAAAAATTATCTACCCCCAAAAATTTAAATTAATGGGGGGCAAACAGGGACTTAATACATTTTTCTCACACCTTTTTAAATGCATATTCTTCAATAAAACAATATTACACATAAATAAATAAATAAAAAATTCATCCTTTTCAGTCACTCAATTTAAAAAAAAAAAAAAAAAAGCTATTTCAAAAATTATAATTTTAAATAATAGAGGCCGATCGGGGTAAGTAAGAATTTTTTTCATTTTTTTTTTGGGTTCAAAAAGAAGAGAAGAATTTCAGGAACCTAATTATATTCCACTTGGAGTTCAATCTTAAAATATCAACCTTCTTGAAAGGAGTGGTTCAAGCTCTTATAAGTTAATTTATATTTTTATCTTTATTCGACATGAGGTTTTATTTTTTAACATGATTTCGCAAGATGGTGACCCTTTTGAACATACAAATATTGAAATTCGTGTGCTTGTTTTTTAGCCTTTATCAGTCAAATGCCACGTGTAACTTAATGGACTCTAGTACCATATTAAAATTTAAGTCCCGTTTGGTGCACATTTTTGAAAAAAGAATGCATTTTTATTATTGATGTGATGAAAAATATGTGGTTTAAAAAGAAGGAAAAGTTATTGATGTGATGAAAATTATTATTTCATTGAAGAATGTGTGATTGATAATGAGTAGAAGAATGAGAATAAAAAAATTAATGTGGGTCAAACAGAGCTTTAGAGTTTCATATTAAAATATCAATTTTTTTTTAAGAGGAGTAGTTTAAACTTTTATAAATTTGTGTATATTTTTTTCTTTATTCGATGTGAGATTTTACATTTTAATATCCATAAATACAAAAATTTTGGAATGCGTAGGCGTGTAGCGTGAGGGTTAGCATGCAACGGTTGAATTTTCACAACGTTTACGTCAACGACTAACTCTCACGTCATTTAAAAAAGCGTTTCACAACACACGACTTCAGTCGAAAAATCTGGACAATCAACTCGGAGGCACTATTATATAACAATAAAAACTAGGAAGGAACAATTCTACCATCAAACATTTTTTTTTAATCCAAGACAAAATTCAATAAAGTCATGAGTACGAAAAATTTAACAGAATGTGTACCAATGTTGATGCGGCAAAATGTGATTGGACTGTTTTTTTTCTTTTTCTTTTTCCATCTTTCAATAATGTCGTGTCATGTGTTGTCTGTTAAGATTTTCTGTCAAAATATTCTGTACTTTTATCATAATACGACAAAATTATAGTTAAAATCTTGAACGTGGGTTTTGTTCCGCTTTTTGATAATTAAGGCGGTGCAGTTAATTAAGTTTAATTAATTGCTGCATCAAACATTTTAATTGCACTTTAATTAATCCTTTAGTTAGGAACATTGAGTCACACATATTTAAATTGGATTTCATATTAAACCTGTATTAAGACAATCGAAATAGACAAATCGAAATGAAATTAAGGACAAATGCAGGAGTATTTGGGAACAGTTAATTATTAACATAAACGACTTGAATTATTATATAAAAGTTAAGGGGCTGTTCTCTTTGTATTTTAGTTTTGTGTTTTGAATTTTGAATTCATTTTGCGTTTTGTGTTTTTAGTGTCCATTTTTAGATAGTTCAAAATGTGTTTTTTTTAGCACTTGAAAAATTGTTTGGAAAACACTCAAAATGCGATTTGTTGATTATAACTGAACACACCCAAAACGACAAATTGGATTTTCTTTGTAAATTTTTAACTTGTTTTCAAAAACGCTTTATCAATAATAGGAAAGAGAAAGTGTTTTCACTGTTTTAAAAAATCGAAAAAGAAAACGACTTGAAAATGATAAAAAGAACGGACCCTAATATTTTAGGTAGCCAGCTAGGTACCTAATTAATTTTATCAATAATCTGCTTTCCCAATATTATTCCAGTAATCAAGAAAGGAGATAAACTTTACGATACATAGGCTTTATATTATAATGTATGTATAATGCGTTATCTATTATGATTATTTAAACTTATTTTAAGAATAAATGGCTTTTAAATTATTTATAATAAGTAATTATTATATCATCGCTGCAAAGTTATAGAATAATTGCAATAGCTTCGAGTCAAAAAGTTAATATCTTGGGTTGCCTTAGGTGATTGGCACTAGAAAAAGATCTATGAGGATGTCAAGGAAAAGGTATGGAAAAAGCTTCAATTATTGTGGAGGAAATTAAAGAATTCACCTTTATTGACCATGAAATGTATAATAAAGTTTCAAAAAAAAAAAAAGTCCCCAAGGCTGCCTCGTCAAAGGTTCGAATCTTGAAATATGGATTTGACTCTTGGGTAAGTGCAAGTGTACAATCAGTCTTCCACCCTATACCTTGGAGGTATAACCTACGATTTACCTCCTTCACCAAAGCCCATGGGAGGGCAGATGGGGGCAGCTAAGGATGCGATTCATCATTTTTATTTTTTTTTAAAGTATCAAAAAAGCTACTTGTACAAAAAAAAATTTGATAAAAAAGTTCACACACTCTCATATGATGTTGGCCCCCACATGTATAAAAAGTTGGAAAAAAAAAATGTGGCGCCCCCCTGGTATGAGGGGTCGATCAGGGTGTTTGTCACCCTGATCCGGTACACCAAGGGCTTCTCATAAAGTATAGGTTAATCATGCAACTATATCACTTATTTATATATATATAAGTAGAAACATTTACATAGTTTGACCATAAAATAGACTTCCTCAAATAAGTAACTTGTTGAATGTTTAGTTTTGTCAACAAAAAGAAGATTATTAAAAATTATTAATATATAAATTAATTTTGTTATGAGTAAATTATTAAGTGGTGAGCCAAAAAGAGACGTAAAATAAATTCAATTTCTTTGGATCCTCGGAATTTCAAGTCGATTTTCCCCACTTTGTATGGAACTTCGATAGTGAATGTGCATGTGTATCAGTGCATGTGCTGGTTTGAAAATTTTCAATTGTTTGGATTGACTCGTTGTCAAAGTTCTTTCAGTAGTGATCGATTACTTAATTATTATTGTTGTTGTTATCATCGTCGTCGAAAGACCACCTTAATAAATTTACCTTAAATTGCCACGTTAGTCTTTTGTACAACATAAAAATCAAACTATGAACTCAAAAAGGAATTAAAGGAAACACTCAAGTCCTCCCCAGCGTGAGGTTTCTCTCTCTTCCTCCAGTGGAGTTGTCCGTCCTTCCACCGGTGAAGGTTGTTTTTCTTGGTTTTCGCGTGGGTTCGTCGAGGGGGGGTGGGAGCTTCGGCTCCCCCTCCTTTTTCCCCTTCTTTTCCCTTTCTTCCCCTTCTTTATTTTTTCTCCTTTTTTTTTTCGGTCTGTTCGTGGTGTTGCTCGGAGTTTCGCCTTTTTGCTGTTGTGCTTGGTGCATGCTGGCGGTGTTCGGGCGGGGTCAGTGGTGTGGCTGGCTGAGCTTTTGGTGGTGGTGCTTGTGTGGGCTCTGGTTTGGGGAGTTTCGGGGAGTGGCCGGTTCTGGGGTGGCCTCGGTCGAGCGTGTTCTCTTCCGGTGGGAGCTGACGGGAGGGCTGCTGCAGATGGAGCTTAGCCGGCGGCCCTTTTTGGGCTAGTTCTCCAGTTCGGGCGGCGATTGGTGATGGTGGTGTATTGGTGTCTGATGTGTGTTGGTTGGTGGTGTGTTGGATGTTTTGATTGGTTTCGTTGTGGTTTTTGGGCTGTTGTTGTTTGATTTGTGTGTTCTGTTTGACTGTGGTGAAGTCTAGACAATGCCCATTAATTTTGTTATGAGTAAATTATTAAGTGGTGAGCCAAAAATAGACGTAAAATAAATTCAATTTCTTTGGATCCTCGGAATTTCAAGTCGATTTTCCCCACTTTGTATGGAACTTCGATAGCGAATGTGCATGTGTATCATCAGTGCATGTGCTGGTTTGAAAATTTTCACTTGTTTGGAATGACTCGTTGTCAAAGTTCTTTCAGTAGTGAACGATTACTTAATTATTATTGTTATTGTTGTCATCGTCATCGAAAGACGACCTTAATAAATTTACCTTAAATTGCCACGTTAGTCTTTTGTACAACACAAAAAAATAAAACTATGAACTCAAAAGGAATTAAAGGAAACTTTTCTAACCCGATGGCGTCCAAGGGTGATATAATTGCATTCTTTCTTCCAAGTTAGATGCATATAAAAATGGGTTGATAGTCTTGATCATCTTTCACAACTTTTATTTTATATTTACACTTTAAAGATTTACCTGCATTTACGAAAATACATTGATATTTTATTATTTTTTTACTTTTATTAAAAAAATATTTAAATAGGCTTGGGGCATTGATTTATGATTTTCGTTTAAATTTTTGTAGAGAAAAGTTCGGAATAATAGAGAAAAAAAATCATTTATTTAAGTGAAACAAAAAAATGGGCATTACCATTACACTGGATTCATTTCAATTAATTTTATTAAGGGAATTTTTTTTGTTAGTAACAACTCAAAATTATTTTAATAAATTTAATTTATAAACATCAGATTTGTAGCTAAATAAAGTAATAAAACAATAATAATGAATATTACTGATAAAAGAAACACAATTGAACATAAATTAATATTAAAAGTGGAGTTCCTCATAGTTTGCATATTTTTTTGAAAAAATTGCCTTAAAAGAATTTAATTTATCAATAGAATTTTTTTCCCTAAATAAGATAATAATTTTTTTAAAAAAAAGTAATAAATTTTAAAAATCCTATAATAATTAAATATAAAAGTATATTATTTTACAAATTGAATTTATTTAATAAAAATTAAAAATTAATTAAAATTTATGTCGAGAATAAAATTATAAAGAAATAATAATATATCCGTCTATAATATTACTAAAAATAATATTCTTTATAAATATTTCAACCCATCTTCGGTAACTTATAATAAAAATAAAAAATAAAAAACACGTAGGATAAGATGTTTCGAGTGGGAAAATCACTGACAAAACTGTAAATCTCATTTAAGAGGAACTAGAAGCAAAGCTTTAACAATGTCAAGACCACAAGTCCTGTGATCGAAGAATACACACAGTGCACAACTGATGCAACAATTTCACATTATTTCCAACAATTTCATCTGATACATTTGAAGAAAGCTGAAATAACAAAAACACAGCATGTCATAAACATTAGCTGAATTGAAAACCAGCAAACTTTTTACTCGAAAGTCATATTCTCAGCCTCTCGCCTCACGGATTCAAAAAGCACAGAGGAGAGATACCGCTCTCCAAAACTTGGGAAAATCACCTGCATTCAAGTTCAAATATATTTCAGTTGATGTACGTGTCCTTATACGCCACTGCATTCAGTTCTATTCTAGATCTACTAGAAGATCGTGAGCAATTAGATCATTGGCTTAATATCTTGACATCCTAATTTCTGTGTATATTCCCTTTGAAACCGTCAACAACAACAAGGATGGTAATAAAAATAATAACAGGTAGCAACAAGATAGCATCTGTATTCACTACAAGAAACATACAGACTATAGCATCCTCTATGACAGATTTGAGGCCATAAACGTTGGTGAAAATAGAAGGTATTCCGAACTAATTTTACTAAGCATTGTCCCTGACAAATTCCTTATAATCTACTTTTCTGTGAGTTCTAATTAGTAGTTTAGCATCAAATCACGTGCAGGTTTGAGCCTCATGACCTAAGTGATCACTGATCAAAGGTTATGGAAGAATTAGCCCTTATTGGGTAGCCCATTGGAACAATTAACCAAAAAAAATAAAAAGATTCACCAAATGTACGAGTCTCTACATCGTCTTAAAACCCCCACTGAAAAAAACTGCTCAATATATTCTAATTCGTTGACCGAGCAATTAACATGCTTACAAGTTACAAGATCACCATATGGGGTTGTAAGTACTATATTCTATCTTACGTAATTGTATTAAATAATATTCTTTTGGAAAGTACCAATATTGAGAAGTAAATCACCACCTAAAGTGAAACTCTGGACATTACAGATTTAGGCATTGATACTCTTAATGCTAACACAACTGTTAAACAAGCATGGTATTGTGTGAATCCCCATTCCAGTAACCTCCATCCCGCACAAGTAAAAATAAATAACAAAGGTAGGAGTTTCCATCCAGAGCCCCTTACTCTATGCAGAACAAATGCTATGTGCATTTTGTGTGCGTGCGTGCGTGCGTGTGTGAGAGAGAAGCATAATTCAAAGCCAAAAAATGTTAACTAACCAAAAACCACCAGGGCAAGGCTGAAATTGCTTTTTATTATCATCCTTTAATTTAAGTTCACAATAACAAAAAATGATAAATATTGGCACATGCCTCACCACCTTAGATTTTAAAAGCAAACCATATTTCAACAAACAAATCTTGTTAATGGCTTATTGCACAAAGTTTTTTAGTTTGTGCATTAGAACATGGAGAACTCTCAGCTGTTCTGTCTCATTTCTCGAGGGCATATCTTTGTGCGCATTGAAACTGACGGCATCCTTTTTATTAATTAAGATCCAGACCATAGAGCACAATTATTTTTTCTTGCAAAAACTATGTTGCCAGCTTCAATCAACAGAGAGATAAAAAGGCAGAATTTGATCTTAGGCTTCAAGATGCAGCAAATATACTTCATTAGCTAGGCCAAACTCTGGTCATATTTTGGCAAATAAGAATTAAAACTAAAAGGGATCAAGGCCACAGCGTCGTTTCTTATTGCTACTGTGGCATTAAGAAAGTAAGTCTGGAAAACATTTAGTGATAAGTAATACCATGATTATAAAGTGAGCAAAAGGGTCTTAAAATCTCTTCCCCAATCACCAGATGACAAAATCTATGAAACTCACAAGCAACTACTGTGGCCATTTGAAGATGCTTTACAACTATAAGATTATATCAGGTTGTCCCATACACATAAGGATTTTGAAAAGGTACAAGGACTTACAACAATGAGTTTTCCAGCATTCTCTGGTCGCTTCGCAATCCTAATTGCAGCAGCTGCTGCAGCACCAGATGATATTCCGACCTATCACATTGAATTTTATAACTTTCTGTTACCGGAAGTGTACATGAACAACGTAAATTCAAGAGAAGTACAAATGTCAAAATCATTATAAACAGACAAAATGATTTACTTACTAGCAATCCTTCTTTCAATGCTAGAAGCTTTGCAGTTTCTATGGCTTCATCGCTTGAAATCTACAATTCATAAGACCCCCATAAAAATACATGTATTAGTGTAATAATATGGATAGTTTGCTACTTGTCTAGCCAAAATCCCCGCAATTGAATAAAATAACAGAACTTGGCACTGTATTCATTGAGATTATTCCATCTAATATAGGAGAAGAAAGTGTAGATAGCTCAGAATCTTACTTGAATTACTTCATCAATAAGATCAACCTCCAAAACACCAGGAATAAAACCAGCACCAATTCCTTGAATCTTATGAGGACCTTCAGCATTACACAAAAATCCTTCGTCGGATCAACTAACTTACGAATTTTTAATAAAAATGGATAACAAATAAAAAGTAACACAAAATTTGACATGACAGTCAGTGATTACATTCATATCATGTCCCTTGTATCCATTTTTCTCTGTTCACAAAAATTGGATCAAACTTGACAATAATAAGATTCTGAAAGAAAACAAAATAAAGGAAATAAACAAAAACCTATCCTAAAACTCAACTTTCTATAGGCTTACCCTACTAGCAAAATGAAGTAATAAATAAAAATCAGGACAATTTGGCAAAATATAGTAAACTACAAAAGTTTTAAAAACGACAGACAACTCATAAAGTAGATAAAATCTCTCTGAATTTTAAATTGTTTTCAATATTTTCAAGAAAGATGTGCTATTAACTAACATCTTTTGTTTCATATCGCATAATTAGTGCAACAATCCAAGAAACACTTGCAGCACCAAAAAAAGTCCGGTTTATTCAACTTTATATTCGATTCCTCATGTATCTTGAGAAAGAAGATTTCCACACAAAAATATGACCAAATATTTGTAGAACAGTGCTGATCAGCCATTAGAAAATGAAGATGAGAATGCCAGTTCACAACAATTATCTGAAAGTAGGCTATAGGTGGGGTGGGAGGGGGATTTGTATTTGGATTTTTTTTTAAATTCTTTATTTTTATCTAGAAACGTGCAACTGTGGTAAATAATGTGTCCATTACCTTACAAGTGTATCAGAAAAGGACAGACTAAAAGCAGATCAGACTAATTGGACCGGATTGGATGTGATCCATATCCAAGTTAACATGCAGAATGTTCTCTTGAGTAATTTGCCAACTTAAGCAACAAGATGGACTAGGCTTCTTGCTATACTACTTTACTATATAAAACCATTAGAAAACAGTATTATGAAACAGTAAGAACAACTTCTTTAAAACTATGCAGGATTAAATTTGATTAATCATCAAAAAAAAATTTGAATCTATAAATCATTGCCAAAAAAATTTGCTGCCCATCAAAACTTAAAAGAGAAAAACAAACCATGTACTTTGAGGTACTAGATCACAGAAAGAACTCACCAGGTTTTCCACCAGAAAGAACAGGACTTTCAACTGGTTCTACACCAAACAGCTGAAAAAACAAAATTGGGAAGAGAAGGTAAAAGAATTGCAAAGAACCTTTTTTTTGAAATATAAAGATCACTACTCCGGCATAAAAGATTAAAATAGTAAACTAAACAAGATTTAAAACTTTACCACCATTCTAATTCCCAATCAGATAGAGCACTAAAGAGCTGTTCAATTTAAAAGGTGAAGATAACCTTTATATCAGAGTTCTGCTCTTTAAGGAACTTTCCCGCACCAGTGATTGTCCCTCCAGTACCAATCCCAGAAACAAAAGCATCAATTTTTCCATTCGACCCTTTCCAGATCTCTGGTCCAGTGGTTTCATAATGTATCTACATACATGTGCACATCATGTTACGCATACTACTTTCCTTTTGAATTTTCATCAATCAAAATAATGAAAGTAAAGTTTGAAACCTTCGGGTTGGCAGGATTTTCAAACTGCTGAAGAATGTATGAGTTAGGTGTCTTGTCTCGTATCTCTTCAGCTTTCTGAACAGCAGCTTTCATTCCCTTTGCAGGGTCAGTGAGCACCAATTCAGCACCAAAACCAAGGAGAATAATTCTTCTCTCGAGACTCATACTAGAAGGCATCGTAATGATAAGCCTGTATCCCTTTGCTGCTGCCATGAATGCCAAGCCTATGCCCGTGTTACCACTTGTAGGTTCAATAAGGACACTCTAAAACAAGAAAAAGTACACAATCAGATTTAATTATTAATTCAAACAAATATGTTATAAACATAATTGTCCAGCTATCACAAAGAAGAAACTGAACTTTAAGACAAGGCCCAAAATTCAGTTACAGTCACAGCAGGGATAAAAGTATGCATTACAGCAGCCGAAGATGTATAAAACTAACCTCCCCAGGTTTGATAAGGCCTTTTGCCTCAGCATCTGAAATCATGCTATAACCAATCCTGCAGAATAAATTGTGCATCATTAAAGAGTATGCTATTTGGGGAACAAGAACATAACTCCAAGTCATAAATCCAATTATATCAAAGATCAACCACAAAATTATGCATATACCTATCCTTAACACTAGAGCATGGCTCCATAGATTCCAGCTTGGCCGCAACACGCGCAACACAACCATCAACAATATTATTCAGGTAAACCAATGGGGTTTTACCAATCAACTGCAGAGCAAAAGTCTCAAATTAAAACAACCAACGAAAAAGCTAGAGATAGAGAGATTTCTACTTATCCATTAAAACTAGACTTATGGAGGCATACTTCAGTCACATCCTTAGCAATTCCAGCATTTTCTTCTGCCATATCTTCAAATTAATTCTGTGAACAGATAACTGAAAGTTTAAGAGACCTGCTTATTTGTTCAACATCATCAACCAATAAACAATAATATATACATCATATACGGGAGAGTACAAATTTAAAAAAAAAAAAAAAAATCCACGAAAAATGACAATGAAACTAGTCATCATTGCTGCTTTTCTAGCCTGCCCTTTATCAAATTCAATATAAAAATTCTGCTAAAAAAAAATAATTATGTTTTTTCAACTTTCAGTCTTTTCATCAAAAATATGAATCCACCAACCATAAAAGAAAACAAATGCAAATGCTTTATGAACCCACAACAATTTGTCGTCAAGTCACCAAATTCAGATAATGATATTATCTTAAAATTTCATTATCTTATCTATTCAAATACAAAACAATCATATCGTTAGATATTCAAAGCAGTAACATATAGAAATTAAATTCCGTTCTAAAGAATTAATAGAAAGAAAAGATGGGATTAGATAACCTTTTCTGTGCTCTGTGTTGTGTGCTGACAAACACAAGAAATGACCTCGTAAGAGCCGAATTGTTAATGAATTTATATCGAAACGATGATCAATTACTCATTTAATTATTAAAAAATTATTTCGGTTTATAGAATCAACGATGAATGTTCCCGGAACTGGGCCCAAATACAATTTGGGCCTCATACCCTTCTGTGTCCATTTTGTTTAGTGTCATTTTTGCTGTCGTGATCCAGTATTTGTATTTAGGTGAAGAGTTGTGTGGAAGCGGACTGATTTTAGCTGGCACTACATGGTTTTCATCAATTACTTGTTTGAATTGAATTAAGTAGTGTGTACATAATTGTGCCAAGATTTTAACAATCATATTTCTTCGACGTCTAGGTTGACATAAAACTTAACATAATGCTGTCGCTACGTGACATTTTATTATTTAACAACTTAAAATATATTCAAATTTTTCATCCAATCATCTACTACCACGTGTAATTATGTCAATCTTTCGATCAAATCTATCTGACAAAGTAGCTTTATCCAAATTTTAATAGGTTGTAATTCTAGAAGGTTTATTCAACCTATTTGAAAAGTCACAAAATTGTGTCGCTCTTTGAACTTCCTCTGTATTCATGAATGGAGATGACAATGAGACGGAAACATCCCCCTAGGTAGGGGTGTAATCGGTCTGATTTTACAGATTTTTGACAAATTTTTAAATCAAACCGTTTCAACTGATTTGAGAAAAACTCAAATCTAAACCAAACCGTTTTGATCGGTTTGAAAAAAACTCAAACCTAAACCTAA
>OU503051.1:17301423-17342786 GCA_912172775.2 Fraxinus pennsylvanica
TTTTTGACCAGTTTGGTTTGGTTCAAAACCATTTCGTTGACGGGTCCATGTGGCACCAAACTGTCGGTTTCGAAATTGCAGTTTCGATTCGATTTTTCAATTTGACGGTTTTTACTTACAATCCTACCCCTGGGTTCGGAATTTTTGGAAGTCAAGGAGGAGATTAAAATATCCATGCATACCTCATTTACTTATTTATTTTTTTACTTCTTAAATATAATTTAAATTGTTAAATAAAAAAGACTAAGCTTAGAATTAATTTAATAGCAAAAATTATTTTCAAAATAAGTAATTATAACAACCATCCACATCCATCAAAACCTTATCCACTCAAACACCATACATTATCTGTACACTCCAAAAAGCTTGCCCATTCCCACACTACACCTCAAGAAAAAAACATGGCAACACTTAATGTAACATATCCTTCTTTCACATTCACTACACCAAGAAAACAGATCAAATTCCCTTCAGCTCAACCATCACATTCCTGGTTAAGAACTTCTAGCAGCAGATTATCCAGCATTGTCCAAGCTTTCAAGGTACAAGTTGAACATGAAGGTAAAACAACTGAACTAGAGGTTGAGCCGGACGAGACAATTCTATCCAAGGCATTGGACAGTGACTTGCAAGTGCCATATGACTGCAAGTTAGGTGTGTGCATGACATGCCCGGCTCGACTCCTCAGCGGAATGGTCGATCAAAGTGAAGGGATGCTGAGTGATGATGTTGTGGAGAGGGGTTATGCTTTACTCTGTGTATCTTATCCAAGATCAGATTGTCACATTAGAATCATACCTGAGGAAGAATTGCTCTCTCTGCAGCTAGCTACTGCCAATGACTAAATCTGATGTGTCTGTTGGTTACAATTTTCAGTTTGAAGTAAGGCAATAATATGACTAGTGTTTGGAATGTATAATAGAACACAGATGCTGGTAATTGTTACTGTTTTTTTCTGCCTTAATCTATGAGAGGAATATGCAAAATATGATTGTGCAAAGTCGGATTCTGAATGCAAAGGTTAACAATATCTTGTATTTGCTTGCTGGAATTTCTCAGTTTTGAAGAACATTTAGGCTTCTACATTAAATTTCTGGAACAGCATTCTCCCCTACAACCAAGAATAATCAAAATTTGTTTGCTTTTCAGTCTAAAATATAAGCACAAGAAGATCTAGTTGGAAACACCTGCTATCAATAAATACGGTTCTTCATAGATAAAGGTATCAAATTAGGCAATGTGTTGAGTGCATAGTTCATGGCTGGTATTATATATATTGAGTTCAATACTGCTACTCAGAGCTGAATGTAAACATAAGGTCTATTAGACATAAAACAAATTTTGGCTGTATAGTCATATTATTTACTAAATGTTGACACACAGTAGTCCATACTTGTATACCGTAACCAAGAACCAGCCATGGTTCAGACCAAGACTTCACTGTGACCAACCACGGCTGTGAATATGCATGGGGATGGGGGGTACCGCACCTATTTCAGAAGTAGGCAAAAGCCCATGTTTAACTAATGTTTATAAACGGTTTATAATTGGTCCAACCACTTTTTATGCATAAATTTCATGGGATCAACAAATACAACCCACTTATCCACCTCTCATTTCTATCTATTTAAAATTTAAACAACTTATAAACACTTCCTAAACATGCAATTTTCACCCCCCGATGCCTGCTTTTTTTTTATCAGGAAGTTTGCCAACGAAGCATTCAACACTTTTGTTCGGTGAGAAATATGATCATATAAGAAAAAATTGGTACCTAGGACATAGTAAGAATCCATATACGTATCCAGTATAGCATATGGCAAACCACATTTTGCAATCCAAGTCCACAAAGCTCAGTGTTACTGCTGAGTTCTCAGTGCAAGGCTACCGGTTTTTCTGGATTTTCTCTGCTTAAGTTTCAACCTCACATCAATTCCATTATCAATTATGGACTTGAGTAAAATCTGAAGCTTCCCTCCAATTTCTCCCGTGTCCTTGGAGTATAAACCACATTATGAATATCATCAGCCCCTCTGACCCAACAATTCCCCAACCACAGCACAAGTATTTCAATTCTTAGTCGAACCCAAATCAAATTTCATGTCCTTGGGAATAGACAACTTTGCTAGTAACACAATGAATAATGCTAGCACACACAACTTTACAAGAATTTTAGATCAAAACGAACTGCTCTTTCATACATTTTGTTGGGTATTTTTTTGATGCCCAAATAATTCCTAGGCGATGATGAAAAACCGTGGCCCGTTTAACTTTATAGGCTATAAGCCTGGGATAGAAGAATGTTGAATCCACACCACAAACGTTTATAATCCAAATCTTTTTGGGTATTTGGAGGAAATCAGCCCATTTGGCTAGATGCTCAATACCCAATTAAGGAAATATTTGAAGTGGAAATCCTATCTCTTATCTCCTTCACGGTTTGAAACTCCTCCTATCTCTTATCTTCCTCAAGCTTTGAAACTCTTGTCATTATCTTTGAACTCTATCTTGAAGAGATTTTCTTGGAATTTCGTTTGTGATTTCTTGCCTATAAAAAAGAGTCCTTAGTCCTCATTTAAAACACACCAAAATTACTTGCTTCGTGCCTTAGGAAGATCAAAAGAACCGTCCCTGCTTTGTGCCCTTTTTCTTCCATTTTCAGCTTCTGCCTTTGTGGTCTTCTGCCTTCGTAGTTCTCTGCTTTTGTGTTGCAAATCTGTGCTCCAAGAGTTTCCAATTTGGTGCTGCCTTTGTAGTGTTGGAACGATTTTCTGAGCCTAAAGAAAATGGGGATTATTAGTTCTTCAATTTAGTTTCTTCTCTATTTGATTTCCTTTAGTTTTTCATTAATTCTTTACTGATGCATTTGATTTGCTTAATTGTAGGTTAAATTAATGTCACACATTTCTACATTGGTTAGCTCTCAGTCACTAGTAACTCCAGGATGAAATTCAATGAATACATAACATATCATTTATTGACAGCGTATTGCACAGCATTGTGTTTGAACCTTTATGAAAAGCAAAGGAACTCATCTAATCCTTGCTTCCCTCATCAGTTTCTCTGGATCTTAAGCAGGTTTCCCAAGTAATCCTCAGTTCCGTAGATTGGTCTTTTGCACAATGCAAATTTTGGCATTCATATAAAAATTACAGAATCAGAAACAGAAAGTTCATGATGCATTATATATCTCTTTCTTTGCTTACATGGTAAGTACCTCATAATAGATTCTTTGATTGATCAAAGATGCTTCACAGCCTCATTAAACATTTGTGAACCATGAAGATCTCCATTTTACTAGGTTCTAGCTGCCACATAAAGGAATTGCAAATGACGATTTTGAGATTTATTGTTTACATCATAAGATGCATAATTATGTTTACAATTCTCCACATGTATTGTGCGAAATATTCTATAACGGTATTGTTACTGTTTTTCGGAAAAATTCTAGAATAAGTCAATTATCCTAGAAGACCCTGTTTGTTGAAAATTAAAATCTAGATTTTAATTTAAGTCAAAGTCAAAAAGAAGAGAGATGAGTGATAGAGTAACTAAACAATTTACCACATTATAATACAAGCGAGTGACCATATTTTGCAGAGAAAAAGAAGAAGATACAATCTTTAAAAATAAATCAGAATTTATATTCTGCAGACACTAAACTATCAAACGTCCTACTCAAAGACATAATCAGTACTCCAATTTAAAAGGGCAAAAAATCAATTCATTGTTATAATGCTATAATATTTATTCCTCTACTACTATAACTCTTGACATCTTCATTTTGGCACACTCATAAAAAGCTAAGTTGACAAAGCAAAGGAAAAATGCGTTTTTTGACATTTCATAAAATTGCATATATGAATTTTTCTAAGGCAGCGTCTTCATTTTCAAAAAATGCATATATTAATGGGATTCTTTGTTAAAGAGCCTGGTAAAATAATGTTTTTGGTTAAGCTTCTGTTTGTTTCCAATTTTTTTACCTCGTTTTAATATCTTTTCTAACCGTTACAAATGCAGCGACCGATTTTTTTGACTTTCTATCTCACAGCAGGGACCCGTGTGTTTGGAAAAAAAGGGTCACAAAATTAATTCTTGTATTCAAATAATGGGAAGCAAATGGAGGCTAAATACGGTTCTTGTTCAAATGACCTCCAATTATAAAACAAAATAATAAACAATATCAAATGTCATAAATATCCTCTCCATTGAAAAAAGACCTTAACACCCTTACCAATACAATTCAATTTTAGGTAATTTAGAATCCACAATTTCAGACACTTGTTTTCTTTCTCTTCAGCGACTGTGCTTGCTACTCTAAAATCCCTTTCATTATATTTTTCATCTATTTTGGACATTTGAACAAGAGTTTGTTTACCACACATCTACATTGAGAAATCTCATTTACATTTGAAGAAAGAAGAAATGTATCTTTAGAAATCTCATGTATTATTATTGAATATAGTATCGAATGATATTTTAGTTAGTGTTGTTTTCGTATTTAGTGTATTTTTTGTGTTGCCGCAACTATTGGATGATAATGACACTCCATCCATTATTTGCAGTATAGAACAACACTTCAACCATTATCTGCTATGTAAAACAACAATATAGTCATTATCTGTTATGTATGATGGAACTCTTTCCGTCATTAATAATACAATGTAGTTTAAATATGGCAATTATTTTCATATTACTTTGGTATATATTCTTGAGTATAACTTTATGAATTTATTTGCAACTATAAATTCTGTAGAAATTATATGGGTACAAGTATGTTATTTTGTTAAGTTTGAGAAGATTGGAGAAGGCAAATGGACATGAAATTATGTAGGGAATGGTGAAGACAATGTAGATCATATCTATGTTCCAACTAAGATCATATCTATGTTCCAACTAACATTTCGTATATAAAGTTGTACAACAAAGTGCAAGAGCTACTTAACGTGGATTCAAGGTCATATGAAATTGAGATGATATTTCTTAACTTTGGAAAGTCTAAGTTTTCGGTTAGACCACAAAGGATTAACTCCAACATGAAAGTGAAGAGGTTTCTTTCTATT
Organism: Fraxinus pennsylvanica; assembly: GCA_912172775.2. NCBI lineage: Eukaryota > Viridiplantae > Streptophyta > Magnoliopsida > Lamiales > Oleaceae > Fraxinus > Fraxinus pennsylvanica. Next base: position 17,306,487 of record OU503051.1, read on the forward strand.
TGTGAAAAACATCCTCTTTGTATAACTATTTTGAACAAAGTTGCAGATGAGTGTAAATGTGATAGTGTAAGGGATTTTGAAAGAGACGATGGAGCAGAAAAAAAGATGTGAGCAACCGAACAGTAATTGTGTAATACAATGGTGATTGTGGAATGACAACATAGAAGGAAACTTTGTAGATTGGGATAGCTTGAACATAATTCACGGTAGTCCCGAAAGACAAGATTTTCTGATAAATCTCCTCAGAGAGATGGGACTAATGTTAATTCCTTCACACACGAGGACAATATTGGTACTTCAACACAAGTTATGAGTTCAATTCCTTGTAGATCATCATTTACAATTTCACAAAATGAGGATCTACGCGATAAAGAACTATTTCCAACTAAAAGTGCTTTGACATCAAAACTTCAGCTGCTTTCTGTGAAGTGCCAATTTGAATTCAAAGCGAAAATATCAAATAAGAGTGCGTATATAGTTGTTTGTGTTGAGGAAAGTTGCAACAGGTGTTTTCTAGTAATGAGCCAAAAATTGCTTGGCATACTTGGCACACGATGAAAGAATCGACATAAATCCTACAAATGGGACCCAAAAATATTAATTATTTTTAGCTTGTTGCAAAGAGGAAAAGAGGGAATATACCGTCATCATATATGGTGAAAGCCTCGTGTAGTTTATTTGGCGTGACTTCTTTGTGAGAGCAATCTTCAACAACCACTTCTTCTTCTACTCTTGCCTCTTCATCTTGTACATTACTTGTACTACAAGCACCATCATCAAATCCAATTCTTTCTAACTGAAATCCATCTCTACCAACCAATTAGAGTAACAAATCAATTTTCCTTTTTACACAATCGAAAAGCTCTGATATCTCATCTTGCAGCCTTTCTTTACCTTCTCTTATTTTACTACATGAGCGATAAAGTCAACACAAGAGGGCGACGATCGCTCAGTTGTTTTTAGGAAAATATTGNTAGATTTTAATAAACAAAACTCACATTTGAATATTCCAAAAATGTGCCAAGTGTGTCACCCCTATAAGTTGCTTGTACATTTCCCAGTCTATCATTCTTGGAATTCTACCATTACCTATCACGTAATCGAACCTCTTTTTGACACTGTAAATTGCTTCAAACTCCCAAAACTATATAATCATAAATTTAATTTTCAATAACACAATTTAAAAAAATGTAATGTATAATATAGTTTTAGAATATATTGCCATGATTGCAAGAGGAAATTCATGCAGAGAATACGGATATTGTTGAAAACCTATATACTTTTTTAATGTTTCTCCCAAATTGCATTCGAACATCCTAACAATGTACTCATACGACTTTTTTCTCCTCGAGTAGTTGTTAAATCTATCAAGCTCATCAACCAAATAAAACCATTTCAAGTTAATATACATATTCTCCTCTGCTGCCAACAGTATATACACCAATATAACAAGGAGGCCCAGCTTGTATTTATCACTTTTATGCTTGCAAACGATTGAAAACATCTAATAATAAACTCCTATTTACTTTGCATTAACTACGCTTTAAACGGTCTTTCACATTCTACAATTTTGCCCTAGCGTCTCATCCTCTAAATCCCCAGCTTTAAACTCGATCGCGTCATCAATGTGAACTCTAGCAACCCAAATCTTGTAAGCTTGTCTCTAATTTTAATCTATACTTCATTTTCTTTAGAGGTACTTATCAACCTACAAATTAACTGGTGGACAAATTGCAATGCAGACTTTATGTACTTGAAGTTCAACAAATGTAAGTAAGAATTTATGAATAGGTCTTGATGCTTATCATCCAAAGCTGTAGAATATTTCTTTAATCAATTTTATTCTACACCTATTACTAATTTTTGAGTTTACTACGTTTTAAGCATCCATCTTTACCCGATGTAAAATGCAAAACAATAAAAATACATGACAAAACAATAAAAATATGAAAGATTTCGTGAAGCAACAACGGTTTTTTCTTTTGTTAAATTGGGGTACATTTCGTGCTTCTATAAATAGTTAATTATGGGATCATACGAGCTTCTAATTTCAGTTCTATAGTAAAACACCAATATATTAGCTCTTTTTGATTTTTTAAAACAATAAAAGCTTGATATTTTTTACTACATTTTCTCTTCATTTATCTCTTATACTGCCGATTACTAGCTTCCCTGAGTCCATTCTTTTCATAAAATTGAGTTAGGAATCTTATTTCTGCAATGCAATCATTCACCAAATTTTGATAAAACAGACAACTTAGAAGTTATAGGGAACACAATTTGGCAATAAGTCCACACTTTTAAGCTGTGGATCCCACAAATTTTAGGTAAAGTAATTCCTCTTAGGTGTCCTATTCTATCTTTTCAGCTTGAGATTGCTGCCATTTAGCCTCCACTGGGATTATTATTCTAGTATAGTGATAGGTTAAATTAAAAATGAAATTAAATAACTTATTTAAGTATAATTATCATTTAATGTCAATTTAACGACACATAGATTGAGATTATAACCTCAATGAGACTAAATAGCATTAGGGTTCTACATGTGTTGACTTGGTACAATTTTAGCCACCAAATGGAGCTTATTCTTAAGCTATAAGTCCATCCAAACATGCTTTAGTGTAAATACAATATCGAATAAATTAAATCATTCTCTAGTCAAATTAGCTCCTTTCCATGTAACGTTGATTGAAACATGATAGGTTGAGACATCCTAAATTAACACGTCTTTCCAATAGTTACCAAATCGAAGAGCACAAGTATCTTTAAAAATTCCGAAGTAACCCGCATCATTTATTCATAGACTCCATGTACAAGTCACAATCATGTTGTTTTGACACTAAAATCCAATTCACCTAAATATTTCGTTGACCATCATTTTTATTTTTATTTTTATTTTTGGTGAAAGGTCATGTAAATTACTGAGCTTCTGTATTACAAAGTTATAGGACAATTTGAGTTTCTAGTCACTAGAATTGAAAATCCCTTCATTTTAAAAATATCGACAATTTCAAATTCGCAATAATTAATGAAAGATTATAAATAATATCAACTTGAGTACACAAGATCAAGTGTACGAGATCTTAGGTGGATTCAAACACTTTGGTCCCCAAGAACATGCCAAAGCCATAGCTCTCTTTGAAGGTTTACCGTTTGCACGAATTTTGGACACGGTGCCTTGATGGTAGTTCAACAATGTCATGCTAGTGACTCCTTTTCTTCTACTGTCTAATTTGTTTGTTGGTCTTCTTCAAGATGCCGCTGTGGCTCTTTTAGCTTCATTCGGAAATATAATGGTCCTTAATTTGGCTACTTTTGCTCTGGTTGTACAAAATATAGTATTCCATTTGTGGGGTTGCTTGTTTGTGTCGATTGTTAATTTTATGTTGTATTTTACTAATAAAAATCTGTCATACGTGTACAAACTGTATGGATAAATAAAAACAATAGCAATTAGCATACTGACTAGGCAAAAAGCTCATCAACCACATATTGTCAATCTAATCTAGAATAATATATATAAATAAAAATGCAATTGACGTTCTAAGCATTGATGACCATTATTATTAAAAAATAATGTTTTGAATAGTGTTTTTTAAAAGAATGTCTTGTTAAAAAATATGAAAAAAATTCTGATTTCTCGTGCAAAATATTTTATTGCGTGAATGTGTTGTTAAAAATGAGTATGTAAAAAAAAAAAAAAGTTTTCAAATAATAGTTGCCAAACATGGTCTGAAATTGACTAAGGAATAAATTATATAATTACCAAAAAGCCCTCCACAAAAAGCTTCGATCCTACATAATACATGTAACTTCATCAAAATACAAAAACCTGTACATTCAAATAGTTGATTGCTCATCAAAATGCAGAAACAGTTTCGCTCAAAGACAGCTTTAGTTTTGAACCAAATAATTATGAGCAAAGATAGGCTGGCCATGTAGCGCGGTTCATTAATTATACAATTCGTACACTTACAAATCAAAAGCACTTTTCCAGTTATGTTCAGTCAATTTGACATCCGCAACACTTTTTTATTAACAACCAAACAGTCATCAGTTTTTTGGTAATAACTCTTTGGAAAAGCTCTACGGATAAAACTCTACTGATAAAGCTCTACTCACAATAGTAGTGTGCCAAACGGACCTTAAAAGAGAAATTACCCATCTAAAAGCAAATCAAAATGAGCTTTTATAAAGAGAAAGAAACTCTCCACTTCAGAAATAAGCAAAAAAGCAGTATGTTCATTCATAACAACTTCCAAATCACAATAAAAGACTCGTAACAACACTGGAAAAGAGCTGCCAAATATTTGTCTTAGTTTCTAATTGGAATGCTTGCTGTAATCCCTTCTGCTCTCAATTGTGACCTTCTTCTTGATCTCAAAAGTAACCTTGTCCAGATCAGAAACAGTGGCTAGATGCCCATAAAAGATTCTCATTTTCTCTCCAGTTGTCACATCCAATTTCACAAGGTTTGGATTGTTATCATCTTCCTTGTTAAATGCCGAGGAGGACTGCACACGGGCCCAATCTTTTCGCCCTCGGTTCTGTTTTTCAAAATGTTCCGCCAGTCGCAGCGCCTCCTTCAGACCTGAAGCACTACCGGGGAACTTCACCACATGAATGCCCAAATGGCCTTCCCTTGAAAACAAGGACATTGACTTGCCACTACTAAATCCAAGATCTGAAAAGCAAGATTCACAGAAGAGGACAAATGAGTGTTGAAGATTACAGCTACAAAGAATGGACCACAAAAATTATCAGTCCATAGCACTAGTAAATGGCAGATTTTATTGAGAAATCCCACAATCTCTTTCATAACTGTGGCACAATTGCAGAAAGTGGCTTCCACCATTCAATCTCTACAATTCTGCTCAGTCAGCAAAAACTAGCGTCTAGTTACCATTGGAGAAACTGTGCATGACAAAAGAATAAATTGCAAAAGGTGTGAAAAAAAGCCAAAATAAGATAGTTACCTACTTTCAAAGCTAGTAATAGCCCATCTTCATCACATTGAACATGACAGAGAAAGGGTGGAAGGCAATTAAAATAGTAAATACCAAACAAATTACCAAGAGTATACTAAAATATTGCCCGAAGGCAATCTCACCATGAAGCAACTAAAGCTATACATTGTCCGTAGTTACAAGTAGTTTGACGCTCAACAAGTCATAGTCAGATTGACTAGTGGCCACCTATCAATATTAAAAAAAGGAAAAGAACATCCAGGAATATCACCTCCAACAACTAGCATAAGGATTTATTTTTATTTATTTTTATTTGTCAATAATCTACGGCCCAAGAATATACAACATTAATGAGTAGAAAAAGGCAAATAATATCTACTCTCCTCTAGACCATGTGATTTATGCCCAATCAAGACTAACAAATCCATATGATATTTATGCTACATCTCGGGACGGAACTTTGGTTAGTTTAGTGCTGGCAAAAAATGGCTTTCAAACTCACATCCTGAAGCATACCAAAGGGGAGAAAATTGCAAAAGTTGGACTTGGAGAATACGATCAGACACAGTTTGAGACTCCTGTAAATAACAATATGAAAGCTTTGGAACTTCATTTAAGGGCATCTTTTTTGGAACGTATGAAGTACTCATTTTCTTGTCTTCTATCCAATTCCAAATTTACCAAAAGGCCTTTATGAAATTGAATGATACATTTTTACCTGATAAACGAGGATTCTTACACAAATAGTATGTATAAGAACGACAATAAGAGGAATGATCCCCTATCTTTGTAGTCAATTTGCAGCACAAATTGCAATTTTATCCAATCTCATAACTATATACACCTAATAAATAAAAAACAAAGCTAACTAATCGTAACCAAAAGAAACCAAAAATAAAGCAAGCACACAATTATAATTTCCAAATCTTGTTCATATATGTAGTAGAATATACAACTGAAGGCACTTGTAAGTAGAAACACAAATCATACATTTTGTGACAAACTCTTTACCGTAGTTTAATTTGCACAAAAATATTTTGCGATTCACAAAATTGAGAATACAAGGGTAGAATTGTCAAGTAGAGAATGGTCAGTTCTCACAGAGATTTGAGAACCTATTGCAGTGTCAGCAACGTCAATTTAGGAGATGATTCATGTGCAAATTGGAAAGTGTATTCTGAATCTTCCGTTTGTTTAGTCGTCTGTATTTTTAGGTGTGCTATATTTGGTTTGGACAGATAGTCCTTTTTTTCTCAGTTTCATCCTGGGGACTACAGCCCTAACAAGGGTGCATCCAAGGCTATATCATTTTCCCAATTTGAATGCACATCACAATATTGCAAGTCACAAGGCCTTGTAAATCCAGATTAATACACAACCTAGCTCGAATTAAAAGTTCAAAACTCAGAATAATTAAATTAGAGGCCTAAATGAATTTCACCAAATGATACTGCGAGTCGGCATACTATGGCAGGTTATTTAACAGTGCTCTTACATTGCCTTTAACAAAAACGACGAGAAAATGAGAAAGAAAGATAAAACGAAAAGAAGGGTGCGATCAAAACTAAATCCACCAGTTCTCTGATCAAGTTGACAGAAGATCGTGAGAGTAAGTATTTAAGTATCAGATGATATTCACTGGCCTTTCAATTCTCTTCATTTAATACAATTTTACCTGTGGCAGTCTGCACCATTATCCCTATATTTATCACCACCAGCAATCATTCCTTTAGTTCACCATACTCTGTTCTATACAATGCAGAACAGTTCACAATTGATTATCAAACAAGATTGGATATGTTTTCATAATTAGAACCCTTGGTTGTATATCATAATTTATCCACAAACTGGATAACAGTATAGTCAGATTAGAGAAAGAATGAGCTAGGCTGCGTCATATACTTTTAGAGCATGTTAGGCTAAGCATATGTACAAGTAACTAAGAGCATGTTTGGCTAAGCGTATGAGTGTGCAACTTATGCTTAGCCAAATATGGTAGTAATCATTCCGACCTTTCATCCAAAGCTAAGTCTATGAAGTATTGTTAGAAAATTTTGTTTGAAGCTTACACTACTCCTGTCTCACACGAAGCTTTCATTAAATGCATCGAAACTTTGCCTTAAAGTGCCTATTGTACAACATATACCTCAACTTTTTGGGCTATTTTTTGCAACTTGCAACGCATTTTTATTTTTTTGACGTAACAAAGAGAAGAATCAGACAGTGATGTGGAGGATGATAGGAGAATTAAACATGACGATGATTCCCTTAAAGATTTTATTAGTAGTGATGATATAAAAGACTTGGATTGATTATACATCTAAGAATAGATTTCAATTTTGTTTTTGATTACTAATTTGAAAACTTATTTTTTGTTACTTCATTGATCTATTTTATGTTTGTTTGCAAGTTAGACTTCTAATTTTGTTAATCTGATTTATTGTGGATTTTTAAGATGATATATGGTTTATCAGGACATATATTTAAATTCTTTTGAATTATTTTATTGGTTATTCTGACTCTTGAAGCTTAAGCCTCGCCTCGCCTCGCCTCGTATAGATAAAACACATCATTTCTCAATTGAACCTCTTTAAACATTAGTAATAAGATACAAGACAATGGGTAAATACCTTGTCGGAGAGGGATAACTTGCTCAAGTTAAACAGCACGAGAGAACTACTGAAACTAACAATTAAATTAAAAGAGCATTTCAAACAGATTAATGGTTAGACCTCAATCATAATCCCCAGTCACTACTGCATAATAGAAATGACTCCAATTCAAGTGGTAGCCTAGGGTGGCAGAACTTGCCTTTTCCATCACTTAAAGGATTCCAAAATGAAAGGAAAAAAGGGGCACTAACTTTCCCTCTGTGTATATTATACATGTTAGGCTGCAGGAAAATATGTGAACTCACAAATTTAAACTCTAGAAAGAAAAGTTTCCAGGCAAACTGTCTCCTGAAAGTTAACTTCTTAACTCATCATAATATTACACTACCAGCAAAGTGCTGAGCTATAAATAAAACGCCCCAAAGAGAACATACAGTAAAATGATGAGACACCTCTTAAACTGAAGACACAGAATATTAAAACCTGAATAACATTTCCACCCTTAAAAAGACCCCATCGATAAATTCCTACTATCTTGATTTGTACAAGGTTAAGGCCCAAGTGCCAATAATTAGGTGAGAGCAGACAAACACTTTCCATTAGTCTGGCTTACCAAATAGGACCATCATCCAACAAACTAAAGCTAACCCTCACACTGCTTAAAGGCAGGTTCCCAGGAAAGCTCAGCGCCCAAAATTATGAGCAGATGCAAGGCAATGAACCCAGCAGATTGGCGCTTCACGTGGAACTATGTGCAAGAATGTTTTAGAGGTTTAAATCCCATAATCATTAGAGTAAGATGACTACCTCAGAGGCATCATTCTTCAATTTCTATGTGATGATCAGACAAATATGCAAGTCAAACAAAGCTGCATCGCTAAAAAACTTTCGCTAACTAAACCTAAGCAGGAGTAAGAGTAGATTAACACAAGCAAGACAAATGTGTAGGTTTTTCAGTTACTTGCGCTCCAAGACAAACAAGTGGTCACGGCTGTGGTGGCAGTGTTAGAGTTGCATATGATGATGGTAAAGAAAAGCAGTGTGCTATATGGAAAAAATTGACGAAATACAAAATTGACAGTTGAAAATGGATATAACAGCAAGGGGTCCAACAAAGGCAGACCCATATAACCTCCTTAATGCTGTAAATATTATGCAAATCAATAGATATGATTTCCATGGAAGATCACCACATAATTGAAAGGACAAACCAGTGATAAATAGCAAGAAACGTGATGAAGACTCGAGGGGTGCAAAATACCTCTAAGAATACTATCCATTGGCCTGTTTCCTATACCTTCCATGCGGCCATCTCTACCTTTTCCTGTAAGTGTATTATGAATTAACACAGAAGGCGGCCACATAATCAGATCATCCCGGTTTGCTACTGCGTCGTCAGCAGATAACATCTGATATGCTTTTGAATTTTCAGGAGACATCAAATAGTTCCATCCCATCAGAATGCACAAAGCTTTGTGAAAGCCCAAGTGATCCACAAGCAACTCACCAGAATCTGAGTGGTATGTATGCATGATAAGACCATGCATATCTGGAAAATGTTTTGAAGTCCTGTATGTTTCATGTCAAAATCGTCGAGGAGTTTTCAGACACATTACAAGAAACAAGATAGCAAGATACCAGATTTAGCAGTCTTCTGTGGAATAAATCAGGCAGGCATTAAACTCCAGTAAGTGAATAAGCACTATTTAGTGTTACATCAACCAACAGGAATTGAGAAGAAATGATAAGTAGCAACAAGCACAAAATTGTAGCTTAAAATGTATTAGAACTATACAAGGTGTTCACCTAATGTCATTTAGTATATTGTTGCATATATGCCTTCCCTTCACCGCTCTCATCAAGTCATGTTTAATTTTTCGCAATGAAACAATATTTTGTTCAAAATATATAAGTGATAACCCCAATGTTCAGAAATAAGGATATAAATCAGTCAGTCAAAAAAAAAAAAAAAAAGTCAGTCAAAGGCATGACCAAAGAACCATTTCATGGATCCAGTACAAATGTAATTAACACCCAAAAAGATAAATATTGGGGAAAAATCATAACATACCCACTGACTAAAAAGATAAACGTAGGAGTATTCATGCCTGCAGAGTGGGCTCCGTACACATTGGCTTTGAACTCAGTACACATTGGCATTACAGCCATTTCTCACTCTAACATCAATACAAATACCAGGTCATAAATTAAAGCCATATACTGATGGAGCTGTAGGGAAAAATACACAGCCGAACTACAAATTTTTTTTTTTTTTTGGCAGGAGTACAGCTACAACTGCTTATGGTGTTATATTCCACTATCCATGCACACCCACACTCTCAAATCTTCCCTCAAGAGATTTGAGAAAAAGAAGATGGAAAATAACTCATTTCTACTTTTCTGCTTAACCCAAGTTTATATGAATTATATACAGTCAAAAACAACAAACCAGATTCATACACACAAAAGATTCAGGTGAACCTAACTGAGCACTTACTGCACCGTGAGTCTTTTCTCATTAAACATGTGCACCAAAAAAGAAATCAAACAAATAGGTGAATCCCCCAAAAAACTCACCCTAAAAGAAAAAGATAATTTATGTGACAGATGAATTATATGAATTATCCGCTCCAATAAAAAAAAAAATACAAGAACCACATGCAAAATATTTTGCCCACTTCCGCTTATTGCACCACGAGTCTTTGCTCATACGTCAAGCAAGAAGCTAAACTAATAAGTAAAAAGTCCAGTGGCCTCCACCCAAAAAAAAAAAAAGGAAATACTTCATTTCCAAAACCCACCCGCTCTCAGGTTCCGGCCCCAAAAAGATGATCATAACCTGATTGACAATACCAACTTAGCAAAGAGTGAGGATACTATGTACAAGATAATTTACTACGGAGAAAGCAAAAGTAGTCTTGAACATGAGTAGCATGTGCACAAGGAAATGATAGTATTAACACTATATGATGGTTCAAATTTACCAATTTTCAAGTGATTAATATCTTCGGTAGAGAAGAAAGTCCAACAGTTGGAAAGTAAAGCACAAGAATCAAGGCCAGTGCCAATTGAGCCTGCTTGCACATTACCGTACCCCTCAATGACAAGATCTAATCACCATAGCTACAAATAATATCTTGATAACCTTTTTAGCCAAATATGTTTTTTGCAAGAAGCTACTGTTTCATGTTCCCCCAACTATGGAACAGATAACAACGAAAAACTTGGATTCATCACTTAATCCAAGAAATTACAGAAGATATGAGACTAAAATAAGCCATTCCTTTAGCGGATCTGTCAAGCCTGGCTTCTTTCCTCCTACCAGAGGTAGACTAAGATTTTTAAGTGTAATGCAACTATAGGCTCCTAAAATTTAAAACTCTAATAACTAAACAGGGCGTCTGATGAAATTATGAAGACAAATGCAAGTGTTTTTAATACCCAAAGCCGTGATCATTCAACTACTAAAGTTAAAATACAAATCCAGTAAAGCATGAAGCTTACATAATCAGATTACTAGATTAAATCAAAAGAGCAATTGTATTTGAATATAATGTCAATTACACAGCAATGTCTCGTAGAAGGCGCTTGCCTCCCTCCTTATAGTGAAGTTCTCCTCCTCATAAACAACCTCCTGCCAGTATAGTAGCTATAATAACATTTTGCCTTTCAGCTATAGGCATTCATAAACTAGTAAAGATAGAAAAATTAATCACATCTACTCAACTCCTAGCCCTCTCCAACTTTAGAAGTCTACTCAAAACAGAGCTTCGGCATAGGTGTGACAGCAAGGCAACAATATTAAGTTTATATTGAAAGATAAAAGAATACAATAATTTATTAACCAAAAACTAAATTATGCACATTTACATCCGCTGACAATTGAGATCAGAGTTGATCACAATGCATATATTCAATTTCGAATCTTCTAAAACAAGGTCTCACAACACATTTGTTGATAACTGCTTCTAGCCATTTAGTAAAACAAAAAATCCATTAGACACATCTGGCAAACCCGAAACCACTTTTTATCCAAGTCTCAAATTACCTTTTTGGAAAAAGTAAGTAACCAAGGGAAAGTATCAGTTCAACAAGGCTAACCACAAATATGAGAAAGCTTGTTAAACAATAACAAATTAGCAACATCAGCTTGAAGACATAAAATGTCAGAAACCATTCAATGATCAACTCACACTAATTTTAACAGAAATGCTGCAATTACTTATCCATATAATGATAATATACATAGAGACAAAATCACAAGTCTTAAAACACCCCTATGATATATATTAGAACAGCAGCATTCTAAGGTCTAACTACACCAATCATCAAGATTAAGGGAAAAATGATGAAGAACTCAACAAAATGTATGTAAAGTCCATGATAATTGAGTGTAAAATGAATGAAAAAAAATTAATAAAATAATTATCATTAGCAGCCAAGTAACACAGAGTGGATCTAGTTCTTTAGCTAATATGTAAAGGCTCTTAGAAAGATAATAAGTAATAGGCCATCTTCCATAAATAAACACTGTAGGAAAATCCAATCAGGCCTTAAATAGACCCTGACAGCCAAGTAACAAAAAGCAGATCTAGTTCTTTAGCTAATATGTAAAGGCTCTTAGAAAGACAATACACACGGGGCCATCTTCCATACTAAATAAATTACATAGGAAAATCCAAACAAACAACCATGATTCCAGTGAACGAATCCCCAAGAGGTGCAATAAGACACCAATGACATCTAAAGTCTAACTGACAAATTCCTTTGGCTTAAACAGCAACAATGCCTCAATATCAAGTTACAAAATGACCTTGACAATGAGGACAAGTAGTGAATCAAAGCATAAGTGAGCATAAATTTTTAGTGCATGTATTTATTCATTTAAGGCCAGGAAAAGCACAATAAATTGTTGAGTGAGTCTCATCATTGAAACTTACATCCAACACGTGAGGAGCTATATTAAGTCACTCAAAAGAAAAAGGATAGTGCATTGGTTTAGCTCACTGTAAGTATAAGGCAATGAAGTGGTCAAAGAGCAGTGAAAATTTTGAAGAAAAAGGAGAGAGAAGAAAGAATGAACAAAAGGAGGAAAAAATTCTTGCATTTATTCCATAAGAAGGAGAACTACTAAGTCACAGAAAAAGGATGATGCATTGGTTCACTCTAAATCGAAGGAAAATGAAGCAGCTAAAAAGGTGTGAAAATTTGAAGAAAAATGTAAGTGAAGAAAGAACAGCTCACATTTATTTTTCAGAATAATTGCATGGTATTTTGTGGTCAACCAACGTGAAACTTTAGCATGTTATTCATGAAAAAAGGTGAAAAACATTCATAGCTGTGTTGATAATTGATTGTTGTTCCTCCTTTGCCCCCTATGTCAAGCAAACCAACTGGTAAGGTTGTTTCTCATATTTCCTATCCACATTTTGCTGATAACATATTGCTATGTTGGCCAGGAATGTTTATTACCTATTACATATGGTTACACTAACATATTGCTATGTTGGCCAGGAATGTTTATTACCTATTACATATGGTTACACTAGCCTTTAGTTCTAGCATCTGTTTAAGAAAAATATTGTACTGCAAATTTGGCAAAGCTTAAATTTTTTTTAACTGGTCAAGCATACTTTTTTATCAGCATAGTTGGACGCACTTACTACCCACTTATTATCAACAAAACCTACATCTTATAAGCACTTAAACTAACATTTAAGCTTTGCCAAATGCATGTAATCCTATAACTTTTCATAGTGGAAGTATCTTGTTATACTACAGTCCTGCAGTTTTTTCATTTCACACTAAAGAGTTTATATATTTATTTTTGTATTTATCATTTTTGGTAGGTTGAAAATTATTAGAAATCATATTTTGATTACATAGGGAAGGAAGTTAAGTTTAGACATTACTTATCAAAAAAAAAAGTTAAGTTTAGACATTTCCATTTGTACAGTGACTATTTATGTAGAATGTCAATAAAATAGCATAACTTTGGGGAGCTGAAATTATGAAATCATGTGTAAATTAAGATGATGAGAGTTTAGACACCATCATTGTTCTTCACCAATTACTTCATCTAGAAGTCTCAAGGATGAAGAATGTTCTGACAGTAAGAATCTACACAAGCCTGCTGAAGGAGATGGATTCAAGCCAAAAGGGAAGACCAGTAAACAATGGAAGATTATAACCATTAGAACCGTAGGACAATTTCAACAATAGATTTTATTCTGAGTACATTACACCCTGTTGCCAAGGAGATTAATGCCCACAGAATTGGAACACGTTGGAATATATAGAAAAAACCCAAAACAAAACCTTTACCAACAGGAAAGTTGAAAGTTTCAAAATACAAAGAGGGTTATGCAGTTGCAGAGAGTAAGAATAACTTTAAAGATATGGTGAATCATCTAACCACAATGAAGTTGTGGACAACGATGAATTTATCTTCCTCATCTGTTCTTCTTAATCAATCAGCTTTTCATATTTCTCATTGTTTCATAGCTATTTGCTTTGGTTGATGATATATTAATTTATTAACCAATATTATTTATTGTAAATTGTATATGCCTCCTATACAATAGTCTTGTCAATGGACAACAGTCTTACGTGAAAGTCGTTTATTTTTGTTATTATTCCACGAGGGTATTAGCTATTTTCATTGATTGATGATTAAAACACTGTTCTGATAAGAGAGAGGAAAAATGAACCTTTCCTAGACATTTTCTTTTACATTGTGATTTAGACAAATCATAACACCAATAATTCATTCAATGATTTGCAAATCATTAATATGAGAATATCTATTACACCCTCATGCCATATCGCTTCCAAGGTGCACCCAATCTATAGCATAATGGTTGATACTCAGCATAGCGTGCAATATGTCTTGAAACATTCAATAGAATGTCTGTAAGGAACAAAGAAGCACTGTCTTAATTCACTTAAGATTATGACTACATGCTAGTTTTTTTTCTTGAAAATAACTATCGTGTGTAGACGATCACCTCTATGTAAAGTATAAATATACACGTAAATTTACCCTAATACACTTCATCAAGTGTTCAAACCATACTTCTGCCCAAGACAGTACCTGCACAAGAAATATTTTTCCATTACAACTACCTGGTCTATTTCAAACAACCATTGTCTTTAAAACTCATTACTTTCTGGGATCGGGCAATTACGAACCTTACGCAAACACAAAACATGCAACATGCGTAATTAAGTCCATGCGATGCAATTAGACATTAAAAACATAAACCACAACATAAAATTCTTGTTCAGTCATAAATCAATGTCAGACCTGCCACAGGCAAGACACTGGAGAGGCCCTTGCTTTCCATCAGCCAGGTAAGTCCTTTTCTGATTCGCATTCTCGTAAATTAACTTCACAAAATGTGAAAATGCTTTTCTTAACGAATTCTGATCAACATCATTGTGCTTAAGTTTACCCATATTCACCTCACCTGTCTTCATATACTTAGTAGGCCTCATCTCCTCACCACTCCCCAAATTATACAGACCACTCGGGCCAGGGCCATTTGCATTTGTACTGGCATTTCTGTACTGCAAAGTATGCTGGGGTTGTCTATCAAACGCATCATTTCCTTTCCTCTCTTCTTCCCCAAACTTTCTCTTCATCGAACTCTCAGGCCCTGGGCCCAGTGAACTCCAATACTCTTGATTGCGGGCCCTTGCAAACGGGTCATCCGGGCCACGAAACTCCGGCCTGAACTCCGGCAGGAAATCAGGACTCATTGGGAAATGAGGCCTATCAAGCCCAAATTCTGGAGGGCCACGAAATTCGGGTCGGAATCCAGGCCTTGGCATGGGCGTAAAATTCGTGTAATCAGGCGGCAACGCTAAGTATGACCGGACGGAGCCATCCGCGAGGATTATAGTCCGTCGGTCAAGCATGTGGAACCCATAAGCAGGTGGTGGAGGCGGGTCCGGGAATGGAAACACGGGCTGTGGACCTAAATGGGCATTCCGGTTTTCGGGTATGAGCGGGATTTCTGATCTGGGTTTAGGTTTCGGGGTAGGGGGTTTATTATTGGCCTCTTTACTTTTGTTTGGGGTGGTGATAGTGGTGGTGGTTTTACTGGAGTTAGGTGAGGGTTTTGGTTTGGATTCAGCCATGGAGGTAGATGCAGAGCCCGAGGGTTTATGATCGATTGCCGCGGCTGAGGTTGAAGATTCCCACCGGGATTTGTGGTGTTGGGATTGTCCGGCTGATGAGGAGGAAGGAGGGGGTTTGGGAGTGTTGCCTCCTGCCATCCTCAGAATAAACCAATTGTATGTGTGATAAACATGAAATAAATCAGAGTGTACTCCTCTTGTGTTACACTCCTCAGTGGAGTGTGCGCAGACACTTCATCGTGAGAAAAGTCTAATACATGATGTACACTCAAGAATGTACATCAAACATCTCTCGAGAAATATATGAATGTATTAGATTGGTGAAGTGTTGACAGAGAGAGGAGGGAAGAAAAAAACAGTGGAATAGGGCATACGTTTTGTTTGACTTGAGGTTTGAATAGGGATAGCAAAGGAGCGGAGCGTCCCTCTAAAAAAAATTTCCGTCACATTACCCGTTTAAGGCAAGGCAAGGCAAGGCGGGGCGGGGTGGGGTCTGGGCGAGTGTGGGTCTTTTCCCCTTTTATTCCCCGTTTAAATTTATTTTATTTTTCTTTTAATTTTTGATAATTTATTTTTATTGTCCATATTCATTAGATTTAGACAAATAATTTTAGTTGCTATTTTCTATTAGAACTAATGAAAATTTAAAAAATAAAAAAAAATTTAACGGGGCGGGGTCCCCGTTACTTGATTAAGCGATTATCCCTGCCGCGGGTATCGAGTTTGTCGAGTTTTTTTGTCATCTCTAGATTTGGAGGTTATATTCGGATTAATGATTGAAAATATAGAGAAACGTTTCTACGTGAAAATTTCCCCGTTTGAAACATTTGGTGTGAAAAACACACATGTCATCAAGATTGATCAAATTTGTTGTTAAAGCCTAATAAAAAGGGGCGAAAATAGAAAAATTAGAAAGGGAAAATGCGTCATTTCCTATTTTCCTCTTTAATAAAATCCACCCAAATCAGTATAGGGGTTTTGTGCAAACAAAAAGATAAGATTCTTCCGATTGATAACCTACGTTTCAAGATCCGATCATTCTTCACCCACGATACTAAGGCTTTGTTTAATCTTTACTATTTTCCATGGAAGTTCCAACTTTTTTCTTGTTTGATGGCCAATTTTATCTGGGCAACATGACCCATTTTTTCAAGTTTTCATTGAATTGGTTTTCCCACCACTTTTGTGGAAAAATAGTTTTCCAGCTTTTTTTTTTTACAATGAAAACAAATTATATCCCCAATTATTAAAAAAAAAAATCCTTTTAATGGACAATTTTCATGGAAAACAAAGTCAAACGAACACCAAAAGATCCAAAATTTCAACATTTTTCAATTGAAAAATTATATCAATCAAACATAATTAATTGACAATTCCCGAGAAAACAAGTTCTAAACAATTATTTTCCCCGAAATTTATTTTCTTTCCACCCATTTTACAATCTTGCAATCAAACGGACCCTAAAGGTTTCTTTTAGCACTTATGAAGTTCCAAAGCTAAGGTGTGGCAGTAAATTGTAGAAGCGGGTTTTTATTTTTAAAAATGCATGCGTGAAACTTGTGAAATTTTGAAATGGGGTCTTGAAATTAGTTTTTTTTTTTGTTATATTTACAGTTTCATTGTGATTATCGAGAATGGAAGCTCCAAAACTCGAAGAATTTGAAGAAGCTCTTGTGTATGGTAAGTTTCTATGTTTTTATAGTTTAAGAAATGAAGTTTTTTCATTTAAATTTTTTATGTGTTGTTAAAATTTTGTTGTAAAAGGTGTGTACATGTTGTTTGTTATTGGTCTTAAACTGATTTATGTGCTAACCCTTGTTGACATTATTATCCAGCCAAATACATGGACTACTTCACATGGATGTATACATTGGTGGTGTGTTCTTCGATAAGTCGAATAATATGAAGTACGAACATGGTACCACGATGTTTGTGGACTTCGTTAATACTGATTATTTCAATTGGGAATGGTTCAAAGCTCTTGATTATGTTTGTGGAGACTATGGGCCTTTGGAATTTTACTTCAAGCTGTAGAAAGCAAATTTAGATAGTGCTTTGAGAAGGTTGCGTAGTGAATCAAATGTGAAGGAGATGTTGAAAAACCTTAAAAGATATAGGTTGCTTGAGATTTATGTAGTTGTCCCTAGCCAGACATATGCATTACCTCAATAACCATACAAAGAACCAGTACCTAGGTCCCAGAGAGTAGTTCCCGTAATGAAAGGGTCACTGGCGGGCCTAGGGGGGTCCAAGGGAGGCACGTGCCCCCCCACTTTTGAGATTTTTTTTTTCAAAGTCTTGATTGGTATCAATTGAAATCTAAATTTAGTTTAAAAGAATGTACATATGTCTGGGAGCACTGAAGGTGAGATTCATGATGTCGGTCCCAGAATAATGAAAATCTTTCAGAAAAATACAATTCTTTTGTGGTCTGAAAACACTGACTTCGAGGAACCAAAAGTTCCAAATACGGCATCATGAAACTTAAGCTCTACAAGAAATAAACCTGATTGCTATGACCTATTCATGTCAATTGTGGCAGTTAATACCATGCAGCTATATCATTACGGCACGACCATCACAGGGCGTGCAGAATGTAACAGATTACGTCGATTATACATATAAGAAGGAAGCATACATTCGGATGTATAGACCAACAATGTCCCCAGTGACAAGCCTAGACACATGGCAGAATCCTGGACTTAATCGTTTGACACCTCCTATTTACACTAAGAAGGCTAGGAGATAAAATAAACAAAAGCGGAAAAAGGAGGCAAACAAAATACTGACACCGTCTAACACCATGGCATCCACTAATACACATTCATCAAGGAAAGGAATGATGATGAGGTGTTCTTTATGTTGTGCTTCTAAGCACAACAAGAGGAACCACCAACCGTAAACTAAAATCGACATTTTGGGTTTATCAGTTTGTTCTTATTTTTGTATTGTTATTGGTGGTTCGATTGCGTTTACTGTTGTTGCAATTTATTTGTAGAGATTGAATGGGTTCAGTAGTATAGAGTTGTAATTCGCAACCTTTGTCATTCTAAGGTGATTTTGTGCATATAAAAAATATGCTTTAAATGCCTCTAGTTTAGAATAATACGAGGTTGTCTATCACATCGTTATACGTTTCTAGAGTTGTATTATGAAACTTATTCAATGTTTAGGGAAGTTTTTCGAAACCAATTTTGATCAGATGCTGTGTCATACAGCCGTATACCAATGAACAATCAGGCAAGAAAAAAGTGAAACATAAAAGAAAATTGGAACATAACATTAAACATCTAACTTACAGAACTTGAATACAAAAACAGAACATTCACTAACATCCATTCAGTATACACATATGCAAGGCAATTGAAGCTTTATTTTTCACCAAAAACTCACATCATCATACAGAAACCCAAGACCTAAATCTAAAAGCACTGCTCTGCCTCCGTAATTCCAATAGCTGTTGTTCGAGCACTATCATGGATCTCAGAGCTCAGGTATGATATCCATAGACCTACTGCACGTAGGTGAGTCAAACCACAAAAAGTACCAACAACCTTCATTTTGCTGTAGAAAATAAAAAATATCAGAGCTTGAGCATACTCAATAAAAAATGGTTCAAAAATTGTATTTAAGTTTACATTACCAGGCGTCGTGTGCATGTGAAGAACCTTGTTTTCGGGTTCGCTATCATCCACGAAGTATTCTGCTCAATCTTCATTCCACACCTGCATAGATGAGAGTCCATCGCAGCTAAGGATGAAGTGGTTGCAGCTACATGCAAAAGAGACGAAGTGGGTGTTAAGTAATGAAATGCCATTAAAGATGAAAATAAAGAAAATGTTGATTTGGGTGGGCTTTATTAAAGAGAAAAATAAGAAATGACGCATTTGTCCTTTTTATTTTATCCATTTTCCCTTTTTATTGAGATTTAAGGACAAGTCTGACGAATCTTGATGACATGGATGTTTTTAACACAAAATGTTTCAAACATGGAGTTTTCGTCAATTTTCAACTGTAAGGGGGTATATCGCACATGGAAACGTTTCTAATGGGTTTTCTACTATTAATCCGATTATATTTTATTGCCATCAAAAGGTTTTTCAATCATCATTATATTTTATAAGTTTTCTTTTACTAGAGTTAAATGTTTTACTAATCATCAACTTATCCTATGGTCATGATCTACTCAATAAATTTAAAAGTGATTCACAATGTTCACAAAAAGTTTTGTTTATTTGCACTCCATCCATCATTCATTAAATTCTGTTTTCTTCATTATGACATGTCAAAAGAAAATCCCATGTGAAGTTATAATCGTTAAAAAAATTACAACTCAACCAAATTATCCAAGTAAAATATTTCATTACTAATCCAACTTATACTATGGTCACTATTTACCTATCAAACTTCAAAATACTTTCCAATGATCACTTATCTTTAAGAGTTACATTTTATCCATAATCCATCAAATTTTGTTCCCTTCATTGTCAACTTGTCGCACCGAAATATCACGTGACAAGTTATGATCATTAATAAATTACAAATCAGCCAAATTTTCCAACTCAACAAAACTGTCATATTTGAGATGCGGTCCCATAAACTTCTTTAAGCCCGAATAATTCATCCAGAATTTAAGCCCCAAAAAATCTACTTCCCAAGTCACTCATTTCACCTACGTACATCTAAATTATATTGAGACATGGTCGATTGTTGAAAAGAAAGTGAGAGGCTACTACTTATAAAACCTATCATCTAATCTCAATCTTCTACTTGTGCATACGTGTGCCTGATAAAATGTAAACAATTTCTTCTTCTTTTTCTTCCACCCACCCCACCACACTCACAACCACGTACTACTATCCCCACCTGTGAGAGCGAAGGAATTAAATGAGATAACATTGGTAAAGAGTAATTAAAGAACACACTTAACAAAGAGTTGAAGAGATGTTTATAATATCTTCAAACTAGTTAATATAGTGATTGTTCGGTTTAGTTAAATTTTTTTTTTTATAAAAATCTAAGTTAAAGTCAACAATTAATTTTAATTATATATTTCTTTGAGTCCACAATTTTTATCAACTTTTCAACAATATATTTCATTAAAATTTATCAAAAATACTAAAAAATTGAGTTTTAACAAAACGAAACATGAACATAGGAAGATGGAGATCATCGTTCCAACATTCAAATAAATAGGATATTAAGGAAAATCTATCAATAGAAACTTAATAAATTCCCCATTCCTTCTCTGGCAAAACAAAATGGGTCCATCAAAGACATCGATCCTATTATTTTAAATTATTGTTTAAAATTTTTTCTTGACTAACACCTCTATGATAGTATATTTAATTCTTTACTTCTCACCTTCTCTATCCCATAGGACATTGATTTCTGAGAAAAAAAAACCTTATATTGAAGGCACTCGAGTCACATAAATCACATAATTATTCACTTTCAGAAACCGTTGTTAAATACTTGGAAATACTTTAGCAAGTAGAAGTCGATCCAAGAATTAAGTATTTTTGGTGCCACAAAGAGTGCATTTTGCCAAGTCGAAGTCGAATACATATTGAAGCATTTGAGAAATGAGGATGGTGAGGGAAATTTTTGTAATATAGTGAAGATGGTGTGGAGTCATATGGTTAGGAAAAGAAGAAGATAGAGAATGGATGGAAATCCCCCTAAAATGAAAGATTTAGGGATTTCACCCCCTAGATCTCGCATTTGATGGTGATGGTGGTGTGGTGTGATAGTGATGGCAATGTATGGTGTGGCTGTGGTAGAATGGGTGAGGTGAAA
Source organism: Fraxinus pennsylvanica (assembly GCA_912172775.2). Classification (NCBI taxonomy): domain Eukaryota; kingdom Viridiplantae; phylum Streptophyta; class Magnoliopsida; order Lamiales; family Oleaceae; genus Fraxinus; species Fraxinus pennsylvanica. The sequence continues at coordinate 17,328,007 of OU503051.1, forward strand.
GAAGAAGGGCATTACATCTTCTTTCTTGTTTTTTAAAAATCTTTTCTTTTCTTCTTCTTCTTTTTTTTTTTATAATAATTTTAACTCATTCTAAGGACCATTTGTGCAAATAATGGCATATGTTTGGGACTTCGGCACCAATATTGAAAGTTTGGGACAAAAAAGGCTAAAAAGGCAAGAGTGCGCGATCATATACATCAATTTTCCTAAAATTTATCATAGAATTTGCTCATCTTCTGCAATATCACACTCGTCCTCTCAGGATTATTTGAGATACAAACTTCATTATGTCCTTCTTAAAAAATCATATCTTTATACCATATTATACTCGTTGATTAATTTTAAAAACAAAATCTAGGAGATAGATTGCTACCCTAATACTATGAGTAAAATGAAAATTATAAATAATATAATTTCTTGAAAACTATAAAATGAGTAAAGTATATATAAATATATATTTCTTGATTTTTCCCTTTATTGGCGTTATCATCAGGAAGAGAGGAGGGGAGGCAGCGCCCATGCCCAATTGTTTCTATTAGTGAAAAAATTATATTGAAAATCTCTTTTTTTTAGTAGATTTTGTTTTTAAATATATTAGCACAGTATAAAAAAAAAAATTTGTCCCTCCTGGCTCCACCCTTGATTATCATTGAATTTCCGGAAATTTAATGCGCATGTATAGATACATTTTTTTATGTACGAAAAACTTTGAAAGTTGAATGACTAAATCACCAATTCAATCTACCATTATTACATTCAAGGGCGAATCTAGAAAATCATGTTGGGGGGTCGAAATTTAAAATAAGCACAAATTTTTATATAACAAAAAATTTCATCTATTATAGAATCTACATCTATTTTATTTATTTATTTTTGGAAATTCTCATTTGATTTGAGTGTTTGCCATACAATAAGCAAGAGACCCATCCTCCATTATATTACAAATTGTTGTCTTCACATGTTTCATTATTGAAAAAGATCGTTCAATAGTCGTAGATACAGGTAGTATCAGAACAAGACGAATCAATCTAGTGAGAATAATATAGTTCTCCGACCTTCTATTTTCAATCAAAAGCTAGCATAATTCAAAAAGTAAATGCACTTGAAATTGAGGATCATGAATCACATCGTACTCATAATGTTGCAACTCAAACCTCAAAGAATGGAATTCTTGCTATGAAAAGTCAAAAGGAGAACTTCTTTGCAAGCTTATAAATACCATCCTCGTTGAATGATTCAAAATAATTTTGAGGATCCAAAATTGAGAGAGAGGAGTTCTATCTTTTTCATTAAATCTTGTATTTAACTCCATTAACTAGAAGTCTATGGCTTCATTAAAAACATTGAAGTGGTAATGATGCTCAAGTGTAACTTGTTCACAAGGATGACCAATCTTATAAAAGGAATTTAGATTAGGTATATCAACATCATTTCTTGAGCATAAAATTTTCACTACATTAAGAAATTCTTCCCAACCATTTTCTCTAAATTTTTGAAGGAGACCTTTTGTGGTGAGACAAATCTAATAGGAGCCGGGATGTCTTGAGATCTTTTTTGAAGAGCTTGACAAAGAAAGTCGTTGAGTCCCAAAATTTTATGCATTAAATGCAAGGAAAATACAAATTCAAAGCTTGTAATGGCTTCACAAACACCATGAACTTCAGTACGAGATCTTCCATTTGGAGAATGAACGATAAGATACTCAAGTACCTTACAAGTTGCAGTGTACATATCTATCAAACTCTTCACCAATTCATAATGTGAACTCTGAAGAGTAGATCCTAATTTTTGTACATTACCAATTTGATTGGTTCCACTTCTAGATTGTTGTTCTCCACTAGCCAACATATAATCAAGCTCCCTTCTTTGAGTAGTTTGCAACACATTAATGTGCTTAGGAGAAGAAGTAATAATATTAACAACATTATCAAAATGAGAAAAGAATTTCCAAATACAAATCACATCCTTGGCTATAGAAATCAATGTCAGTTGTAGTCGTGGGCAAAACAATGGATGTAGTAAGCATATGGACATTCTTTAAGAAATAACACTTGGAAGCACAACCTTGAAGTGCTAGCCACTAAACATTTAGAATTGTAGTCTTCAAATGTAATCAAATTTTCAGAACTTGTTCCCTGGTTATAGCATTCATCACTTTATCAATATGTGCTAATGGTCTCATTAAATCATGGAGGTGCTGAAGCCATGTGAGTAAGAAATGAAAATTTGTCTTCTTGGTTAACCCTATTCCAATTGTTAAATCCATCTGTGACTAAAGCAAACTATTGAATGAATTATGATAATTGAAAAGTATAAAATAGTAAAAACAATGTGTTTTATCTGTTGAAGGAGAACACTCCAACCATCGAAATTGACTGAACCCTTTTTTTCAAAATCGATGATTTTGATTTCTAAATATTGACTTTTGATCATTCAAAAAAACTAGTTGATAAGGTCCTGCTTGTAGATATACCCGTCTAATCTCATCTCGTAAATTAATAAGATGTTCACTAATGTGCTTCCCTTTTCCGGATCCTTTTCGATCGAAGTAGATGGTTTCAAGTCAAGTTGTAAAAACAAAGGAGGTTCAGTTTTAGGATGGGAAATTGGAGGATGTTTAACTGTAATATCTTTATCCACTCGAATAGAATGGGTACTTGTAATAAATTCATCTATCTTTTTTTTTTTAAAAAAAAAAGGAGAACAAAGTTTTCCCCTTCTTGGCACAAGGTTGATGATGTTCCATTTTAACTCTAGAAATACTGAAGTTGGTCCACTGAAATAATTAATGAATGAAGTCAGATTTAATTAAAAAAATGAAAAGCATAAAATAATATTAACAAAACTATTATTCTAAACATGGAATTGTACTTTTTGCAATTTCACGTTCCTTATGCATTATCTCATACAATAATTAAAAATTCAACCCAAAATCATGAAATTAATTCCCATAAGCATTATCTTGAGCAGGATTTTTTTTAGGAAACAAAATAAGCATATTTAATTTGTTTACCAGGCAAACAATAGGAGTTGTGTATCGGCAGTCAACAATAGGCGGCGGGAGGTCGGAGATCGGAATTCGGAGAATCGGTGTTAATTTTTTCAATCTTGAATACCTTTTCTGTTCTCTCGCTTTACAAATATGAAGAGGGCAAGGGATTTAGATTAGGTGGGTTTATGATGGGTTCAATGGGTTATGAGAATAAGGTATATTGGCGAATTACAAAAGGGAAAATTTATAAATAAAGTGTACACTTTACACCAATTCAAAAATCAGGTTTATAGTTTGAAAATTCAAAAATCAGGTTTTTTTTATAATTTTTATTTACGAAATAATAAATTATTAAATCAATTTATTATTAAATATTTAATTCTAATATAATATAATTAACCAATCCCACCTGCACCATCCATACCGCTCCAGTGACTATTCTGGCGACAATTTCGACCACCACTCTTCTCCGACGACCATTCCGGCGAATGCTCTGATTCCAGCAATTATTTCGGTGACAAATTACAATTTACGGTCACAGCTCAAAAATTTTGTAGGTCACAATTAATTCGTTGGTCACATATTTCAAAATTAGTTGGTCACAGATCAAAATTTATATGTCACACAGTCACATATTTCCAAATTAATTGGTCACATATTTTTTCACGGTCACAAATTATATAATTTTTAGTTCATGGATAACAAAATAATTGATCACGAATTATATTTTGTCACAGATTACCGAATTTTAAGGTCACAAATTATATTTTTAGTCACAGAAAATCAAAATCACCAGATCCGCCAGATCCTCCACTTGCACCACCGTCGACTACCATCTCCATTGTCAACCTACCACACACCACATCTAGTCAAATACCACCGTACACCGACATTGCCGCCACCACCGCACCCACAACACACACCCACCACCACCACCACCACACCCAACCACACCACCATCTCACCATAGCAATACCACCACCCCAAAATAAATCAACAATCATAAAAAAACACCACAACATCGTCGAGCCAGATCGACAGACCCATCGATGCCAACATCTCACCATCACCGTTAACCACAACACACACCCACCACTACCATTTCACAGCATCGATCTGAAAAGTCCCCAACCCCAACACCACCACCTCACTTCAGCACAACCCCAGCACCACTACCTTGCTGTATAACCGCCAGTTGCACAACCCCAGCACCATCACCTCACTTTAGAGCGACGTCGTTGTGATGCCAATGCTGTCTCCGATGGTGATGTGTGATGAAGAGAAAATGGAGGGATATAGAGAGAAGACATTGCTGCCGATGGTTCAACTCCGATGGTGACGTCGCTGCGCAAGCGGTTCAATTCCAATGGTAACATTCTGCGTTGGAGATTCTGTTAAGAGAGGAGAGATTGAGGAGAATAGAAGACGGGTGTATGTAGTTGTGATAGAGAGAAGGGAGAAAATATAGAGAGAGAATGAAGTGGGTAAAGAGAGAAAAGGAAAGGAAAAATGATTAGGGTTTAGAACAATTGGGAGAAATATTTAATATTTAATTATTAAATTGATACTTGGTTTATGAATAATGAAACTCAAACCCTGATTTTTGAATTGTGATCTTTAAACACCTGGATTTCTGTAATTTCTTCTTTACAAAATTTGGATTAAAAACTTGATCAATTTAAGAAGTTGGGCTAAAAGTTGGTAAATATTGAAGAGTGTGGATAGTGGGCTAATTTTATATTTGGGCAAAACTATAATTTCTTTTGTAGAAATTATATGAACCCAGAGATTTGGAGATCCTATTTCAAAAAACATAGGTTATGTTTACTAATTCAAAAACAGATGATTTGGTAATTAATAAATAAATATATAAGAAATATTTTTACTAAATATAACTACATTTTTTTTTTTTGGTAGAGGGAATATCATATATATCAAATTGTAAAGAGAAAAACATACATATCAAACGAAAATCGCTATTTACGTGAGAGGGAAAGAAACCCACCCACGATAAGCCTCTTCTTCTTTCATAAACCCACCCACAATAAACCTTTCAAATTGTAATATGACTATTTTTGCATATAAGTTGTAACCTTATTTGTATGCAACATTTGTACAGTCTGTGATTTTCTTTGTTATTATGCCATGTTTATTATAGTGTTATACATATTTTGTAACATGAATGCAAGCACAAGTTCAAATATTGATGTATGTTTGTTACTTTTGACATCTATTGCAGGAATGTGAGTATATTATACCAAAAGCTTTATGGTTTCCCAGTAAAATTACTACAAATGCAACAAAAAATGTGATGTTCTTTTTTACATCAAAGTTCAATGATAAACAAAAAGAGATCATGGCCGAAACATGTTTATCTTATTATGTAGATTGTCATGAAATAGTTTTTCAACCTCAACTAATAAATTATTTTCTATTGAGGGTGATGAGGCAACCGAATAAGAAAGAGATGTTGTTCAAGGTTGCAAGTAGGTATATGCATTTTTCTCTACTTGAGTTATGTCTAGTTACGGGACTTAGATACCAAGGTCAAGACGTAAGGAAAAGTCTTGAAAATGCACTGTTTTAAGGACACATATTTTTGACATTTAAACTTAGTCACAAATGAAGATGTTAGAGATATATTCATTGGTCTAACTAGTGAAGATGATTATAATGTGGTGAGGATTGTGATGCTTTATTTGATAACATCCTACCTATTCTCTACCTCGTACAAGAAGATGGTTGAAAATTATTTGTTTGCCCGTGTCAAAGATTTTGATGTTATGAAAATGTTCCCATGGAGTAAGGATTTGTTTGAGTTGTCCATAAACTCTTTGAATGGCGGATTGGGTAATAGAAATCCTCACTATAGACTCAAAAGGTTTCTTATTGCCTTCCAAGTTTAGATGTATGAGTGTATTCCAAGGCTAGATGGGACTGTTACTTCTAGGATGTGGAGGACGTATCCCGTATCGTGAACTAGAGGTCAGATAAGTAGCCAACTAGATTTGAACTTGAAGATGAGGTCTTTATACTTGATGTAAGTGTTCATTACATTTGTGTATTATATAAATAAGTCGCAACTCACATGTCACACAGTTCATATATGACATACAAATAACTCACAATTTAGTCACAATTCACATTATGTAGTCATAGGTCACATTACGAAGTCACGGTCATAATTCATAGGTCATCACAATTCACAAATCATAGTTAACATTTTGCATGCACATGTTACAATTCACATTATTAGGTCACAACTACCTACATTATGCATTCACAATTCACATTATGCAATCACGTGCTAAAAATTTAGTTGATATGTGCTTTTGTTTTGTAACAGCTCGAAGTAAATGACATCTAATGGAGATGGTGATGCCATATATGGATAGTGTTCCGTACACCAGACCACAGCAACCATCTCTATCATGTTGTGGCTGAAGTCCAAATGTCTAACCATCAATCCACAAGTCTAAAACACATATTTTAATGATTACCGATGTCAGATTAAGACATTCAAGTGACATCGACGATGACAACGACGATGATTTTGTTGATCCACCTCCAAAGAGACAAGGGAAATCATTTTTGTCCGTTCTTCCTAGATCCTTTGGTAGAGCCCCCGACTGCACACGTTGATTCTCCAATGGACGAGGGTCCATAGTTGATATGCCTCTTTGTCATGCAACATATTCACTTGGATTTGATGTAAGTTGTTATTTTCATTTTAGTGTAGTTATACATGGTGAAATATAAAAAATACTCAATTCTGCATTTTGACCCGAGTTTATGTTTCTCATTTCAATCTGCATGCTCATTGTAGGTCAAAGGTCAAATTTCAACTAGCGCACAAGTCATTTTTGCAAAATTTACAAATGAATGTGCCGTGGTCACATATCATAGCGCATAGATCACATGTCATTGACGTAGTTTACACATCAACATGCCTTCTTCACATGTAACAGTTTATACGTCACAATCCAATGGGCATCGATCACATATCAGTGATTTATGTCAACATCTTACATTCCTCTTGTCACTGATATATGTCACATTTCATAGGTTTTGAAAAATTTGAAAAAGGAATTTAATGAACTCCAGTCAAAAAATAAAAAGTTACCTGTGCGAATCAATGATGTCAAGGCACAAATATCATCAATCAAGACAGAGAGGAACCGCAAGATGAATATTATTGTCTGTATGCGATGAGAAATTAAGTCAGACTTACTAGAGATAAAGTCAGATTTGAACTTTCTGTAAAAAAAACTTGCTGGAGAAATCAAGCTCGATGGAACAACTATTGAAAAAACTCAATAAGAAAATTGATTTGCATAGCACTGGAGCTGCAAACCCTCAAGAAGAAGTAAGTAGATGTTATTACCAACATTTTTCATGTTTTATATTTTACTTTTTGATTAATTTTTATATCATATATATGGAAAAGTGTTGAAAAAACTGTGGACAAAAAAAGAAAGTGTAAAATGTACCTCGATAAAGAAATTGTTAACTCACTAATGATGGAAACGCCGTCGTTTGATTGATTTGGTTATACCCAACCCACTTCATATATAGGCAACATGTCTGATATGTTTCAATTCAAAGAAGTACAAGAACAAGTGGGCGTTCGCCCATGTAGCGATGGACAAAGAAATCGCCCGTCGAGAGGTTGATAGAAAGCCATTTACATACACAGAATATATATTTTATTATAGGTCATAGATTAACTATAGTGATTAATATTACATTATTTGATAGATATCACCTACTTTTGCACCCACATCTGGATTGTCGGTAAAGTGGGTTTCTAGACTGACACTAATATTACAGTCTCTGATTGTTTTTAACGAAGGGAAACAAGCAAGAATTCGAAGAATGTTGTAGTTTTTTTATACTACAATCAGCATGCAAATGACGCTGATGTTGCGACATTTAAGAGTTGGTTTCATAGAGGTTACAAACCAATAAACAAGTATGTATGATATTATTTTGTGAACTCAGACCCAGAACTATTTGAATATAAATAATTTGCTATTCCTTTTTCTTTACACAAAAAAATTTAAAGATTCTTACGATATTATTAAGCCTCTTTTCTATATTGGTTCATTCGTTGTAGGCAACAAAACATGATGACATGAGCTCGCATTTTCAGACACGTTATTGACCAACATGGTATTCAAATATCACATATTATTTTGCATATATATGATATCGTATGAACTATATCACATACCATAGGTTACATACCACATAAACAGGTCACATATATTATGGTCAGGTTACATAAATACATACAGGTCACGAACTTATGGACAAGTCACATATCACGTGCAAAATTGTTCAATAGTTACAAGTCATATAGACATATCACATGTTAATGCAATATGCCACAGGCCATACGTCTCAGATAATTTGAACATGCCACATGTATTATATTTTATGTAATATGTCATACGGCACAGATCATAACAAATTTCACAAATCATAGAAAAATAGTCATCGACTAGTGCGCATATATCACAGAACATAAGGTTGGTCACAAACCATAATTTCAATTTTTTTTAACTCTTGAAGACTATTAACGTGTTTATTATTTTCTATTATGAAATAAAATAGATGTATGCTTCTATTACATATGTCAATTAGCAAGATATGACGAGAATGTCAAGTTTAAGGCTACCACAACTGACTTGCACTCCAGGCGATGATCAAGAATGTATATTCGAAATTTATGAAAGATCCAATTGTCTTGCTCACTGAGACAATGCTGATTAATGATATTATAGGAGCCAGAATTCCATTGAGTAGTCCATGGGCTGAAGTTAACCAAGTCTCAATGCCAATTTTGCCTACAAACAAAGTGCATTTGATGTTGGTATTCTTGATTTTAAAGAATAGATGCTATTTATATATGATTTGGATATGATGACCATCATGGATTTAAGAGTCAAAGATGGAATCAAACCATATGTGAAAATGATCTCTCACTTGATTAATGCAACTGGAATATGGAACCGAAATTCAGATGATGATCAAAATGATTCCATATAGTTGAGGCATGGGCTCGGTTATGAGAGGCTACAACAGCAAAATGGGTATGTTTATGACAATCATTTTAACGTACAAATAACTATCCAAATAAATATCCAATTTCTAACCGTCATTTTAATGTAAAAACTATAAACTGACTTTCTTTTTTCAGCCACGATTGCGGCATATTTGTGATCAAATATGATGAATACACTATTCATAATGACTTAGAATTCATATTAAAAGATTTGATGCTACTAGAGCTAGGCTGGATATAACCACACTGCTCTATAAGCACCATGAAATCAAGAAGACCGTAAAGAAGGTAAGGAAAGCTTGAGGGGGGTATAGTTATAAAGTGAAAGTTGAAACTGTGTATGAAAATCGATGTCAATATATAATATAAGAGAACTTTGTACTTCTCTTTTTGTAATAGATGAATACATTTGAAGTTTATAAATATTCATGTGGTTGTTAAATCTGATTTTCATTAGTTATGTCTATTGCATTTCATCAGTTATTTTGAATTCTTACACAAATCTTTATGTTGAAGTCACAGATCCTTATTTTCAAGTCACATATAAGTATTGTTTACAAGTGGCATCTCATTATGTTATACTTACATGTCATTATTCTAAAGTCCATGTGAAAAAAATACTCATTATACTGCATACAGGTTACAGATTATTTCCTTCAAATCACATGACATTGTTTACGGGTCACAGATTACTAATATAGTGTCATAGATACTAATTCTCAAGTCATGGACCTTATTATCAATTCACAGCTTATTTTCTTATAATCACAACTTAGTTTCTTCAAGTCACTATCCATTTTTTTGAGTCGCATATCAAATTTTTTTCAGGTCACAGATCATTTCTTATAGTTACATATCATCATTCTCAAGTCCATTTGAACACTTATTTATCAAACTTCATACAGGTCACATATAATTTTCTTCAACTTACAAGTCATCTTTTGAAGTTACGTCATCATGTTTACATATCACATAATATTAATTTGATGTTACATACCAAATATTGCCTACATACGAGTATTGTCTACATTTCACATCATTAATTTATAGTCATATTCTCACGTCACACATCAAGTATTTATTAATTTATACATGTTCATATTATTTCCAAGTAAGAGATCAAGTCACAGAATAAGTTATACAAAATAATATTTTCAATATGTCACATACCAATTTAGGTCACAATTTGATCGATATTAAGTCACAGATCAATATCCAGAGCTATAGATTTCATATCAGTGCTCAAATGTCTTTGTATAGTGATACTATGCCACATCTTCATGTTCACAATTCACATATACAATTCCACAGTTCACATATCTTGTTAAATAAATAATAGGGAATTGGTTTCAAGTCATTCACTCATTTGCACAAGTTACAAATCAAAATTTCAAATAAATATTATTTGAACGAATAACAATGTATAGTTACATGATATACCAAAAAATATCTACAACCAATGATTGAAACAATAAAGAGAATATAAAGCATAAATATTATAACTACGATCAATGTGTATCATCAGTTGACATCGTAGTATTTGGATTTAAACTACGATTTTTTTTACATAACGGAATAATGTCCTATGGTTGTTATTAATTTTACGACAATGTTCACATTTGACAATTATTTTCCCTTCACACGATAATCTCCTTCTTTTATCTATAGGTCTTCCTAAACTTTGTTTTTGGATAGGTTCTATAACGAGTATGCTTTCCACTTCATCAAACACTCTCCACTCAATTGAATTTCCTACTTGAAAAATAGTATCTTGGTACGCATTAATGTACGCCTCTTTTGCGTAATAGTATGAACAATAATCATATGGATCAATCTTCATCATTTTATTGACAGCTAGGCGTGTGGACATGGTAATTGATCTACCTGAAATATCGTGCATGTGCATGTACGTTGTTCTATATCGACGATAAAAGATAAGTATTCACCACTAACAGAAAATTGGTATGATTTGTAGGAGATACCTGCAAATAATGATGAAAATTTTGTAAATGTCAATGCACATATATAAAGTATAGGACACATAGATGGAGTTCAAATATAAGTTAGAGCATATGTATATATCAGGTAATAGACAATATGGTCATGCAACATACATGAATTCTGTTGAAAAAAGGTCATATGGATGAGAGTAAGGTCATAGATATCAATGTTATATTCTAAGCATTTTTTTCGTACTTGCTTGACGACTTTGTGAAAGTGTCGTGTGCTGTGCTCCTATGTTTGTAGAACCAAGATTGTATAATTTGTCGAAACGAATTCAATAAAGCTACAATAGGATAGTTCTTGGCTGCCTTTATGATTGCATTCACTGATTCCACTATATTTGATATCATTGTGGAGTATCTGTTACCCGACATGTGAAATAGTAACTACTCCTACTTCAGTCTACAAGCAAAAAAACAATTTGAGGGGTCATATATCTGACATTGGCGACCTTTATTATGTATGTGAAATTTGATTGAAATAACACATTACCAGTGAACCCGTAATCTTATCATTCAGTGAATCTAGTTGTTGCATGTTATATTTGAATTCAAACAATGTGTATGTGAGGACTTCTAAATAGAATGCATGCGTTATGTTGTGCCTTGATTTTCCATATTATAATTTCAGGTTTGTAGGAGATGATATAAACAAATCCCATGATAAGTCATTGGATATACATTTTCAATTGCATTTTTGATATTGTTGTGGCGATTAGATACAAAACGCAATATGTACTTATACCCATACGCCTTCAAGTTTTCGAAAAACCATGGCCAAGATCTGTTATTCTCATTATCTCCAATTCCAAATGTTATTATGAATATGTTGTTATTAGCTTCTTGTGTACACGTGAAAAATGTACCACCACAGTGTCCATTCAAATACGTGTCATCAACTATAATCACGGCCTACAATGCTTCCATCATCTAATTGATTCACCTAGGGCCATAAGGCAGTATTTGAACCTATTATGACCATCAAGCTCCAGTCCTATGATTGTACCATGATTTGTTTGATGAAGCATAGAAAAGAAGCTTGGTATCTTCATGAATGAATATGTTGGATCCCTCTTAATCATTTTCAACATATTCTTCTAAGATTTCCAAGACTTCGCATAGTTCAATGGAACTCCATGAGTATGTAACATGTCGTTACATATATCATTTGGAGTGTATATGGTCTGTAACAAAATATACTTGTATTTGATATAAGATGACACACTGAGATTGATACTTGCTTGTGAGTTCCTAATACTATGTTTGAAGCACATGTGTGACCATCCGTCATCTATCTAATCTTAACCATATTTGTTGCCCCTAATTTTGATGATTTGCATATCTAATTTCACTCCTCTTGTGAACACCGGACAAGATATTCTTGTATGAATGAACAACCATAAATTTAAACATGTTTTGTATTACAAATAAAGAAAAGCTCAATTTCAAAATCTCCTTATTACGGAAAAGCCTTTTCCCTTGTCTACTTCCATGTTATTAACAACGGATACAACTCTGACTTCATGTTCAAAATTGCGACTTGAAGGTTCTAATGTTGCCTTGCATATGTCCAATGAAATATGCAGTAATGAAAACATATCTCCACTAGATTGTACATCAAATGGAACCATGCATGATTCTTCTTCACTTTCTGTAGTTGTCAACGTTTATGGGATATTTCAATGGTCACGGTCAATGCCCTTCAACAAGTATGACAACACATTATTGTTGATTGCAGGCAAATTGTTGTTCAATGGATACTTCATTATGACTGCCAACTTAATTTGATCGAAACCGGAATCATTTATAATGGTGTTTACAAGCTTCATAAAACAGTAATTATAATCAATCAACACCAATGATACTTATGATCCATTAATCAAACAAACATGCAAACCCCCATTTATAGAAATTTTCACAAAGAAATGTCAATTACAAATACCAACGCAGTTCACGATTAATGCATGCCACGAATGAAGTACTGCATATAATACTACTTTATAAAACATCACAACATGAAATCATACATGTCACGGTATTTTATTACAAGTCGCATAAATAAGGCTAATGGTTACGGTCATTTTATACATTATCTTCCATCAAATGGTTTAGCTATAAGTCACAAGATCACATATATTGAATATAGGTCACATAAAATTACGAATTTCAAATAATTTCACACTATATAAAAGTGACCAATTGCAAAAATTCTTCTAAGGTCACATTTACTAATACAATTCACAACGAATCAAAGTCACAAACGTAAATTTCAAAGACAAAGCATGCAATACAATTGGATTTTGATGCTGGTTCAATATCAATCATAGTGATTACCGAATAATTCGACACCATCTAAGAAATTCAGAAATTGTGAGTTGTCATATTCGAACGTTTAATAATCTATCAATTGTGACTACAACAGTGTTCAAATCCCAAATCAAAACAGTTGGATAGGAATTCAATTCATTTCATTAGCAATTTTATCCGCAACCGTTAATAATTATCGATTGTGACAATATTCTTCAATTTGTGACATGAAATCTCCAATTGTTAACAATATCAAAGATATCGACGATCATAAATGATAACAGGGGATGAATTGTGGTTTAGTGATGGGACGATGTATTTTAAGGAGTTCGATCACATATGGGAACTGGATGCTTGATTTCAGGGATTGAATCTTAACAGAATCATCTCTCTTTCCCTCCCCATATATATTCAAATGAAGTATAGTTAATGTCTATATTATGAATTTTTCCCAAATCTTTCTCAAAAAATTTAAAAAGAAAATTGTTATCTAGGCCGAGACTGGCCCAAATCCACACTTGGATTAAGTACGTTTGGGGTGGCTCTAACGGGTTATGAGGATAATGGGTATATGGGCTAATTATAAATTTTGGATTAAAACTTGATCCATTTAAGAAATTGGGCTAAAAGTGGGTAAGTATTGAATAGTGTGGGTGGCGGGCTAATTTTAAATTTGGGCCGAACTATAATATTTAAAAAAAAAAAAAATTGCAAAGAAAATTGTTATCTTGACCAAGGTTGCCCCACATCCGCCCTTGAACTAAGTGGGTTTGGGATGGATGTAATGAATTCCGAGGATAATGGTATGTGGGATAATTACAAAATTTGGAGTAAACTTGATCCATGTAAGAACTTGGGCTGAAAGTGGGTAAATATTGAAGAGTGTAGGTAGTGGACTAATTTTAAATTTAAGCCGAACTATAATTTTTTTGGGGAAAATTTTATATCTAAGAGGTTAATTATTACTCATTTCAAAATTAAGAAACAAGGTTTAAATTTTCAAAAATTGGATATTATTAAATTTTACTTAATAATAATTAATTTAAAATATATTTTATTAATTAAATATATTAAGGTCAAAATTTTATATAATTTAATCACAAATTTTTAAATTAATTAGTCACAAATTATTTTTCGATTACAAATAAAAAAAACTTTATTGGTCACAAATCATTAATTTTGTAAGTCAAAACTTATTTCACAGTCACAAATTATCCAATTAATTGATCACAATTTACCAAATTTTCAATAACAATTACAAAGTTAGTCACAATTAGATATGTAAAAATGGGCGGACCGGGCCGGATGAAGAAGCCCGAGTACAGCCCAGGTAAAAATAGAATCGGCTCGTGCGGGCTTTCCGAGCCGGTCCGGCCCGGGGAGTGAAGGGCTGACCCGGCCCAAATCGCAA
>OU503051.1:17350590-17364186 GCA_912172775.2 Fraxinus pennsylvanica
CCCGTTTTTGCTCATTAAATTTTATTTTCACACTTTTCCACAAACGAATCAGTCAACCCCTTGTTAAATCAATTGTATAATGTGTCAGGCCTTACAATGGCAATACAACCGTTTGGTAAGTGAAGGACAAAAATACCCTCTCTCACTTTCATATTTTCACAATATTGTCAACTTTGTCAAAAAGGTTGGGGGTAGTATTGGAATTAGTGGCCTAGATGGTAGGGATTAAAAAATTGAGAATTCAGTAGCCACCTGCAGAAACGTACACATCTTCAAGTTCATATGTCAGTGGGTCCCGCAGCCTACTATTTTTGACCAACGAAAATGAAATTTAATGCGCAAAAACGGGGGCCAAACAGGGGCTAAAGAAGCAACAATTTATTTAAAAATAATAATTACAGAAAATAATCTGAATGAGAAATATGCTCTCTCTCATTTTAACTCTTTTAATTTGGATGCACGTTAATGATGGAAATACCATAATCTGAATGAACCCCTAAAAATTTTATAGCTCGTGACAAGTAAAGTTTGATTGAGTCAGCACATTTCTCAAAAAGTCTTTCCACCACACGAAAATAGGAGAACCCTCCCTATGTTTATTTCGAACACTATCCAAAAGAAGGGTAATCAAAAGAATGATTTACGTTTAAAGCTACAAGAAAGTGTTTGAACATGTCAATTATTATACGTTCACAATCTAGGTCCAACATGATAAGACAATACTTCGCATTAGCCATAGTATCTAGTATCCTAATTGCCGTAGCATTGTGCTCGTGAGAAATGCAAATGATGATATAATCGAGGAAAAATATCTCACATTATTTAATCAAAGAAATGGGGATCGGGTGTTGTGATGCAGAATATTTCATCAATGCAAGAAACAACTACGACTTGTATAGCAAAATCATAATGTCTTAATAATTTATTTGAGACCAATGCTTTGCTAAGTGTATTAATAGATGTTAGGATGGAAACAACTGGCAATTGGTCCAATTGTGAAGCAAATACTCAGTGTATTCAAGTAACAATAGGAGCTTATTAGAAGACAATGAAGATTGAAGAAGTTTTCTTCCATTTGTTAACAAGTGGACTCCTAACGTTTGGTATTTATGTCTTAACATTTTTTTTTTAATTCTTAAAATTGACAAGTCAAAATACTAAAATAAAAGTACATGTTCAATATAATAAAATTGTTACATCGCGAGACTCAAAAGAGTCCAACAAGGCCCCAATCATGATTTTCCATTTGGCACTGCTACGGTGACAAGGCGGCAACTGAATCATTTGAGAGGCCGTCGAACAACAAGAATAAAAATTCACTGCAATTAACGTTAGAAAATTATGTCTCTTTTTTTTCACACTTTTTTCAAACATTTTTTTTTCACTCTTTTTTCTCTCTCTTTTTTGGTTTTTTAACTAAAAGTAAATTACAAAAATAGGGGCCCAAGCCAAGGCCCAATTACACCAATCAAATTAACTTACAAAATTGAGGCTCAAATTTAAACTAAAAAAAAAAAATTACAAAACCCTAAACCGAGCCTACGTAACAATCAAGTTAACCCTATTCATCTAAAAAAAAAAACCCGAGGCCACAATTGAGACCCAAAATATGGAGGCTGTCACTTTTTGTTCCTCTTCCTTCTCCCGCTACATAGTGGCGGCAATCGAGCCGAACGGTACGGCTCATACTATAGCAACCCACGAGTCACTCAGACTCGTCTTTTGAAGAGCCTGAGCCTGAGCACGAGCCAAGCCTGCTTGGCTCGTTAGGCAGGCGAGTGCTCGTGGGCTCGTGAAAAAAAATAAAAAAACTAAGAAAAACTAAAAAAATAATAATAATATTTAACAAGCCACGAGTCGAGCACGAGCTCTTGGGCCAAGCCGAGCTCGCCCATGAGCAAACGATCCACGAGCCACGAGTCGAGCCGAGCTTGTGGCTTTAAAGGCCGAGCAAGCTCGGCTCGACCCATTGACATCTCTACTGCTACTCCTTCTTCTTGGCTACGAGACTGCTCCTCTGTGACTTTTTTTTAGAGCGTCGAGCCGACGTCTGTGGCGATGGAATTAGGTGATGAGGGCGGTTGAAGGTGTTATAGTGAGCCGATTGGGCGAAGGTGGTTTTGTGGCTGTTTCAATTGGGTAGTGACGCGAAATGGTGGTTATGATTGTAATTCCGAGGAAGTTGAGATGATTGGCTACGTTTGGTAATTTGTCGACAAGAGGTGTAGTTTTTTGCGGTGCGTAAGGCAGAGTTGGGACCAGTAAATTTTGGAGTTTAGTAGTACTGTGGTTTTCAATTTTGGGACCAGTAGCTGGTATTGGTTTTGGGTGGGACAGCAGGCGACGGTCGACGGGTTGATGAAATCTAATGATAGTGGATTTAGCTGAGTTGGGCAGATTTGTTGTTGAGAACTAAAGCAGGACTGTTGAATGCGAGATGCTGTGACAGTTAGTTATGGTAGCGGAACAGATTGTTGGTTTTGCCTGTGGTGGGATTGGTTGTTTTTCAAATTATGGTGGCAGTGAAGAATTCTCAAGTTTAGCTCTGATACCAATTTGATGTAGAACGAATTAGAATTTTCAGCCAAGAACTTAGAAGAAAAGAAGAAGAAGAAAACAAGGGAAAAGATCGGGAAAGAAACAGTGAAGGGTGAGAAAAAACGTGTAGCCGCCAACTTTAATTTTCATTCAATCATTCGTTAATTCATCTACAATGAAAATCCAATAAATAGCAAAAAACCTAACTTGAAGGGCTTGACCAACCCGCTACTATAAGCCCAATAATAGAAAATATAAATGATAAGTCCAATAACAGTAAAAATTAAATCTCGGTCTCGATGATGTCCTCATCAAATTCCTTTTTACAGATAATAATTATGAAAATCAGAAAGCAGTAGGCAACAAAAACCAAAACTTCCACTTCATAGCATATGCACTTGTGAAAGTTTCACAAGTATCTAGTTACATTAGTTTTCATATGGGTGTCAAATAGAAATACTAGCCTACATAATTGAATGTTGAGAATGCAAGTAAATATTCTGGATATACAATGCACTAACATATAATAACTTCAATTCATTCACCTGAAAATTCAGCTAATGCATTTCTACATCATATAATCTGGAAAATGAAGATTGAAGAACCTAAACTGCAGAAGTTTCAAGAAGCAGTCTTGTTTAACAGTAGTTTGGATGTCAAATTCAATATAAACATGGTTAGCAAATTTACAAAATCAAACATCTGAAACCTCTTGATGAAGCTTCCTATGCCTACGATGAGATCGTTTCTGGATGCGTCTCTGTCTTTTAGATAATGTGCCGGACGTGTCAGGGTGAGGAATCTCCTCTACCCTTGCAGGAAGCCCGAAAATGCAATCAAATGGATTTTCCATAGCATCAACAGTAGCATTCATCTAGAATTAAAGAAACCCAGTGAGAAACTCAGTCACTTTGTAAAGTTTCTTTCATTTCATCATTGCCTTATGACAAAAGGATCAGCATAGACATGATTTATCGAAGCAAAAGGAAGGTGATATGCATATCATTTGCCAAATAAATGCATATGTTCATTTTTTTTTTCTATTTTCTAATTTTTGAGATCATAGAAGAAGCTTCAGTAGCGACGTATGTATGCATGCCAAAACTATTTTTTTTGTAACATCTTAAAATACATTTCCTAGAGTACATTGCATTCAGTAGGATAAGAGATTCAGCATATCTACTCACGTAATTTTTTGGGGCCTCCCTACTAGACTTCTTGAGATTATTTTTCTCTGTATCAGTTTCCTCACTATTGGACGTAGTTTGAGGATGCGCAACATTATCTCCAAAATAATTCCGGAAACGCCACCTAACCTTTGGCTGGTCTGCTAATGAGTCATCATAAACTTCCTCCGAGTAGAAATGTTTAGAGAGACGTTCCATCACCCAAGGATCACGGTGATACTTTTTCAACATTCTACCATGTCAATGCATTACCAATCAGAATAAACAAGAAAAATGTTTAATGACAAACATACTTATAAACATAACATTGTCAATGGAAATTAACGAGAAAATCTCCATCGAGTTTGAGAGTAAATAGCCACTATCAATTAGGAACCTTTTTCCTTTTATAAATAACATAGGCAATGTTCTCTTTTCTACAATTTCTGGGTCTTTTTCCTTTAGTGGGGTGGGTTAGAGTGGAGTCCAGGCATTGAGTTCGTTTTATTGAGGTCATAAGAACTCTAGTGAACTGGTATAATTCAGGAAAAGGATGGCTCATGTTTCAATTCTCACAACCTAGACAATCGTAGTCAGACGGAGCTGAATAAGTATACACAAAGTAATGATTGATCCAGATGGTAGAGCAGCTAGTAGAAGATCAAAGACCTAGTCATTCAGCATTGTTATGTTAGTTAATCTTCCAGTTCAAATTGATGTCGGTCATCCTAGTTGCTAGATTTGAATCAAGAAGAAAATGAGATCAGAAACTAGTTGGTTGATATTGCAGAAAATCAATACAGCTTGCACTTGTTCTGGTTGAACTTCTTGATTGTACAACGGACTGATAGTTATTACAATTAGTTACTATTGAAAGAGTCCACGAAGATCACTAGAATATATGAAATCAATTATATAACACTGGTTGCTATGTTAGCTCTAAGCTTAGATTCCTTCTTATTAGTTTCGCCATTTTTTAAATTTTGATGCTCTTACAGACTCATTTATTTTAATAACCACAGATAGTGTCTCAAATGAAGAGTTTAATGCAGATTAGGCTGGTAAGTGCGTACACATTTGCCAACTCCCTTTGCATCCGACTTCCCTCCAAGGAAAGAATATGTTCAATGCAAGAATCAAGTGACCTACCAAATTTCCATAATCCACAAATAGCAGCAGCTCCTACATATAGATAATCAACTAATAAATCAATCTTTCATTCTGTAGAAATAAAAAGTGGCCTTAGCAAATTAATATAGAAATTTAAATATGTAGGAATATGCATTAACAGATGCATATTTGGACTTGTCTCACACTCGCTTATTTTCTTTATCATTATGCAGACAAGTGTCTTGAAAGAGATTCCACGATTTATAAATGTGTTTTGGATAGAGTTCCACAATTTATATTTGATGCTGGTGAAAGACAGCATCTTACTACAGTATCAGATCCATGCCCTGGATCATATTCACTGCATTCGTACAATTTTAGAAATTAAGATACTAGTTTGTTTTAATACTGATCATAAAAGCGGGAATAGTTACACAACAGGAATAAAGCAAACTTAGTAAAATGAAGAGAAAAACATGTATTCATATTCTTGAGTTCCCCAGATTGATTCAAACCATTCCTATCAAGAAGTAAACTCATTACAAAGCCAAAGCAAATGATTGACGATTAGGCAATAATTGTCATACTTAAAATATAAGTTTCTCTACATGAATGAATATTTTAGGCAATGCAATCCATTTAAGTTACAATAATACTACAAATACATGGAAAGAAGAAGGTGAACTTGCTTTAGCATACTAGTGATCAACGTTAATAGTGAGATGTCATGCAATTAATACTCCCCAGTCCCCACACACAATTCTGAATCTTTGTAAGCAGGCATCTCTCTATGAGAACTGCGATTATACATATAATGTAGTACAACTTCGCTTCTGGTTGTCGCTTTCTTAACACATTATGTAGCTTATTTCTAGGGCTCTAAAGACTATGCCTAAAGATAAAGAACACTGAAGGAAGTAGCACAGTGCACATCTCTCTTATCTTTTCCAAATAATGGTTATAATTCAACTCATGTTGTCACGAAAGAGAATTAAAACGACCAGGCACTTAAAATAGTATCTTCAATTTTTCTTTACTAAAGATCCACGAGTTATATTAGAACATTGATATACAAATATTCATGTAGATCAACATAAAAGGACGAACGATGGCAACAATGTCACTTACCCAGTGTAAGGTTAAAGCGAAATAGATTACCTAGCCTTTGGGTTGCTGCAAAAAAGAATAAAATAATTTAGTTATGCAATTATTCGTTACCATGGATCATGGGACAAACTAAAATAAAAAACTAAGTCTCATTCCAAATACAATTGGAGTCTGCACCAGAAATCCTTTTGGCCATTAGCGTCAATTAGAAAATCAACAATACACAAAGTCAAGCATTCATGTATGGGAGAAAAGTCACGCTCATGTGAAATAGGTGCTTGGAAATTTTGACAATGCCCATATATACCCTTGGCCTTACATGCACAAAGTAATTTCAACTCTTATCAGCATCATGATGATTTTAAATTCCACGTTACACCTAACAGATTCTACCAAAGATCAGAATTTTTTTTTTTTTTTTTTGTGATAAATAATCAGAAAATTTTATTAATCAAAAGAATACACAGGAAGTGTATTATCAGTTTATACAAGAAAGAAAAAATATGAAGTTGGCAGCCCCACTATAGGGCTGCTAGTTGCTGCATTAAACCAAGTATACAAAGTCACGTAAAATTAGGGATTTCATTTATATTGTACAGTGTATTTATTTCCTTGTTTAGCTATGTAATGCAATATATATAGAAGGCCAAAACAGGCTGAATGGGCACTCGAAAATTCACAAAATTAGTCTCGTTTGACATGGTATCAGAGCCCTAACCTTTCTATCTCGAGAATCTGGTTCAGTTTTGGGCGAAATTTTGTTGGGCGGCATCTCGGTTTCATCATAGTCATCTCGGTTTCATCACAGTTGGCTNACCCGAATTTGCACCACATACAAATCCATTAGAAACACTGCGTAGTCATCCAATTCTTAATCCTGCAAATCCCTCTGAAAAGTGATATTCCAGCTGTAACTCCCACCGTGGATGGCTAAAACGTCATTCACCACAGCAGAAGGCATCATAATAATGCGATGTAAGGAAACCCCAACTTTAGCGGTATATCTCCACACCAACAATCATTCCAAAATCTGATATTATTACCATTTCTCACCACAAAAGTCAAGCTATTCCGAAAGTCATTCCATCCTCGTCGAATATACCTCTATAGACTCACCCCGTAAGACCCACAACCCCTCACTCGAACACCATCCCCCCTCCATCACTCCATACTTCGCCCCAATAATTTCTTTCCAAAAACTCTCCCTCTCCACACCAAAACGCCATAGCCATTTGCCTAATAATACCTTATTAAACAAAGTAAGCCTCCTCAATCCGAGACCCCCATCCTCATAAGAGAGCAGACAACTCCCCATTTAACCAAATGAAGTTTCCTCTCCTCTCCCAACCCTGCCTAAAGAAATTCCCTTTGAATATTCTCTAATCTGTTAGCCACTGCAGCAGGAATAGGAAACAGTGACATAAAATAAGTAGAGATATTTGAAAGAGTAGATTTAACGAGAGTAAGACGGCCACCCTTCGAAAGATACATACGCTTCCACCTCGCTAACCTCTTTTCCACCTTCTCCACAATAGCATTCCAAATATTAATATTTTTAAACTGCGCCCCTAAAGGGAGTCCAAGATATGACATAGGTAACTGCGCAACCCTACAACCCAATATAAAAGCTAGTTCCTCCACATTAGTCACCTCCCCTACTGGAATAACCTCAGATTTTCCCAGATTAACCTTCAATCTTGACACCGCTTCAAAGCATAAAAGCAACCTGCTTAAATTCCTAACTTGCTCCTCAAACGTGTCACAAAAAATCAGTGTCATCTGTAAATAACAAGTGGGACACCTGCAGCTGACCCACTGTAAATCCCATAAGGAGATTCTCCCGCCTCGCTTTCTCGAGCATCTTACTGAGGGCCTCCATTACAATAATAAACAGTAATAGAGACAATGGAACCCCTTGCCTCAACCCTCTGCTACTCCGAAAGTAACCATCGGGGGTACTGTTGACTAACACTGAAAATGAACCAGTAGGGATACAGATTTGAATCAACTTACACCACTTATCCCTAAATCCACATCTTCTAAGCATATACAGAAGGAACCTCTAGTTCACATGATCATAAGGCTTCTGAATATCAAGCTTGCATAGCATCCCTGGGACCCCTAGGCACAGTCTTGAGTCAATGCATTCATTCGCTATAAGTACAGAATCCAAAATCTGATGACCTTTCACGAAAGCATTCTAAAACTTAGACACCACTTTCCCTAGCACCGCCTTGAGTCTATTTGCCAAAACTTTTACAATAATCTTGTACACCCCACTGACCAAGCTAATAGGGCGAAAATCCTTAATATCAGTTGCTCTCGATTTCTTAGGGATCAGCACAATAAATTTTGCATTAGAACTTCTCAGAAACTTGCTACGCTCAAAAAAGTAAGTGAAAACATCAATAATATCCTGTTGCACCACCTCCCAACACGCCTTATAAAATGAGAAAGAGAACCCGTCCGGTCCTGGAGCCTTGTCATGGGTCCCAATATCCTGTGGATCCTCATAAGTAACTCCATCTACCTCCAGCACTGTGATAAAATTATTCCGCTTGTTAGAATTGGCAACCCTATGGAAAAACTTAGTACATTTGTCTCCCTTTTTCAATCACGTGACCCTAGATTTCTGACTCCAAGCAATCCCCTCCATTTCCACCAAACTCACTAACCCTGCCCTTAATACTCCACGTCTCTCCTTCTCCTCCCCATCCAACCCTCGCCTCTCCTCTAGCTTATCCAGCTCTTCTATGTCTGAAAGGCACTGAACTTTACGAAAGTTCACATTGCCCACCACCTCCTCATTCCACCTCTTTAAATCCCTTTTTAACGCCCTCAACTTATGATCTAACACATAACCGGGAGACCCCTGAAAATCATAAGAAGCCCACCAATTCCGTACTCGCTCCCCAAAACTTTCTACTTTTAACCACATCTTCTCAAACCTAAAAGGTCATAATCCACTACCCCTATTATTCCCAGATAACAAAATAGAAAAATGATTAGAGTACACCCTCCCCAATCTCCTATGAGTAGCATCTGAGTACTTAGCCTCCCACTCTCTACTAACCAGGAATCGATCTATACAAGATAGAACATGTTGGTCCCGATTAGATGACCAAGTAAAGTCTCCCCCAATCATAGGCATATCCACTAACATATTCTCCCTAATAAAATCCGAAAAATCCTCTATAGCCCCAGTTAGTCTCCCACCACTCGACCTTTCAGTAGGAAAATGAACCATGTTAAAATTACCCCCAATGCAAGTTGAAAGATTCCACCAAGCCATCATACCAGTCAACTCATCCCATAAGCCCCCTCTACTCTCATCTAAATTAGGACCATAAACTCCTATAAATATCCACTGGAATCCCTCCCCAATATTCCTAAATGAGAGCGAAAGCGAGTATGACCCTACACTAACCTCCTCCATATCATAAACTCTAGTGTCTCACAAGATAAACATGCTTCCTGATGCCCCCGATGACCCCAAAAACTGATATCCTACATGTTGTCTCCCCCCATAAGCTACTAACCACAGCTCTCGAGACAAACTCCAACTTAGTTTCTTGCAAACAGACAAGTTCCGCCCTCCATCCTCTTAACACATTTCGAATACCTAACATTTTCCCAGCCTCATTAAGCCCCCTCACATTCCAACTAATAAGTTTTGGAGTCATTTGAACGCTCCGTCATCTCTCCCCAACAATACTTTCCTAGCCTCGCCACCCTTAGCATCGTAATTTACTGACCATTCAATCGCCCTTCCTTCTAGCTTTGCCTCCTTGTGTACTCATCTCCTGTCCCCTACTAGTCTCCAAATCATCAAATAATTGTATGAGTTTACTTTCATATCCATCACAGGACACTCCAACCAACTTACTAAAATCCTGCATTTTTTTAAGGACCCAATTTGAAGGTTGGGGTCCAGCTTCAATTCCCCTTCGTTGTTTCCTCTACATGACAATGCCCCAAAGGTTCATACGAAAATCCCTCAGTTTCCTCCGCATGGACAACCTCCTCGCCGATCCCCCCTCCTAGCCGCCATTAACCCACAACACTAAAGCTTTCTCAGTCCCTAATTCTATTTCATTTAGGGACTTAAAGTGTCTTCTGTTATATGTGTTCCCAACCATAACTACCGCCTATACCTCATTGTGCTCTTTCAGGACTGTCACCTTCCGATTTGTTGCGGACCCCGAAGCTTTCTCATCCGTATCCAATTGCACCACCTCGATCCCGTCGTCATGTCCGGAATATACTGCTTCAAACCATGCCTGATATGTGCAATTAGTCTTAGTCACCCTCTGCTTGTCTTTAATATGAGCCACATTCGGTGATACCTCCTTAGTAACCAAGCTCGCTATTTGAGTGTCGTTAGCTAGGGGCTCATCCACACCAACCCCACACTTATGACAATAGAATATCCTGGGACTCCCCGCAGACCCACATCCTAGCCTGATTAAGTAATCCAACTCGTCTTTCAACGCCTAGATGCGGGCCCCTATTTCAACACTGTTCAATATGCCACCATGTGAACCTTCTGCATGTCTCCCCGTAAGCTTAGGCATCAAAAGATGATCATCATATTCCCTCACCTTATACATCCTGTCATTACGCATTAGCCCCCGTTGATCAACATTACGCAATGTCTGTAAGTTAGCCGTCGCTTCGGCATAAGTCATCCCTTGTCTATTTCTTTCATCCATCGTTCGGCGTCTAACCTTATCTCTCGCAACAAATGAATCGACAACCACCTTAAACACCCGCGTAAGTGTTGCCCATTCCTCTCCATCCACACTTTCCAGAACCATCACAACTCCCGTCCGACGCTTCTCTCCATACTGAGCTATCGTCAAGTACTTGCCACGGCTATTCGCACAACGTCGTGCCAAAAAAGCCCGTGGTGACTCAGTGAACTTGGATACAAATTCCTCCGACTTGCTAGCCGTTTTCAACTTATCCACCATATTTACCATCCATAGTGCACCATACCTTCCCATATAGATAGCAGTTGACATCCTCGAACCCCACTCTATAATCCTAACAGTACCTGATTCGTTGACAGACACCTCAAACTCCTTCGTCTCAACTCTGAATTGCTGATTAAACAGCATACCATATACATCCACTCGCTTGTTCATTCGATTATGAAGAAACGGAAAATTTGATGACAAAATAGGAATGCTGATGAGACTGGGAATGTTCTGCTGAAATTTCTGCTTCTCCGGCGACGGTGTGTGGGCCACTCGCGCCAGCAGGTCCAGTGCCGGAGCGGCGAGTGGTCCCTCCGGCGTCGGAAATGTCTGCACAGGGCGCTGATCAGGCGCGCCTGCCAGACCGATGACCGGAAAGTGGTGAATCTGGGTTTCGATCCCTGAATGCGTCACAGTCTGTCCTTCAGTAGGGTTCAGGTAACTATGAGGCGTGAGGCCGGTAGGGTTAGGTTTTCCTGCAGTCTCGTCGACCAAAGGGGAAGGTTGTTGGGTGTTGGGTGGCTGGGTAAGTGGTGGTGGGGTGTTTTTGGATTCTGGGAAAAAGGGCTCCATACTGAGATATTAAAAATAAAAAAGATCAGAAAATATAATACTAAATAATCAGCTAGTATAATCCAAAGCTCCCTAATGAAAAGTGGTCCACAAAGTAATATTTAAACTATGCAACCCAAATGAAAATGAAACAAGATCAAGACCTGGCTCAAGTGGTAAGAATGAAGCCTTATTAGGCAAGTAAACTAGGTTTGAGTCTCATTTGGGGATGGTAAAATTAAAAAAAAAATGACAATGAAACTAAACTTAGCATCTTTTAAGCCCTAATTTACCATGAATTTCCACTTAATTAATTTCCCTCACCTTCTCGCACGTGCTAAACTCACATATAAATTAATTTTCCAAATAAGTTAGATCAAGAAAATAATCATTTNTTCTCGCACGTGCTAAACTCACATATAAATTAATTTTCCAAATAAGTTAGATCAAGAAAATAATCATTTGTCATATATCCTCTTATTTTAATTTGCAAACCGATCATGAGAACCCAAAGTCCTCAATATAATTTATTGGCTTTCCAAAATGAAATTCAGAATACGTCCAATGCCCTTAATTATGTAAAAAAAGCATATATAGCAAAAGCTGCAAAACATAACATTGTATGCATATATATCAATGTAAATTGCCAAGAATGTACCTAGCCAAGTACACACAGAACCACCACCGAAGCCAATGGTGAAACCTCTCATAGCCTGAGCCTTGCATGCCAAGAGTGTATTTGCTTCTTGACTTGTCAATTTCTCCTACTCATTTTCAACAATTTTTGAAATTGGAAGCACTAATGAGAAACCAACTAAAAAACCATTCAAAACATTTATTATTCTATTGTGCTATATATACATCACAACTTACAAATTGGTGTACATACACATGATGTGGTGAGATATGATTGGATAAAAATTTCTTTAACCAAATAAAAAAAAAAACTTTCGTCGCTCTTTTTTGACACCTCAACTACCCGTAAAACTTTCTATAACTACTTATGTATAAGTAGAAGTAGAATTATTCTTTAGTATCAGTCTATATGGTAAATGTAGCTCCAATTAACAATGTAATTTATATTTTTTTCCGCTATGCCTAAGCGGAAAAAATCAACTTTTGCGTAATTTACTTGTCAATTTTCCCTACCTATTTATAATATTATTTTCAAAAATTAACAATTATAAAGGAAATAAAAGCTAAAATAACAAAAACCATTGAAAGATGCAATTATCAGCCAAACAGAAAAATGCAGCTTTAATTATCAAAAAGTTCACATTTTCAGCAATTTTTAAGCGGAAATATAAGCTTATTTTGTATAAATAAATGCTCGATTAAACGAGAGAACCGAAAATACCTGTCTGGATCGGAGAATTTTTTCAAGATCATATAGAGCTTCGCCCATTTTCCAACTCGAGATCGATTTTCGGATATCGCCCAACTGTGGATGTGGGTTTAAAAGATATTAATAATTTCTCATTGGAATTGGAACTGGGTCCTATTCAATTCAAAATATAGCAAGTGCGTCTTGAATTTACATTTTTCGGACAGACATAGTCCTTGATCTTTCAATTTTGAAACAACCTATCCCAAAATTGTCTTTATATGAAACATTGCAAAATTGCTTCGAAATAAAAGTTTAGTGCTTGTTTTGTCGTGCTTATAGAAGCACTGAGTTCAATGAAATGCATAGATAATAAGTGTGTAATAAGTTATACATCATGCTGACAAAATGTATGTTTAATCAACTTAAATTTTGTCCGACATATTCTTACACTTCATCTTCTTCGAGAAAGACAACATTTCATACTCTGGTTATGCGGAAAGGACCTTCTAAACAACTTTCACAGACATGAAATTATGTTACCATCATCAATGCCGAACTTGAGATTTTTGGGCCTTGGAACAAACTTCATAAATTGGGCCCCAATACAGTATGCATTCAATTTTTATTTTTATTTTTTTGTGTATCCATGAGAGTTTTATCACACTAATGTTGACTTAAACTCAATAATAAAATAACTGTAGGAAATATTACACCTATAATGTGCATATTATATTCATCAAGAACATACCGTGAAATCGAGATATCATTCGATTTACCGAAATCTGATTTGAGAAAACAAAATAGTGATTACCGACTT
>OU503051.1:17375383-17391191 GCA_912172775.2 Fraxinus pennsylvanica
AGTGGGTAGAAGCGATACCTTTAAAGGAGATCACCCAGAAGAGTGTCATAGAATTTATCCGTGATCATATTATTTATAGATTTGAGATCCCACAAACTTTGATGGTGGATCACGAAACTTCCTTGAATGGAGATCAAGTGAAGGAATTCTTGAGCGAGTTTGGAGTTAAGTTAGTAAACTTCACGCCGTATTACGTTCAATCCAATGGACATGCAGAATCTTCTAACAAAATTTTAAAAAATATCATAAGGAAAATGATAGATGAAAATGCCAAAAATTTGCACGAATGGTTAAACAAGGCTTTATGGGCTTATAGGATGTCGCCTCGGTCAAGTACCAAATTTACTCATTTCCAACTTACTCATGGACATGAGGCTGTTTTGCCTATAAAAATCAATGTGCAGTCAATTAGAGTGTGTTTGCAACATATTAAGTGATGGTGAGTATACCGAGTCACTAGTTCAAAACTTATTGGAATTAGACAAATTAAAATTGGATGTCCTAGATAGATTGAAAATTCAAAAACAAAGGATGGCTAAGTTCTATAATAAAAAAGTTATATCCAAGTCTTTTAGTTTGAGCGAATTGGTTTGGAAAATAATACTCCATTTGGATAGACTGATCCAAAGTATGGCAAGTGGTTGTCCAATTGGGAAGGGCCATATAAAATAAACAGTATATTGCCTAATGGAGGCTATCATTTAGAAGAGACGGTATCAAACACATGAGGTTCATTAATGGCAAATACTTAAAGAAGTATGTTTCTTCTTTATGGGAAAGTGAACAAATAAAAGTATAATCAATA
The DNA here is from genome assembly GCA_912172775.2 of Fraxinus pennsylvanica. Classification (NCBI taxonomy): domain Eukaryota; kingdom Viridiplantae; phylum Streptophyta; class Magnoliopsida; order Lamiales; family Oleaceae; genus Fraxinus; species Fraxinus pennsylvanica. The sequence goes on from OU503051.1 coordinate 17,376,189, forward strand.
TAATTGTGTTGAGCGATTGTAAATAAATAATACAAGAACGAAGTACGTTCAAATAAATTCATTTATTATCGAATACTCATTACAAATTGTGAGATACAAAGTACAAGATGCTCTATAAGCTACAATTGGGAGTAGACCATTTCTTCTGTTGATCGCGAAGAAAGAGAGTGAACTGGCCTTGATCGCCTTTCGACTCGTGCTGCTACAATGGCAGGCAGAGAGGCTGAGAAGCACTCTCAATAGGCAAAAACCTGAAAAACACTCTCAAATCACCTGCCCAATTTCATTGCTGTAATTACAGGCAAGGAGGCTGAGAAGTACTCTCAGGAAGCTAAGTGGCCTGAAAGGCATCCTCAAATTGCCTTCCATAATTGAACTCCTTATAGAGAACATGGAGACGCTAAGAAGACCTTTGTTGGCCAAAGAACATTTCCTATATCTCCCATACCAAGGGTGACATCAAGACGGATAGCAAAATGGGTAGATCAAATGATCCATTTCTATCGAAGAAAAAAATGTTTGATCAATTGTTGAGATGCCAAATGATGGCAGCAAGTTAGATTTTTGAAGAGCAGAATGGAAATGAAGATGATAAGTGCGGAACACATAAGCATTTATAGAGGCATGAAGATGAAATGACAGAATATGAACGGCCACATACGTGCATAGTAACTGAAATTAAATGGCCCAAAGTTTTGGAAAAAGAGATGTGAATACCAAGGAGGAATGTACATGAATTTTAGCATAAGATAATTAAATGCTTGGGGGTTGACGATTAAGGAAAACGTCAATTAATGTGCAAGTAAATAGAACAGTCGCTCATTAAAGACGATGGCTGCTGTTACATTCAAAATTAGCAATAGCAGCTAGTGCAAAATTACAAGAGGAAAGTAAAGGTGTTAGATGTCTTAATTACAATTCGCCCCAAGCTGAACACATTTGTTCCCTAAGCCTTACCCAATCCTCGTTCTGTCTAGAAGGGGTGGTAGATACTTCAGTTACAACGTTGTCATCAACCTCCAGCTTCTTGTAACGTTCAACCAAAGACTTGGTTTGCTCAATTACTTGGGAAGCATTGCGCTTTTTGGCAGTCGTCCTAGCCCTGTAGTCATCCATTTTCACTTGAAGTTCCTTCATCTCCGCAGCCAAGCTTATCATCAAAGAATCTTCAATCATGACTTCGGAGGAGATTTCGTTCAATTTAATCTCGGCTTTATCAATCTCTTTGAGCAAAGATTCTCTTTCAGATGCAGCACGAAGATAATGAGTACTCCTAGCCTTTAGTTCAACATTTTTAGCTATTAGAAGCAAAGACTCTCTTTCAGATGCAGCACAAAGATATTGAGTACTCAAGACCTTTAGTTCAACATTTTTAGCTAGCAAGGAGAGGATCTTAGAATGGATATCCTTCAACGTCGCCTTAAAGTCAGAGGAAACATTGTTCATTTATTAGCCTATAATAATAATAATAATAATAATAATAATAATATCATACTACATGTACTTTATCCTTTACACTTTGCCATGTAGCAACACACTATTGAACAATTTAAAAAAATAAAGAATTTTCCCCTCAATTATTTTTTAACAACACACAAACTAGATGTACACTTCACTTTTGTAATAATAACTCGCAATAAAAGTTTTCAACATGCATGACTATGTGCGCATTTGCAAATGATCCAACATATATCATCATGTATGCATGTACAATTGATTCAACATACATCACTGTGGTCAAATATCGAGTTTGCTATGAAAAATTCGAATATGTTGGGAAAATATAGAGTTTGCTCTCCACAACTTCAAGATTGAAAGTAAGAATTAAGTGAGAATTTCCACATTTCCAATACTTCACTTCTATTTTTTTGGTGCAAAAGAATGTTAACTCCAGTGACAAAACGTCCTTTTATTAGAACTTTTTAACCACTATTCTTTTAGAACCAAAAGTCAATTTTTTTTTTTTGTTATATTCGCATAACTATTCTGACCATAAGGATTAATGTTCCATAATAAAAATAATAAAAACACAAATGAGAACACAAATTCGAAGAACATACGAAATTAAAAACTACAACAAAAAAATCTTAAACATATGAAAAAAAAAGTTCTCATAACTTTGAGCCTTCTCCGAGTCACAACTGAAATAGGCACTCATAATAATGGGTTGGAAGCCTTTAGGTGGCACATCCTAGGGCGGACGGCAGTGGAAATCAGACTCCAGTAGACTGTTCTTCAGACTTAAATCTTCAGTGAATCACTTCTTGAGAAGCAAAGTAATAGAGACTAGAGAGGATTTTTGGGATTGTGAAGTGCATATTGATTGAATCTACTGGATGGATCCTCTCAACTTATTGGGCTGCATGTCAAGTATTTTGGGTAGATTGAGTCAAGTCTTCAAAATGGGCTCAAAATGTTAAATGGACTAATAAAAAAAATTGTCCAAGATATATGAACTGTCTTTGATGTTGGGCTTGAGCCTTTGATATCCAGCGATGACTGTTATAAACACAGAAGTTGGATTGTCGACATCTTAGATACCTTAAGGGAAGTAATTCTTGATCGCAAGACTGATATCACCTTTAGATTGCTCTCCGAGAAGACATAATACCAAAATTATTAAAATTAATCAAGTAGTGATTAGTTGAGTTTGTTGACGTATTTAATATGGTTTATTGTCTCTGTTGACCCCATTTTTGTAATGGCTACGTGGAAAATAGATTTCGGGCCCACTCTCGTCCACGCAAACAAATTCCAATATGTTTTAACCAGAGATTCAGACTGAAAATGATTACGTTTATGAACGTGGGAGATGCTTTAAGACGCGAGACAAAAATATTCAAGTACCAGCAATATGATCAAAGATGATTGCATATACATAAACAATCATAAACAATTCAACCAAAGTAGAAGTAATCTAAACTCAAGCAAATAAATATGGAATAAGTAAGAGAGAAGATTGAGTGTAGTTTCAAGTGTAGAGGGTTGCATTATTTTTCAAATGATATAAGTTGTAAGCTTTTATAGAGTTCTGGCCGACGTGGTAGCCGTTGGATAAGAAATCACGTAGCCTCATCTCCCAGATGAAACTTCACATTACTCAATCTGCTATGTATTTAATACATTGCCAATGGGTCGGCTACTCTATGCTCTAGTCTGACAATCATGACATTCATTATTACAAACGTTACATCAATCATTCTTAAGAATTGCCTACAGATCCTCTAAAAGACAGTAAGGGCTTTAGCCAAAAGGAGATTCGTATTGGAGGTCTTTGATGTGAAGAGTTTTAGGACAGAGAGTTTCGGCTTCTTCTTTGACTTCTTATATAGTGCTTCGGATTCAGAGCTTCAGCCACTTAAATAGTGCTTAGGTTCCAGAGCTTCAGCCACTTAGATAGTGTTTCGGCTCAGGGCTTTATCCACTTGCCTACGCTTCGATTTCAGGGATAATAATAGTCCTCCAAGTTTATGCATGATTATTTATGTCATGCCCACACTTTTTATTTTGAGAAGTAATGCTCTGATATGACATGTCTTGTGCTTAACTTGGTGATTCCACCTACTATTACAATTTCATGGAAAACCTTTAATTTTTGTAGAAACCTTAATTTGAATGTTGAGTTGTTTTGAAGAAATTGAAATGATGCTTTAGTTTGGCTGAAATTTGATGTAGAGATGACTCTTTGAAGTGTTGAAGTAAAGATGAAGCGTTTTTTGGGGTCATCTTCGGAGGTTTGAATGTAAACTCCCTTTTTTACGTTCCCTTCAGAAGAGTGTTCACGTTTCCCTGCATGGTGGATGGTTCATCAATGCAGATGCTTCTCCGATGGTATTCAGTTTCATCCATTGGAGGCTTGTGATGTCCACTTTGGAAAATTTGGAGGTGGTCCTTTTTGGGATCCACCTATTCTCAAAGATGATTATGCTTCCCTGGATAGTGGATGGGTAATCCATGCAGAGGCCTTCCCCATGGTGTTCGGCTTTATCCATGGGAGGCTTATGATGTCAACCTTAGAGAATTTGGAGGTGATCCCTTTTGGGACCCACCTCTTCTTCGAAGCGCTCATATTTCCCTACATGGTGGATGGTTCATCCATGCAGTTGCTTTTCCCATGATGTTCAGCTTCATCCATGTGAGGCTTATGATGTCAACCTTGGAGAATTTGGAGGTGATCCCCTTTTGGGATCCATATAATTTTCGAGGCGCTCATGCTTCAATGCATGGTGAATGGTTCACCCATGCAGAGGCTTCTCACATAGTGTACAACTTCATCCATGTAAAGCTTACGATGTCAACCGTGGAGAATTTGGAGGTGGTCCTTTTTGGGATCCACATCTTCTTCGAGACACTTATGCTTCCCTACATGGTGGATGGTTCACCTAAGCAGAGACTTCTCCCATGGTGTTCAACTTTATCCATGGGAGACTTACAATGTCAACCTTGGAGAATTTGGAGCTGGTTCTTTTTAGGATCCACCACTTCTTTGAGGCACTCATGCTTTTTTCCATGATGGATGATTCATCCATGTAGAGATTTCTCCCATGGTATTCAACTTCATCCACGGGAAACTTATGATGTCAACCTTGGAGAATTTGGAGGTGGTCTCTTTTAGGATCCACCTTTTCTTTAAGGCAATTCTGCTTCCCTGCAGGTAGATGGTTCAACCATGCAGAGACTTTTCCCATGATGTTCAACTTCATCCATGGGAAGCTTATGATGTTAACCTTGGAGAATTTGGAGTTGGTCTCTTTTGGGATTTACATCTTCTCCGAGGTGCTCACGCTTCCCTACATGGTGAATGGTTTATTCATACAGAGGCTTTTCTCAGGGTGTTCAGCTGCATCCATGAAGGCTTCATCTTTATAGGTAACTGAGGCGAGTTTCCATTGGGGTGCTTCTCACCTCCCCCTTAAGTGGATTACTTCTTTGCATGGGAATTGCTTATTCTTGTCAAAGGGTTCTTTCATGGTGGATGGTTCATCCATGGGGGCGACGCATAGGCGAAGATGAGGCCTTACATGCTGAATATGTGGAAGGTCATACTTGTGCATAGGCAAAATATGAAATTGCCTTCAAGTCCTTTAGTAATTTTATGCTTGGGTCCCTCAACTTTTGACTTTGTCAATTTTAATCCTCATATATTGACTTTTATTTCAATCACACATTGATAAATTGCATTCAAAATCCTTTAACTTTCGAAACATCTATATTTCAATCCAATTCACATTTTGTACGCTTTTAGTCCTTTTCTATTCTTTTGCGTTGATCTCCTTCAATTTGAAATTTTTTGCTTATCGCTTGATAGATGCACCCTTCTTCTGTGCTACTCTCTTTATGACCTCTCCTTCAAAGGCCCCTACTTTGTAAAAAGGGTCTTCCAACAGCCTTTTCATCAAAGACCTCCCTTTTAGATGGTCTTATTCAAGGCCACTTCTTCAGCGACCTTTCCCTTCCATGGTCTCTTCTTTGAAGACTTCCCCTTGAAAGAGGGTCTACTTTTCAAGGCTACTTTTTCAGAAGGTCTTCTTATTCATGGTCCTTTAGATGGAGACTTCTCCTTTTCGGGGGGTCTACTTATTCAAAACCACTTCTTTAGCAACCTCCCACTTTTTAGGGGTCTTTTTATTTATGGCATTTTCGTTGGAGATCCCCCCTCCCCCTTTCAAGTGGTCTAATTATTCAAGGTCAATTCTTTAATGACTACCTTCATTTTAGGGGGGGTCTTCTTATTCATGGTCTTTTTGTTGAATACCTTCACCTTTTAGGGGGTCTACTTATTCAAGACCACTTCTTCAATAGCCTTTCCCTTTTTAAAGGGGCCACCTTGTTTATGGACTATCTGGGGGTCTACTTATGTAAGGCCTCTTTGTTGGAGACTTCCCCCTTTCAAGGGGTCACTTATTCAATGCCACTTCTTCAGCGGCCTTCCCCTTTTCACGGGGTCTTCTTATTTATGGCTTCTTTTTTGGAGACCTCCTCCTTTTAATGGATTTACTTATTCAAGACCACTTCTTCAGCGGTCTCCTCCTTTTAGGGTATTTTCTTATTCATGGCTTCTTCGTTGGAGACCTTTCCCTTTTAGGGGGTCTACTTATTCAAGACCACTTCTTCAGAACCACCCCCTTTTAGGGGGTCTTCTTATTCATGGCCACTTCATTGGAGACCTCTCCCTTTCAGGGGGTCTATTTGTTCAAAAACACTTCTTCAATGGCCTTCTCTTTTCAAGTGGTCTTCTTATTCATGGTCTCTTCGTTGGAGACCTTCCCCTTTTGGGGGTTCTACTTATTCAAGGCCACTTATACAGCGATCTCCCCCTGAGATATTTATGGTCTCTTTATTGGAGACGACCCCTTTTTAAGGGGTCTACTTATTCAATGTCACTTCTTGAGCGACCTCCCCCTTTCAGAGGGTCTTCTTATTCATGGCATCTTCGTTGGAGACCTACCCCTTTAAGGGGGTTTACTTATTTAAGGCTTCTTCTTCAACGGCCTTCCCTTTTTAGGGGATCTTTTTATTCATGATCTCTTCGTTTGAGACCTCCCCTTTCAATAGGTCTACTTATTCATGTCCACTTCTTCAGTGGCCTCCCTCTTTTCAAGGGGTCTTCTTCACCGTTTGAACTCAATTTCCATACAACTCATTGTTTTTTTTTTTAAAGGTAGGGGGTCTTATAAATGTATTTCTATCTTAATATATTCAGTTTTTCAAGAAATATCAGCAATCCAAGCATAGATGTCAACTCTAAATCTCTTTCTTGGGGCTTTCACTTGTTCTTTCTTCAAGAATAAATCATTTTTCAAAGGGAAAACCAAATAAATATTTCAGTAATCTTTTTCTACGGGAATGTTCGTGGTTGTAGTGGTTTTTTCTACAGACAGCGCCAATCTGTTGACCCCATTTTTTGTAATGGTTACGTGGACAATAGATGTCGGGCCTACTCGCGTCCACACAAACAAATTTCAACACGTTTTAATCGGATATTCGGACTGGAAACGATGGCGTTTATGGACATATGATCAAATATGATTACATATAAACAAACAATCATAAAAAAATCAACCAAAGTAGAAGTAAAATCAAGCAAATAAATATAGAATAAGCAAGAGATATGATTGAGTACGATTTCAAGTGTAAAGTGTTGCATTATTATTCAAATGACATAAGTTATGAGCTTTTATAGAGTTCTGGACGACGTGGTAGCCGTTGGATAAAAACCACGTGAACTCATCTCTCAGGTCGAAGCATCACATCACTTAGTCTGTTATACATTTAATATATTGACAACGAATTAGCTACCTTATGCCCTAGGCCAATAATCCTTACATTATTTATCAGGGCTTCAACCACTTACATAGTGTTTCGACTTCTTCTTGAGCCTTGGTTTTGAGGTGTGGGCTTCTTCATGAGCCTCGATTTTGAGGTGTAACAGTCTCTTTAAAAAAAAGTTGGTAAACTAATCAAAACAGAAATGTATGAGCACCTTTTGTTTTATAATTAATATTATATACATATGTTCATTGTTTGATAACCCTCCATTTGATGGTTGTTAATTAATCCGTTTGATTCGTATTATTGTAGAATGAGAAGAAAAATATAGTCGTTATTGAGCCCCATACAAGAAATAGAAATTCAAAATTGAGGGCTTGATATGATGGATAACGGTCATATTTTTCATTTTTATAGATGAAAAATGAGAAACAAACGGTGGCTATATCAATTACATGTTTGGCCAAGTGTTATAGTAAGTTAGTTAATTTAAACTTATTTTTAAAAGTAAATTTTGTTTCGACACATGCTTGGTTATATTAATTTTTTTCCCGTATTTACAAATAAGGGTGGGCATTTTTTTTTCGAAACTGATTGAATCGGACTGGATCCAAATAGATCAGGTCAGTTTGACTCTGATTCTCCTACTAAATGGATCGATTTTGGGACGATATATCGAGAATCGATCGGTTTCGGTCCAGTTCTCAGTACTGTTTTGAAAACCAACAGTGAATTCGGTTATCCCAAATTTAATCGAATTTCTCCTTTTGATTGCACCCTGATGCACTAAATCTTTGAATACTAAATTCCAAAATTATCTCATGTTAAAATTTCATTTTTCATATGCTTTCAAGTGGTCTAATTATTCAAGGTCAATTCTTTAATGACCACCTCCATTTTAGGGTGGGTCTTCTTATTCATGGTCTCTTTGTTGAATACCTTCACCTTTTAGGGGGTCTACTTATTCAAGACCACTTCTTCAGTAGCCTCTCCCTTTTTAAAGGGGCCATCTTGTTCATGGACTATCTGGGGGTCTACTTATGTAAGGCCTCTTTGTTGGAGACTTCCCCCTTTCAAGGGGTCACTTATTCAATGCCACTTCTTCAGCGACCTTCCCCTTTTCACGGGGTCTTCTTATTTATGGCTTCTTTGTTGGAGACCTCCTCCTTTTAATGGATTTACTTATTCAAGACCACTTCTTTAGCGGTCTCCTCCTTTTAGGGTATTTTCTTATTCATGGCTTCTTCGTTGGAGACCTTTCCCTTTCAGGGGGTCTACTTATTCAAGACCACTTTTTCAGTAACCACCCTCTTTTAGGGGGTCTTCTTATTCATGGCCACTTCATTGGAGACCTCTCCCTTTCAGAGGGTCTATTTGTTCAAAAACACTTCTTCAATGGCCTTCTCTTTTCAAGTGGTCTTCTTATTCATGGTCTCTTCGTTGGAGACCTTCCCCTTTTGGGGGTTCTACTTATTCAAGGCCACTTATCAGCGATCTCCTCCTAAGATATTTATGGTCTCTTTATTGGAGACGACCCCTTTTTAAGGGGTCTACTTATTCAATGTCACTTCTTGAGCGACCTCCCCCTTTTAGAGGGTCTTCTTATTCATGGCATCTTCGTTGGAGACCTACCCCTTTAAGGAGGTTTACTTATTTAAGGCTTCTTCTTCAACGGCCTTCCCTTTTCAGGGGATCTTCTTATTCATGATCTCTTCGTTTGAGACCTCCCCTTTCAATAGGTCTACTTATTCATGTCCACTTCTTCAGTGGCCTCCCTCTTTTCAGGGGGTCTTCTTCACCGTTTGAACTGAATTTCCATACAACTCATTGTTTTTTTTTTAAAGGTAGGGGGTCTTATAAATGGATTTCTATCTTAATATATTCAGTTTTTCAAGAAATATCAGTAATCCAAGCATAGATGTCAACTCTAAATCTCTTTCTTGGGGCTTTCACTTGTTCTTTCTTCAAGAATAAATCATTTTTCAAGGGGAAAACCAAATAAATATTTCGGTAATCTTTTTCTACGGGAATGTTCGTGGTTGCATTAGTTTTTTCTACAGACGGCGCCAATCTGTTGACCCCATTTTTTGTAATGGTTACGTGGACAATAGATGTCGGGCCTACTCGCGTCCACACAAACAAATTTCAACACGTTTTAATCGGATATTCGGACTGGAAACGATGGCGCTTATGGACATGATCAAATATGATTACATATAAACAAACAATCATAAAAAACTCAACCAAAGTAGAAGTAAAATCAAGCAAATAAATATAGAATAAGCAAGAGATATGATTGAGTACGGTTTCAAGTGTAAAGTGTTGCATTATTAGACATAAGTTATGAGCTTTTATAAAGTTCTGGACGACGTGGTAGCCGTTGGATAAAAACCACGTGAACTCATCTCTCAGGTTGAAGCATCACATCACTTAGTCTGTTATACATTTAATATATTGACAACGAATTAGCTACCTTATGCCCTAGGCCAATAATCCTTACATTAATTATCAGGGCTTCAACTACTTACATAGTGCTTCGACTTCTTCTTGAGCCTTGGTTTTGAGGTGTGGGCTTCTTCACGAGCCTCGATTTTGAGGTGTAATAGTCTCTTTAAAAAAAAGTTGGTAAACTAATCAAAACAGAAATGTATGAGCACCTTTTGTTTTATAATTAATATTATATACATATGTTCATTGTTTGATAACCGTCCATTTGATGGTTGTTAATTAATCCGTTTGATTCGTATTATTGTAGAATGAGAAGAAAAATATAGTCGTTATTGAGCCCCATACAAGAAATAGAAATTCAAAATTGAGGGCTTGATTTGATGGATAACGGTCATATTTTTCATTTTTATATATGAAAAATTAGAAACAAACGGGGGCTATATCAATTACATGTTTGGCCAAGTGTTATAGTACGTTAGTTAATTTAAACTTTTTTTTAAAAGTAAATTTTGTTTCGACACATGCTTGGTTATATTAATTTTTTTCCCGTATTTACAAATAAGGGTGGGCATTTTTTTCGAAACTGATGGAATCGGACTGGATCCAAATAGATTAGGTCAGTTTGACTCCGATTCTCCTACTAAATGGATCGATTTTGGGACGATATATCGAGAATCGATCGGTTTCGGTCCAGTTCTCACTACTGTTTTGAAAACCAATAGTGAATTCGGTTATCCCAAATTTAATCGAATTCCTCTTTTTGATTGCACCCTGATGCACTAAATCTTTGAATACTAAATTCCAAAATTATCTCGTGTTAAAATTTCATTTTTCATATGCNAAATTATCTCATGTTAAAATTTCATTTTTCATATGCTTCTTCTTTCCTTTAATGGATAATCGAAATTCAAGTTTAATTTTATAAATATTTTACAAATTCATTGTCTTAATATAATACATTATATTTTTAATTCAACATTTCATAATAATTCAATTTTCTTGTTATTTTCAAAGTGACTGGCTATCAAGAATCATGATTCTTAAGAATTACTAAAAATAATCAGTCTATTGTTATATGCATTTTTAACAAAAACTATTTTTCGATCGAAATTTTACTGTTTATACTGTAGTTAATAGTTTATCATTGTTTTGCGTTTATAAGTTGATCTTGAGTTTTGGAAGTGAATTTTTGTCCGTTGTTTAATTTTATTGATTTTTTGTATTGTTAGATTACAAGAATGACAAATGATTTCGTCTTCTATTTTTATTTATTTTCAAATTGATAAGTAATTTCATACTTTATTTTATAACTTTTTTAATATAAAGAATCAGATCGAATAGGAACCGGTTGGTTCGGTTCTGTAGTTGGATATGGAACCAATGGTTCAATTTCTAAGATTCCCATTGATACTCAGTTCGTTTCAATCTAGAATCGGATTGAATCGAACCACGCCCACTCATATTTACAAACTTATTTATTTTAAACTTTAATTATTTACTTATAAGAAAACTTGTGTATAACTAATTTCTTTTAAGATTAGCCAAACATAAACCAAACTGCAGCTTAATTAGATTGAATCGAAATATAGGGTGATGGAAGGCAGATATCAATTATGCTTCAGTTAGAAATTAGAATCACTAGTTATTGTTGGGAATAAAAAAACTTCCCTTGTTTGATATCCATTTTTTTTTTTTTTTTCATTTTTTTTCTCTTTCTTTATTTTAACCACACATTCTATCAATAAAATCATATTACATATAAACCCAAAAATTCTCCTTACTTTTTAACCACACATTCTTTCATCAATAACTATTCTAAATCAAATTCTTCTTCAAAATGGGTGTCAAACAAGGGCGTATTATTAAATAAAAATTGAAGAATACAGCATAGTTCTTAGAAAGTCATCTCTTGCAAGTGAAGGTTTGTATAATTCCTCTTGATCAATACTATGTACCGCCGATTTTAGAGGCGATGAACCCAAATAATTCATTGTTTAATGAAGCTGAGAAATATTTTGATTCATTGAACAATGAATCAGTAGAGTATAGTGTCACGTAGAGCGTAACATTATTCTTTCTAGAAAATCCTTTCTATGTTAACTTTTTTCCTCTGTCCTCCTTTTCCCTTTTCTTTTCCTGAAAGAAAATTACAAAGTTTGGAGATCATTTGTAGGAAAAAGGAATACGGGTCGAGTTAAAATAAAACTATATTTTCTGTGTAAAAGAGCATAAAAAAATTTGATTGGATAAACACGGAAGAAATCGATTGACTTATCAAATTACCTTACAAGCACTAAAAAGGATTCAACAAAATGGAGTTCTGTGAAGATCAACTATTCTCAAGTTTTATAACCAATTATTAGATTAGGCCTAATCTCTCTCCACCCCCACACAGAATGTGTTGTTGCGTTAGTGCAGAAGAAAATATATAAACATAGGTAAAAAAATAAATTGAAGAAGAAACAAAAACCAGGTAGATGGCTCCATTGAAATTAAAATGTATGTACAAACAAGACTTGGCTATGTGGGTAAGGAAGGAATTAGAAAGCACGAGACAATATTAAGAAACAAAAAGTTAAAATCTTCTTCATTACGCTATAAAGTCGAATCCAGTACTGCATACTAAATATACATACAAAACAAATTGTTATACCTTATTCCAACCAAAGATGAGAGGCATCCCTTAACTTTGCTTACTAATAACAAGATTTTGCTGCAGAGCTTGTATATTTCTTTGAAGAAGACGACGACACATCACCCGACCTTCTCCTTAGCATTTGTCTCATCCCATCTGCAACTCGAATTGCTGGATTCGACTTATATTTACGACAAAATGACATGTGAGCCTTGACAGCTTCTTCCATTACAAATTCTTTATTCCCTCTGTTAACTTCATCTCTTACCGCTTCTGAACACAAACCACATAGCCATTTACCATCAAATTTTGCCTTCACTTCACTTATATAATCCTGTGTGCAATCTTCTTTCAATCCACAGCACTCACACTTAACCATTTCAACGTCCATTTCTCTCTTAAATTTGTGCTCCAAAACTAAAGAAAATTTATGGGTTTTTGTTTTTTACCACGAATTAGGAGTTGGGAGAGAAAAAAGTAGCAGGAGGGAGAGGAAAAGCAGAGAACTTATAGTAGGGAAAACTGCCATAAATTGCTCCATGTTCTAAGGGACACTGGGCAATGGAATATGTGAAGATGTGGGAGGGCCCCTCTAATGTGTGGACCACTTTGGCAATTAAATTTTTAACCTTTCTAGGGGAACTTTTTCATGGCTGATTGACGGTTACTTTACTTTCGGTTGACACGTTTTAAGGCTTTTATATGCATTTTTCGACTCCATGCATGTTTTGACCTCTTGACTTTGGATTCTTGTAGATTAACCTCAGCATATTGGGTCGATATCATGAAAATCACAGCCATACTTGGTTGATTTTTTTGTTTCAAAAATGATAATATTAGTAATTAAGGACCTGTTTGAGTCGGATTAAAATCTGATTTTAATTCAATTCAAAGTCAAACAATCAATATTAACAACATCTTTCATAGGTCTCACATCTTTTCAATCACACATTGCAATAACTTCTATCACAATCCACTGAAAATCTAACTTTAATCCCCACCAAACACCCTCTAAATATTTTTTGGGTAACATAATAGATTTTTATGTATTAGACCAATATCTTATTTAGTAAATACATGATAAGATAGGGATGTAACTAGAAAAATTAAGAGCCAAATGTGATTTGATAGAGCAAGACTAATGACACATCCGATGAACACCAATTAAGAATTCAAGCATAGTTCGTTCTTAGGTATTGATATATTCCATCAAAAGAAAATTCGAGACAGACAAAAACACCTCAGTAGAATTTCTAACTTGACGATTAAGTCCAGGGTTAGGTCCATCAACAACTCTCATCATCTTTCACTTGCTTTCAAGTCTTATTGCTATCTATTTTCTCAAGTCATTTGTGAGTAGAAAACTATAACCTTGTGACCCTTTTACTATTAGTAAATAGACAGTAAAATCATACTCGAAGTCACATAGAGATGAATTTGGAGATCCATTACATTATCCCTATTTGATTTAACTAAAAATTGAATTTTGAGTAGATTTTGATAAAAATTAAAAAAAGTATATGATTGAAAAGTTAATAAAAGTTGTAGATCTCATAAAATATATAATAAAAATAAATTTAAGAAAAATGATTTTTAGATAATGGGGACGAAATTGAGGTTCTCTGTATAGGCCATTTATTGAACATTGAATTCACATGTTTTCAACGGATGGGGGTTGCCATTTGAATTTTTAGATGGTTGGCGTTGCGCACAATATGAATATCTGTCGATGCCCATAGTTTTTTTCAAATGTAACAAATGCCCCGTCTATGGCACACAGATACGTGAACATCTGACATTTGTCTACATCAGGAATTCTTTTAAAGAACTCGACTGATATGTTTGAGTTCGTTTGGCAGGATTCTGAAAAAATCAAAAACTGTTTATGAGATTATAAAACGTTTCTAAATATGTTCGGATAATTTTTTTTTTTAAAGTTTTATATCTGGCTAGATTAGCTTCAAAGAAAGCTGATCTAATATACATTTCTCAAGAAGCTCTTTTACAAAATCAGAAGTCCTGCCAAACGATCTCTTAGCATAATAAATTAAAAAAAAAAAATTAAAGAAGAAAAATATTCTATATTTATATGTTATCAAAATTGTCCATTAGCATTGGTGCTAAGGTTATATCCTCACCGTCTAAATACACTAACAACAATAATAAACATATAAAAGTTTGAATTACTCGTTTTAATTATGTTACAATACTTGAAATGGAACCTTTAACATGTTTGGATTACCTCTTCCATTAATAGCTAAATCATTTACATGAGAATCATATCAAGTATTGCACCCTATAGAAAATTTGTTACAATTGTTACTTCCATCATTTAATCATAATTAAACCTAAATTGCAAAATACCTATCATTACGTCGTAAATTTTCCCTTAAAAGTTCTAAATAATTCACATTTTTATATTATTGTTTTTCTCCTGAAAAAATTATATACTCGTTCAAACCATACATGACTGAACGTCTTAACCCCTTCGATTTTATCTTTATCTTTATCTTTATCCCCTTTTTTTTTTCTTTGTCAAAAGTCTCTTCAACTAGAATACAGTTATTTGTTAAAGTAATAAACTTTTCCTTGAGTTCATTGTTTTTTTCCCCTCCTAGTTTATCACTTTTTTTTTTTTTTTTTTTTTTTTT
>OU503051.1:17392337-17445152 GCA_912172775.2 Fraxinus pennsylvanica
TAAAATAATTTAATTAATTCAATATAAAAAATAAAAAAATTATTTAGTTTCGGTTCTTATTCGGTTCTTGGTCTAGACCCGAGACCCAACTCAAACCCGTCGGTTCTCGATTCGGGTACCCGTTCGGGTATTTAATTTATGAAAAATCGCTCGATTCGGTTCGGTTCGGTTCGGTTCGGGTTCGGTTCGGTTGGGGACTTTTGGACACCTCTAGTCACTTTCACAAATAAAATTAGTATAGTTTATTTATGAATTATCTATGTGAAATGTTTTAAATGGTGTGTTTGGCCCTGATTAAACATAGATGATTTGGGTAAATGAATGACTTATAATTTCCTTTTAAAATCACATGTAAGCCTATGTTCGGTTTACGTTTATAAACTGTTTATAAATATTCAAGTCATTTTTATCTATCGATAAATTCACAAGTATCATCAGCTTATTCACCATTTATTTTTATGCATTAATTAGAAATACTTCCCAAACATGCTCATGAAGTCCAGCTATATAGCACAATTTAACTATATTTTTGAGAAAAAAATAATACTCAAAAATTCATATTTAATTTAACTTGAATAAGTTAGATTACTTGTATCAAAGAAACAAGTAACAAAAGTTTGACAAATAGCTCCCTTGTAGCTAGCCCACAACAATTGAATACTTTGGAAAAGAAATCTCACATGCATATTAAATTGTGCTTTTGAATAGACATAAACTTGTGTTTCTTGTAAGCTTGCCACTCTGTATTTCTAATTGGTGGACAAGTTCATGGAACTTATTAATTTTTGCAAATTAAGGATATTGGACCTACCATTGAAGATGAAAAAGAAGTATTAGTCTAGGCCTCTTGCTTCAAAAGCAACTCACTGCATAATTTGAAATATTTTCTTCATAATTCTTGATTCTTTTCTTGTTTTGTATTGCAATCAATGGCTAACTTACAATACATACATATACAAAATCAATTGTTTGACAAAGATATATAGGGTGGCGGAATTTAAGCATGAAGTGATTTTCTTTTCTCGAGGGTTGGTCATGAAATTTTGAGTGCTTTGTACGTTGTTGTTGATTTTATCTTGCAACAAGATAGATTTTTAATAAGTAATAATGGTGAGAATAATATCGTCCCCACGAAATTTTATAATTGATTCTACTTTAATTGCAATTAACTCTAACAAAACACACAATTAAGATGGGAGTTTTTAAGATCAATTATTTCTAATTAACTTTTAACTAATGCCCTGTTTGATAGCACTCTTTTTCCTTGGAAAGTGGAATTTCAATTCCATTTTCTCCATTTTGGCATGTTTGATGGCCACCCATTTCCAGGCAATTCTAATTCCAGGTGCAGCTCCCACGCGCCTAAATGCTTTGATTTCCAAGAATTTGTGTTCCCACCATTTTGGTGGGAAAATGAATTCCAACTCACTTTTTTTTTTTTTTTAAATTTTATTTTGGTCTTTTATTTATTTTATTTTATTTTTGCAATGAAAATAAATTTCATAACCAATTGCAAAAAAAATTTCACTTTCATGAACAACTTTGATGCAAACGAAGACCAAACGAACACTAAACTTTGATTGAAAAAATGATTTTTTAGGAAACATTTTTTTTTTTTTTACTTTTTCGCAATGAAAACAAATTTTATAACCAAGTGTGGAAAAAATTATCACTTTAATGAACAATTTTGATGCAAATGAGACCAAACGAACACAAAATTTAAAAAATTTTCGGGTGGAAAATTATACAAATCAAACACACTTAATTTCCAATTCCCTGCAAAACAATGCAATTACTTTCTCAAAAATTCATTTTCTTTCCACCCATTTTTCACCCTTACAATCAAACAGACCCTAATTGATTTTTGCTCACATGAAAACCTTAAAGTAAATAATACCACGAATTCACTGTTGTGACCCTTAATTCAATTATCAGTTATCCGTAAACGGTCAATTCTTGCATAGATCGGACATCGATTATTCAATTATACTTAATAACATCTAAGCATGCATGAACTCGTAAAGGTAATCACATAACGATTTCATAGAGCTCGTGATATTTCTATACATTATAGGATCACATGTTTTTCATTACCATATGTTAATTTATATCTAATTATCCCGAAAGTAATATAAATCATAAACACCTTTTAATGGTGACCAAGCAACCAAGCAACTAGAATATGAGAATAATAAACAATCAACAAACAACCAGAATTAAACAAATACAAGCAGTGCCAAATTAAATTTAAATCATAATGTTTAAGCTTTAATCCTAGCCACAAATGATTTAGCCGGGCATAAAACAAATACAAAAAGTTGGATGGATTCATGACTTGAACATTTTGGTGGGAAAGAAGAATACAACTAACAATCATGAATCTTTACAGAATCTTGAATTTGCACCTTCTTCGCCACCATGAAAAATCCGAGATAATGAAAAATTTAGGGGATGTTCTCTTTATATTTCAATTTTGTATTTTAAATTTTGAATTCATTTTGAATTTTGTATTTTGAGTGTCCATTTTGATATTGTTGAAAATGTATTTTTTTTTTGGTATTTTAAAAAATTGTTTTGAAAACACCCAAAACACATTTTGAAAATTTTGATTTGATTATAACTAAAAACACCAAAAACGACAAATTTATCGTTTTGAGTTTTCTTTATAAATTTTTAACTTGGTTTCAAAAACGCATTTTTGAAAATGAGAAAGAGAATGCATTTTCACTTTTTTGAAAAATTGAAAACAGAAAACGGCTTGAAAATTGTAAAGAGAATATACCTTTATTTCTTTACTCTCTATGATTCTCTATTCCGTGGTGTCCTTTTCTTGATCTATAATTTCTCTTTATATATTACTACTAGTGAGGTCAATGTGCGTTGCACGTTAATTGGTTAACATTAAAAATAAGTATAAGCAAAAATGATATGATGATGTGGATAAAACATCCAGCAATAAATAACAGTTTGATGTGTAACTTTCAACATTTACTCCCATTTATGATTCCTTGATAATAAAATGAGTGATTTTTAAATATATCTTGAACAATTCAATTTAAAATTAATCCTATTTTGACTTATTTCCACCTTCGAGTTTCATGAAATCACACACGACCACTATAAGATTCCCTTTTGAATGGGACAAATGATATGGAATGAAAACTGTATATTTTTATCTTTATTTTTTTATTACTTTTCTATTACACAAATTATTGACGAAACAAAAATTAGTGAAAAATTGAAGTGAAATCTGCTGAGAGAGATCCTCCAGTACACAGCAACGACAACAACAAGGAGTGAAACATATAGTATCAGGCGAACTGCTCTAGCCTAGCATAAGATTTAATTAAGATTAGGTCGTGTGGGTGATCGACCTGACCTGTCAGGTCGCGGGGGTGAAAGAGTCAGAGCCCTTTGTGGGGGCTTGAGGGCAACGCCCCCGAAAGGAATTCTGATTTTCGTGTATGAAATGAAGTTTTTTTTAGTGGGGTAGAAAATGTGATAAGATGCTTTATCATTTTTACATACATCTTATTATAATATAGTTTTCAATTAACACATTGCAACAATTCATAGTTACAACATAATTCAATAAAAAAAAATAGAGAGAAAAAAAGTCTACACACATTTTTCAATTGACCCATCTTATTTCCTTTCTCTCTCCACACCCTAATTGTTCTGGGACAATTTTAGGTATCTCACTGTTAATAATAATAATAATAATAATAATAATAATAATAATAATAATAATAATAATAATAATAAAATCTGTCTCTGTGCACGGCACGGAGAATTTTTTTTCCTCTTCCCAGCATTTTATCACAGTAAGTTCTAAGAATCGTTCATCAATACATGATGGTGAGTTTTAACAATCAATGATAGACATCAATTACTATCATGGGTGTACAATAATATCCACATATCAGTTGGGACATTTCCATTACTGAGAGGAGGGAGATTTGAGTCACATATAAAACATTGGAATGTCCAATGCTCACATCAAGCTATCAAACTCAAACAAATTATAAGATATTTGATTTAAAACAAAAGAATTCAACATTTTCCAAGGGACACCCAAACAAATTATAGCTTCGCTGAAATTTTGAATTCAAATTTACCTGGGCAAAGAAGTGATTGTATTACACACGGCGCAACACACATTTGTTGCTCCACTCGAATATCCTACACTCATTGCAGCTCTGCATTCCTGGACCATTTTAAACTATTATATAAAAAGATAAACACATCAGTAAAATTAACAAGAAATTAAAATTGGAATGAAATCGAAATCGAAATTTCCAGAGAAATTGGCCAGTACTCAACAAATATTATGTGAAGTTACATGAATGGCTATATAATAACACAAGAAAAGGGGGAAAATCTAATACAACCCCGAGGTGTTAGTCTCTGGAGTTTCTCTGTTGGGAATAAGCAATGGAAGAGAATGAGTAGTGAAGGCATTGAAAGGGAAGCCATAGACATGGCAATTCGGTGCTTGTGAATTAACTATGGTGGATTAACGAATTATGGGAGCGGTATGGATGAAGTTAATTGCGTGTGAAAATGGAAGATGGGATGGATTGCATGAGCAAGAGGAGATGCGTGAAAAGAAAATGCATTTATGACGATGGAAAATTACAACACGTGGCGGCCAAGTTTTTGCCTCTTTTATATTGTAGTGATATTGCCTTGAAAGTAGTGCTATTGAGAGTACCAAACATTCCCTTGATTTTAAGTTGAAAAAAAAAAAAAAAAAATCAAAATTCAATCTGGCCGATATCTGAGGTCGCATGTCTTGAAGGTGCGATCTCAACACGACCTCCAGGGACACTTTTTTCCCCAAACAACTTCAACTGAGGTCGCGTGTCTCGAAGGTGCAACCTCAATCCCTCTACTTCCCATGACCTTCATTTTGATCCTTCAAGTTCCAAAGAGATGCTTCATATACTGGACATTCAAACTTAAGCCCTCAAATCCTCTCCAATTTGGTCCCCCAAGTTTGAGTTTCGTCAAATTAGGTCATTGAACTTTCATCTAATTTATTCCTCCTACTTATGATATATTCAACTTCAATCCCTCAAGTTCTAAAAATGTTCAATTTAGTTCCCAAAGTTCTTATTTATTCCCTTTTGGTCACCAAACTCTCTAAATGACAAATTTGGCTTCCAAAACTTATGAAGCCATCCATTCAACTATCCAAAAATGTAAAAAAAAAAGCAATATATACACAAATACGAGTAAAAATTCACACAATTAATTAATATTAAATAATGTTAAGAACCTAAATAAATGTGGAAAACACGCTTATCATACTTAATCTATAAAATGCTTTTTTTTTTCTTAGTATTGACCAAAAAATTCTATTATAAAACAGTCGTTTAAATGAACAAAAGATATAAATAGACACAAGTTTTATATATTCTATGATCTAATAAATGCAACTCTTTTGCAATCGTACCACCTTCTCACCACAGGGCCAGCCTGCATTTCCCTTAGGAATTTGGATCAGGCAAACTATTCGCAAAATGCGGCAAATGATTGAATGAATGGAGCGGCAAATAACCTACCAATATACCATTTTAAGAAATAATTGGGGCTAAATATTTGGGTAAATTTGATTAAGAGGAATTTACAAAAATGGCTAATTCCATACTTATAAATTAAAAAGTGTCTAATTTTGACAACTCTTGTAAAAATGACCAAATTTAGTACTAAATTGTCCATTATACCCTTAATGAAAAATGAAGCAATTTTTTTCACTGTCACGAATTTCAAGAAGAAGAAGTAGCTTCCATGAGAAACTATATTAAAATGACATTTTTGATATTTTAAAAGCTGTTATCGATATTTGAACCGTATCTATCTTGATACTTCATTTATCTAGAACGAGATTTCATTTCAAATATGAGGGTTCTCTACTTTCATAAAGTTTTTGACATTTGAAATTTAGTTCTCGAAATTTTATACCCGTGTCAATGAGAAATATAATCTTTATTGTGATTTGATATGTGTACTTTTGAAATAAGTATGATAAGTTATGTGTCAAAATTTTATTGGACAATAAAATATTTAATTGTATGCACATTTTTGTCTTTTGTGTGGAATTATAAATTATTATTAATGATATTTTGGTCTAAAATATTGCAAAATGGGCATTGAACAAATTTTAGACATTTTTACGAATGACCATGTGAAAGTGGACATTTCTTGTAATTTCCTATACGAATGACCAGGTGAAAGTGGACATTTCTTGTAATTTCCTCTTTGATTATTATATGTTCTATCTTTAAGAATTTACGACTTTAAACAAATTAATTTAATATGGTATTGATAAACATATACATCTTTGAGTTTAATTAAGTTGAGTTGTCAATCATTCATTTATAAAATTTAGACGTATACCAAATTTTGATGAAAAATCAATCCGGCATTAACTTCAAAGGATGTATCAAAGCTGAAATTTGAATGAGACGGGGCATGTTAAAGAAAAGTCTATATGCCCCTAAACTTTTGGTCCACAGACAAAGTGGCCAAGTATGTGGGGTTCTCAGTTTAGGAAGACCCCTATAGCCATGTTCAAATTTTTGGCCACACAGAGTTTAGGCATTGTCCAGTAGGCAACACAACAAGATTTGGTTTTAATGTCTTGTCATATACTAAATTGTGTCCCATTAATATTGAATACTTTTGTCGTCGAATATTAGATTTGCAACATATTTCAACTTCAATAGAATTCGTTATTTGATGTTTTACACGTCATAGTTTTGGTCACTTTCGTTGTAAATGTCTTAAGAAAATGAGAGAGAAAAAAAAAAAAAAAAACTTTGAAGTTCTTGTTTTGCATCATCTTGTATTAATCACGTTTGTTGGTAGATAGTAAGTAGGTTTCTTATATATAGGTTCTCGGGTTCTCTTGAAGTTTGGGTGAGCGAGAGATTTTATATGATTATAAACATTTTACATATTTACCTTTGCCAACTCATGTTTTTGTCTCCAATTTTGAAGGTTTTCATATAAAATTCTTGCGTTGATTGTCTCCATTTGTTTTATTAGAGTGTATTTGATTGACTTTATTTTTTTGTAGAAAATGTAATTTTTTTTTACTCAAATTCTTACTTTTTGGGTGTTTAATTGATAATTTTTTCCATGAAAAATATTTTCCAACTTTTGGTTATGTTATCATATTTTCCTAAAAAATAAGAAAAATATTTTCTTTAGGGAGTAATGATTTTTATTTTCCAGTTAATTCACTATCTCTTTCTCTTTTATCTACCCACTAATAAAAAATGGATAAATATAATATTTTTTAGATTGAAAATTAAATCAATCAAACACATTTAATTAATAATTTCCATACAAATAAGTTTTAGACATTTGAATTGTTTAGAACTTATTTTCTTTCCATGCAAAATTTATCCTCACAATCAAACACACCCTTAATTCTTTGGCTTTTTGCCCCATATTTTTTAGAATAAATTTTGTCAGACGTGATTATTAGAGAATCTGGTAAAATATGAAGGGAATAACGGTTTTTGACATTAAAGGGTGCGTTTGATTTCAAGAGTGGAATTTGAGTGGAAAGAAAATGAATTATAAAGAATTGAATTGGCTATAATTTTTTCCTGAGAATTGTCAATTAATTGTGTTTGATTGGTATAATTTTCCACTTGAAAAATGTTAATTTTTTTTTTTGTTTTACAGTTGTCCATAGAATTTATTTTCATTGCTAAAAAAAAACCTGAAAAATCAAATCCCACGAAATTGGTGGGAATTCAATTTCATCAAAAACAAGGAATTGGATGCATGTGAGCCAAAATCAAGAAAATGAATTGCCAAGAAAAAATAGTGTATCAAACATGCCTAAAGTGGAAGATGGAATTTCTTTTCCATTTTCCATGGGAATTTTGGGTGGATCAAACATGGCCTAAGTTTTTTCTAAACAATGATAATGTGAAAAATCAATGAGTTGATCTCAATACCAAATTGATATCAAAGCAAGATTTTGATATTTAAAAAAAAAAAAAAAATCTCGTGGATAAAACTTCACTTTTTTCCGGTTACACGAATTAGTTGAAGGGTTTATTGGATAGTCTTTTGCTCATCTAAAAGATTAGATTGTGTCATGCATTTCACTTATAAAATATATAAACTTGAATGGCACTTTTCGAACATAATAATGAAATGAATTTAGCTTTTTATCTGCTATAATATTTGAATTACACATCGACATGATTGAATTTTGAACCTCGAAAACATGATAATATTGGATGGGGTCCCTTTGGTATTTAGATATTAAATTGATATGCTAAAAATAGTAACTAGGTCAGCTTTTTCCTCGTGTTTTTTAACAGGCGTGAAATGTCTTCTTTTGCCACGACCCTATATCTTTCATGTCGGATCAGGCCATATTTGGGGATGGTTTTTGAGTACTAAATAATCTATATTCTTGTCGTGCTTTGTTCCATTTGCACGACGAGTTAAAGCCATTTTATCAGATGATTTTATCCATCTATTTCACAGATGTGGTGTTGGCAACGGAGGATTAGGTACAAAAACTAACTATTTTTTAAACACATGGTTGTTAAGGAAGTTGACAAAATATTTTGTCAATGTAGCATGATTCTTGCACGAGACCTCTGTATTGGATACCGTGTTTTGGGTATGGACATGAAGATTTTTACAATGATTTTGTATAATGAATAGAAGTTTTGATTCTATTTTAGACGATGAAGATAGTGATTAAAAGTCTACGAAATTTATGACAAGACACGTGTTGCACGAAGTTTGAAAATGGGTCGTGAAATATTAAGTTTAATCTTGGCTCCCAATCCTCTTGACCGGTAAAATAAATATTTTAATATTAGTTTCGTATGAACAAAAAATTTATATAAATTTTAATCCTTATCTTTTCTTTTTTGTTGTAATAATTTATTTTGTCTGCTTATTCATTACTTCATAAAATTTGGCTTTGGATCCATTTGTTTTCATGGTCTCAAAATGATTCCTCACATGGGGTTTTGTTTTTTCCTCTGGTATCATATGGTGGTATTCATTTTATGAGGGGTGTCTGAGCTTGTCTTCAATGCCTCTTCACATGGCTTCTCACATGCAAAATTATTTGAATTTCTAATTCATTCCTAACCATCCATTTTTTAAAGAATAACGTTATTTTCCCAGAAAGATATGATTGACATAATAAGTGTTGGCAAGATATGATTTGATGAAACAACTGACTGTATTTTAAACAATCCAATAAAAAATCGACACGTGTCATTATGTCAATGATTATGTCAATTATTATAGCTACTTAGCATGATTTAAAAGTAAACAAAGGAACGGATAAGTTTTCACAATAGTTGCTGGATTTGGTGCAGATATGAATATTATGATTGATTAAAATAATTCATGCATCATAATGATTCCATAGCATTTGGGGCATATAATTGAAACTGACAATAATTGTAGTTATCAAGAATACTTTTATTGTGATGGATTATTAAATTAAATCACAGGTTTAATACATAATTTCTTTATGTAAACAGAATCTCTAGAGATTCGTTCGACATGACTTTTATTTTTGCTTTTACTTCTTATAGAAGAACTTTTAGAGGAAGTCTTCTTAATTTTTGGTTGAAAAATAATTTTTAAAAGCATTTTCTATTTTAGAAATACTTTCAAAGGAAGTCACATTAAATCATTTTCTCTTAAAAGCTTCTCTAACTAACAAAACACTTTCACAAAATTAGTCAAACGGGTCCAAAAGCTACATTTGAATCTCAAAAACTCATTTTGACTTTTCAAAAGCCATACCAAACGGGTTCTAAATGGCCTAAACCTTTCTTTGTTGTTTTAGTAGAAATATATTTTGAATGTAGTGTGCTCAAGAGGCTTGATATGGCCTATTGAGACGTCTAATAGTGATTTAAAATGGCAAAAAATGTTGAATTGACGTTGAATATAACCCTAGTCTACCAAGCTCGCTATGTGGGATCCATTCCCGTAAAGTATAAGTTCATACACTTGCTAGCTAATACTGGGTCATCAAAGGCTTGATTATCTTTCTTAATACAGTAATTCTCCCAGCTTAATTATAGAGATAGATAGATGCTTGATATGGCTCACCCTATAAACGCGAGGATCAACATGGTCCGTGCCTAGCCAGGTGGGCCACGAAGTCCAAATAGCTAGGTTCATGATTTTATTTTTGTTTTCTTTAGTTTGTTTAAAATATAAGCCTAAATGGACACGTCATGTAGACATGTACACACATGAGTCAGACACGGGGAAACAAATATCTACAAATGATATAGAACAAGATTATTTGTTATATTTAAGACATTATCAATGTCACATGCCTAACACTATGACTATTCCTGCTAGTGTGTATTATTAATTTACGAATTATTTAGTTTTATGACAAATGTTGTGATCTAGCATATGCTCTTATCAGTTACTGGTCTATATATGTAGTATAGATGCCTAGGGTTCTATATGGATTTTATCTAATAATTAATTGGTCACTTGGAAAAAGATGTGTAATTTCAATTTGCTCTATAATTAGAAGTTTCTCTATGCATGCTAGAGCTAAGCATGTAAAATTCAATTAAAATTGAAAATATAGTCGTTATTGGGCACTACTTGTCTAATAAAAATCAACAATAACGACTAATTTTTCAATTTTAATCAGATTTTAATCTCTATCAAACAGACTCCTAATGTACACATTCTACTAGAAATATTTGGAATTCTACAAATTCAAATTTTGTTTTGAGATTTTGATTTACACCTCATAGATCAAGCAAAAAGGTGATTTGACCTTACCATTCAAGATTTAGTCACTGGGATTAAGCTGGTTGTACAGCTTAGTTTCACACACATTTTCACAGCTTTTCAAAATTGCTGAGGTGGCAGCATTATTTGAGGGAAAAAAATTGAAAAAAATAATTTTGAAGAAAACACCAGCTAACCCGGCCCATTGTCTTCACGTCCCAAGTCAGTCTCTATTTCTTCCCACCTACCCCAAACTCTCTCCCCAAATCGCTATCGCCCAAATCTCCCGCCACCCATTCACTCTCCGGACGGCGACGACGAAATCCCCGTCCAAGTTCCCCCCATCTCGCCGAAGCCGCTTTTTCCCCAGCCCGACAAACCTGTGCAAAAGCTCTCACTTCTCACTTCGAAGAAAATCGCTCCAGCTCCCCCCAATCGCCGAAGCTAGAAGTGAATGGTAGGACAAAGAGCCTGAAAATTTGAGGTAATTTTTGGACACCCATTCCCATTGTTTTCCATTTTTTCTCCGGCTGTGGTAATTTGAAAGTAACGAATTTTTGGACGAATTTCACCAATTTCAGCTGCGGTAATTGTTGGACAGATTTCCTGAACTTATGAGGTAATTTTTGGATACCCATTCCCATTGGGTAGCTTAAAAATTGATCAATTGATGTTTGGATAGCAACCGGTGGAATGAAAATACAGAGTATGTTATTTAAGTTAAATTGATTGAACGATTTTGTTTTGAAAAGATTAGTTTATTGTTGTTAACTGCAATACTCATTAGTGTTTTATTGTTTTGAGAATCCCATATAATTGTCACATACTTGAAACTCTTAACTTGTCGTGATACTCGGGAATTTAAGATCTGGGGCGTCGAATGAGTGATCATTTGCAGTTACGGCAGAAAAAGAAAACTTTCAAGTTCATTCTGTTGTTATTTAATAATCTTACTTTGAATTTTATGGCATGAAACTGGAAGTTGCAATTCATTTCACTTATTATTTTCTGGTTCAGCTCAACTTCAAATTGATTTATGCATACAATTTGTCTTCTATGTTAATTAGTAATAATGAATTTTGTTATATTGATGTGGTTATGTTATGTGGTTGAACTAGAGTATAATTCGATGGCGGGCAAGAATAGAGGAATTTGTCATTGTTGTAGACAGGCAGGACATATGCTGCCGGAATGCCCAAAAAAGAGAAGATGCCCAAATTGTGGTGCGGGCTTCGTCAAATGGATGGAGGTGGAAAAGAATAATGAACATAAGGGGCTTTTGTTTCATTATTGCACCCGCGACTGTAGGTACTTCAGATGGTGTAAAAATGATCCCGATGAAAAATGTCCATTGCATGACGACGGTGAATCTAGTGGCGTTACAAACGGATGTGAGCCGGTCGGTGATTTGTCTCATATGTTGAAAACTCTTGCAAAGCTAACGGAGGAAAAAGACTTGGAGAGTCCTTTCCCCTTACGCATCGTTATGTTGAGCGAAATCTCCAAGTCTTTTTCCTCCGTTAGCTTTGCAAGAGTTTTCAACATATGAGACAAATCACCGATCGGCTCACATCCGTTTGTAACGCCACTAGATTCACCGTCGTCATGCAATGGACATTTTTCATCGGGATCATTTTTACACCATCTGAAGTACCTACAGTCGCGGGTGCAATAATGAAACAAAAGCCCCTTATGTTCATTATTCTTTTCCACCTCCATCCATTTGACGAAGCCCGCACCACAATTTGGGCATCTTCTCTTTTTTGGACATTCCGGCAGCATATGTCCTGCCTGTCTACAACAATGACAAATTCCTCTATTCTTGCCCGCCATCGAATTATACTCTAGTTCAACCACATAACATAACCACATCAATATAACAAAATTCATTATTACTAATTAACATAGAAGACAAATTGTATGCATAAATCAATTTGAAGTTGAGCTGAACCAGAAAATAATAAGTGAAATGAATTGCAACTTCCAGTTTCATGCCATAAAATTCAAAGTAAGATTATTAAATAACAACAGAATGAACTTGAAAGTTTTCTTTTTCTGCCGTAACTGCAAATGATCACTCATTCGACGCCCCAGATCTTAAATTCCCGAGTATCACGACAAGTTAAGAGTTTCAAGTATGTGACAATTATATGGGATTCTCAAAACAATAAAACACTAATGAGTATTGCAGTTAACAACAATAAACTAATCTTTTCAAAACAAAATCGTTCAATCAATTTAACTTAAATAACATACTCTGTATTTTCATTCCACCGGTTGCTATCCAAACATCAATTGATCAATTTTTAAGCTACCCAATGGGAATGGGTATCCAAAAATTACCTCATAAGTTCAGGAAATCTGTCCAACAATTACCGCAGCTGAAATTGGTGAAATTCGTCCAAAAATTCGTTACTTTCAAATTACCACAGCCGGAGAAAAAATGGAAAACAATGGGAATGGGTGTCCAAACATTACCTCAAATTTTCAGGCTCCTTCTCCTACCATTCACTTCTAGCTTCGGCGAGTGGGGGGAGCTGGAGCGATTTTCTTCGAAGTGAGAAGTGAGAGCTTTTGCACAGGTTTGTCGGGCTGGGGGAAAAGCGGCTTCGACGAGATGGGGGGAGCTTGGACGGGGATTTCGTCGTCGCCGTCCGGAGAGTGAATGGGTGGCGGGAGATTTGGGCGATAGCGATTTGGGAAGAGAGTTTGGGGTAGGTGGGAAGAAATGGAGACTGACTTGGGACGTGAAGACAATGGGCCGGGTTAGCTGGTGTTTTCTTCAAAATTATTTTTTTCAATTTTTTTCCCTCAAATAATGCTGCCACCTTAGCAATTTTGAAAAGCTGTGAAAATGTGTGTGAAACTAAGCTGTACAACCAGCTTAATCCTTAGTCACTGAGACACCCTTAAAGTTTCGATATTGTGCAAAATGTTAACCAATTAGGAGCTAGGAGATAGATTTGTAGGGAAACATACAACAGCTCTTTTTTTTTTTTTTTGGGCCAGATTATTTATTTTAGTAGTTTGGTCTCAACTCTCCAATTGAGTTGTTGAAGTTGATTCAACTATTCAGATCACGTGACTACGAATTTTTGGAACTAGGAAGTGTACGGTCCACCCATGTGAACTCAATTGGGGGTGTCATGTGAGCGTTACTCTAGAGAATGCTCTATGACTTGCGAGATTGTAAATTAGTTTACTTTTGAATTGCTTATTTTATCAAATATGATTTCTAAAATTAACTTTTCTATAACAAAATCTATTTTTGTAGAAAAATAACTTTTACGAATAGCAGAAGATACTCAAGTCTTGTTTAACAATATTTCTTCTTGACTAATGGAAAGATCAATGTGTTTAGTACTTGTTTAACAATATTTCTTCTTGACTAATGGAAAGATCAATGTGTTTAGTATTTTATTTTACAATGTGATAAAAATCGAACCAGTCCAATTCAACCGGAAAATCCAACAAGTCCGAAATCCAATTCAGTTGATACTAACAACCCACTTAATCTAAAACTGGTAAAAAACCGGATGACCCGACTTTCAAAATATTAATACTAAATACTATTAAACTTTTCCAGGCCTATTAAATTTTCTATATATTAATAATTAATTAAAAGGCCCCAAAGCTTGAACTAGCCAATTCCTAATGACCCACTTATTTATACACTACAATTCCCACATTTTTCTGGTAAGAATTCGACGTGGGATATAATAAAGCTAAAAAGGACTCATTTGGCTTAGTCAAATCAAAATTCACTCATCCTTTGATTTTTTTTATTTACTTTATTAAATAAATTAATTATTTTTCTATCGTATTTTAATTAATAAAATATTAAAAATGCTCCAAATATCTCAATTCATAATATCATACTATTATCTAATATTGATTCTTATTTGAAAATACATTTATTAATCTTTATGTAACTAACCGATTCAACCCCAATCCGACACTTTAACCCTTGACCCTTTCGTTTTTCAGAGTTTTAAAACACTGGTATTTTATCTTGCGTTGACGATAATAGGCATTGTCAATCTTATGAATCAAAGTCAAAAGAAAACTCAAAAGCAAAAGAAAGTTAGGGTTTTAAGGAACCAAAAAGCTTATTTACAAGAAGAGAATACAAGAGTTTAAATAGCGTAATAAAAAAAGTCTAAATGTTATTAAAATGGCACTACTACCCTTCTAGCAATATACATATAACTACAAAGTATATAACTACACACACTAACATTCCTTCAAACTCACGATAAGACACAAGAAGCATCGAGAGTTTTTCAATAAAAAATAGAAATGTTGAATGAGGTGCGACTTTGTAAAAAAGTTAGCAAGTTGTATTATGGAAGAAACAAAAGGTAAGGTAACAGTGTCATGCTGAAGGTGGTGAAGAATGAGATGATAATGAATTCCAATGTGCTTTTTCGCTTATGAAACACGCAATTGTCAGATATAGCACTTTTATTATCGCATTGCATAGGAGTCAATGTGGAAAGAGTAACCTCAATATCTGCAAGTAACCAATGTAACCATATAATTTAAGTGGTAGTGGATGCCATAGCACTATGATCGGCTCTGGTAGATGATCTGGACACGACTTTTGCCTTTTAGTTATGTTATGAGAAATATCAGGAATAGAAAAGAACATAATATGCTCAAAAAAACAAAACATGATACAAGATATACAATTTTGATTGATATGATCAAAACATTTGTAACATTTTCATCCCTCAACATAACCTAAGAACATACTAATGGCAAGACCTGAAGTCAACTTAGTATAATTATCTACCTTAGGACGAGGAACAAATTAAGTAAAACCAAAAGCTTTCAAGAAATATTAATTAGGGGGTTGTCCATGCAATGTTTTATAGGGTAACATATATGAAGTGTGAGATGATGTAATTTTATTGATTAAATGAATGACAATAAAGGTTGCTTCACCCCATAATTTACAAGGAACTTTGTCATACAATAAAAGAGAACAAGTAGTTTCAACAATATGTTTATGTTTTTTTTTTTTCAGCAATACCATTGTGTTGTGGGGTTATACATGAGGTTTGGTATATAGTTCTATTATAAGCAAGTAATTTAGATAATTTAGTAGAAGTATATTCTTACCTAAATCACATTTAAATCACTTAATTGCTGCAGCATATTGAGTTTTAATAAGTGATCAGAAGGAATTATAAATAGATAAAACAATCAAAACGACGTTTTACGAGGTAAACCTAACAACAATGACCATAATAATCAACAAATAAGCATAATATTAGATCCCCTTGTAGTAATAGGAGCAAGTCGCCAAATACAATAAAACAAAAAATTTTGCTAGTTCACGACCACTACAATAAGAAATATCATACCTGTGAATTTTCCAAGCTCATTCAAAAAGTAAATATCTCAAATGACTAACAGAAATATGACTAAGACGAGAATTCCTTAAATAAAAAATAGAAGAATAAAGACTCAAACAAAATGATGACAAATCAACACCGGTGGTTGAAACATCTAGTCCTCTTAGATTGCATAATCCTTCCAATTTATGCCCAATCAACTTCTGAGATTGAGGATCATGTACATGACAAGAAGTAGAAGAAAACTGCACTAAGTATTCAAAGCACATAATTGACCAAATGAGATAAGATTCATAGTAAGAGCTAAAATGCCCTTTTTCAATGTAATTCTATTGTCTTCCATGTTTGTACTTGTATTATCTGTTTGCAATGTTATACACAAGTTTCCGTACTTGAAATATTATGCGATATATAAGTGATTACTTGTTGGTGGGATATCTTCAAATAGCATAATAGAATATAATATAAAATAAAGTTGGAATTTAAAAAGTCGAACTGCATCAAACCCAGATTCAAGGTATGTGATAGCACTTTCTTTACGATGTTATTTGCCTTGACCAAATTTTGTGATGCACTCGAGAATACATATATGCCTCTAGGATAAAATGAAGCCTTCTGTTGTCTATGTTATGCATCTATGAAGATAGCTCGAATACCAAAGATTTGTAGATATCCATACTCGAGTTCTATACTTTATATCTCGAAAATGAGAAAATATAGAAAGATTTTATAATAGACAATGTGTAAATAACCAAGTTTATTATGCAAGAAAAAATTAATGGGACAAAAGAACATTATATTGCATAATATCAAAAGTGTATATAATGAAAATCATGATATTGTTGTTCATTATATGTTTATTAGTAAATGATAAATATATCCCCACAATCCTATTTATCATTACCATTGTATCCCTTGTAATCTTAATTCTTGCATATAAATATGAGGCTCTGGCTCTTAATAAAATACAAAATTCTATAGGTTATTTACTTTCTTATCTTTTTCTCTCTAACCTACAACATGTTATCCGCATGATTCTATCAAAATTATAGTGAATTATATATAATTGAAACAAATTTGTGCTCTTTAATTTGAGTAGTTATTGTCCATAATTTGTGCATATTTATATATGCTCTTTAGTCAATTTTTTATTTATTTACAGTGCAGTCGAATTCTCCCTAATTTTTTTTTGTAGATTTTTTTTTGATTTATATAGAATTCTCAGCTTTTTGTCATGTTAATCCCTTGTATAGAATTTAGTCAATTCATGCGTCGAGTTTGTGTGCATGATTATTTTTTTATTTACTAATACACGAGAAAATGAAAATTTCATTTAATTATATACGTTTATGATGATTATAAATATTTTTCATGTCTTTAAACCAATCAAATGCTTTTAGATGCAATTTTATAATTTTTAAATTGATAATTTATCATGTTGCTGTTGAAGAATCACAACTCTATAAATATTAAATTTTGTTAGAAAATATACTTCTGAACAATTAATGTTTCTAAATAATAGTTTGTTATTGTTTCTAAAGCAAAACAGAATTATAATTAATATTTCAAAAGAATATACTTGCACCTGAAATGCATGTATTATAATTTTCAATATTTCAAAAGAATATTGATGTATTGCTCTTGAATAAACAATAGTAAAATACAACGTGCTCAAAGTAGTACTCTATTATTTATATATAACTTAATTAGATTTTACTTGCTCCCAAAGAATATAATAAAATACGATTTAATATAAATTATATTTTTACTCCTGAAGAGTAAATTCTTGTATAATTTATTATTTCAATAATAATAGGTTATTTCTCCTAAGGAGCATAACATTACCATTTAAAAAATGATGATAATAACATTTCATTGTGCTCGAAAAGTAGCACATGTGTCGAAAAAAATTATTATGTGATTTGATTTATTAAATATGTCAATATTTTAGAACAATATCACGTTTAATCTAGTGAAGAGAATGTATTTCTCGATAATGTTAAAAGTTAATGTTAGTAAAATATGAGATTATGCAAATCTTATTCAAGACTCCAGAAGAGTCAATATTTTGTGATATAAAGGGACAAAATTTTACTATTGTCATTATTACGTTCTCTACTCAATATAAAAAAAAGTTACAATGTTTCTAAAATGTGTCATAATTAGAACAATAATATTGTTGGCATGTTCAGTTAAACCGTTACTAGATTAATAATGATGCGAAAAAAATATTGAGAACTCAAATGACATTCAACGAAAAATTAGAAGATTATTCAATACAATAAATTACTATATGATGCTTGTTCTCTTTAATGAAAATTAGTCATTAACCATTACTAGTGAAATAAAGATTGAATTCTCTATATTTATGAAAGTTAATTAGGGTAATATATGAGGCCCCGTCATCCTCTATGTTGACCATCTAGATATTATTTGTGTCTAATGGGCCTATGTTTGCCCCCTCCCCCTCTCCCCATTTTTTTACATTCATTTTTAACTACGTATTTTCAAATAAAATAATTTTTCACTTAAACTCAAAAATTTTTCTTATCTTTTAACTACAAGGACTTCAACAAAATACTATTTCAAAATACATTTTATCCTAAAAATGTAGCTCAAACAAGGGCTAGATATGATACATCTATTAGATGATTGCATGGTGTTTGCAACTTGAATTCATAAAGTTTGCAAATTTCTTGCTCAAATTTTAGATTATACAATTAAGATAGTGTGTTTTGTTAATGCTAGTAAGTATAAATCTAAAAATTTTCATAAATGTTAGTTGGGATATCAATAAACGGTTTACTATTATTGCTTGTTAAATACCTCCAATCAATTTATTAATCATTACCATTGAGAACAAAATACTTTTCATTTCTGTTTAGGAAATGTCAACATCAAGTTCTTCCTGTTATAATTGGCTTATGGTCAGAACTTATATTTTTCATCTAATAATTTTTGAAAGCGCAATATATCTGTAATTGCTCAATCATGGTGCACTGAGATGGATATTAAAGAATGATGAGAATGCAAATTTAGTTTGAACCCTTATAAATTATTTTATACCCTAACGAGTGATATTTTTTAATGCAATTATAACAACGTTCGTTGGCTGTCAATTTGATTGAATTGTTTTCTCAACATTAAAGGGAGAAATTAGTAGCTAAAAACAATACATGATGCATAATATTGTGCTATCTCTATCTTTGCACTTGACAATATGAAAAATAACTCAATTATAAGATCCCCTACTGACATATAAGAGATTTATAAAATCTCATATACCAGCCATAAATGGTCCATATCGTATTAAGGTCTAAGAATGACAAATTATTAGCATTATATAAAGAACATGCATAAATCATTGTGAAATTTGAATCTAAAGAGAAAAACACTTGAAAAAAAGGAGCAAATAAGAAAGATGGTCTCAATTAGGAGGCGTATGTTCGTAGAAAGTATATAAACACAACTAATTATGAAATCCCAAAAGAGGTTCAAATACTTGAAACATTGAAAGTGAAGATATCTCACTAAGTTATGTCATTATGAAGAAAAAATAAAATCAAAAAGAAAAAGTTGTTAACAATACTTTTATGCATGATATTTCATTCATCAAATCATGAATAGGGAGGAATCAAAATAAATTCGTTCAATCATATCAATTGAAGAAATTATTGGTCTCATAATAAAAAAAGCAATATTAGTAAAAATGAGTTTACTATAGAAACATGAAGTTTTTGGACTTGCAATATGAAATCTAAGTGTATTCTTGTGCGAAAAAAGAAATGAGAAAAATAAAGTCCGCATGACTCTCAACATAATAAATTTCGCAAAGGTCATGTTGATGCAATCACAAGTCCATATCTTATTATCATAGCAATGCATGAAATTTGAAATACGGTTATAGTCAACTAATTTGGCATGACTAGTGATGCTATCCATGAAGGATTTAATATGTCTGAAACATATTTTTGAAGTGACAGTATTGTGAGAGGAGTAAATATACGTTGTACTCTTTTTTCTTGATCAAGATTTTCTCCTATTGGATTTTCCTAGCAATATTTTTAATAAGATAACTTTTATGACTTTTTTAAAAAAATAATATACTCTTTTTCCCTCAATATAACTTTATAATTATGTTATAGATTTGTTTACGAGTCTCCTGAAGGGAATAGTAAGATATGTTTCCCAAACTATCGTGTTACTAGAGTCACAGAAGATTGATAAATATCATCTTTGAAAACGATATTGCTTGAAGGCTATAATAAGTCAACATGAAACATGTTTCATCAAAATTGTAATATTGAAAACATTGACCTACAAGACATGGATGTCTCAATACAAGAATTTTCATTTATAGAAATCAAGGGGAGCATGTGTATTCTTTTTCCTTAGCTCAAGTTTTGTCATATTGGATTTTCTTGACAAGATTTTAATGAGGTATATTTTGTAATATATCATTCAAGAGGGAGTGTTGTAAACAATATATTTATTGGTGAATAAAAATTATACCCCTATAGCCTTATTTATTGTTACCATTGTATCCATTGCAGTCTTAATTCTTCCCTATAAATATAGACTTTTGGTTCTCAATAAACCACACAAGTCTATTGAACTTCTCTACTTTCTTATCTTTGTCTCTCTAGTTTATAAATAGATATCCATTTATATATTTCACATCATTCTACATGTAAAGTTGCATACTTTCATTCGAGACATTTGAAATAAAAAAAGAACATTTGTAACTAGCTAACTTTACATAATTTCCATGTCATCTTACCGAAGATGGATCAAACCAATTTTGAAAATGTTCCAACAATCCGATACCATTTTCAAAATGAGACTTCACAATCTTTAATGCATAAATGAATATGTATTTTGGACTTTAACCTACGTAGTGAAAATGTCTCAAATGTTAACCAAGATGACATGATAGACAAGTTTTGAACCAACAATCTTGTATGACTAATTGGAAACACATCATACACAAGTTTCATATCCTCTTGTGTTCCTATAAACACACACGTTAATAGACCGTGTCTTATATATAAATTGATTCGAAGTCAAGTCGCTTAACATACCCTTTGGCGTTATGCATACCAAAACATTATCTTAGGGACAAATAATAGTGCTTGCAATCTCTTGTATAATATTTTCTCATTGAACCCAAGATCTCGATATTTCGAGTGTTTCATTGAGGTTCCATTTTTGGTGATTAAGATTCTGGCTTCAGTCTCTATTCTCTATCACATTAGATGAATCAAGGCCTTATACAAACGTAACCTATTGTAGTCATAGATTGCAATCTATTGATCTTTTATAATCACATGTTTTAAATCAAGATCAA
The DNA here is from genome assembly GCA_912172775.2 of Fraxinus pennsylvanica. Classification (NCBI taxonomy): domain Eukaryota; kingdom Viridiplantae; phylum Streptophyta; class Magnoliopsida; order Lamiales; family Oleaceae; genus Fraxinus; species Fraxinus pennsylvanica. The sequence goes on from OU503051.1 coordinate 17,413,815, forward strand.
ATCTTTACCATGTATATAAGGTTATAAGTATTAATCATTTTCATCAACCAATCTATTATATTATCTTTATGTAGTAAGACTTGTATCTTACACTTCTATTGAAGAATAAAGGTGGACTAGGTCATAAATCAATGGATTTGTATTGATAATCCCTTCTACAAAAATGATCGTTTGAACAAGATAATTGCAAACAATTTCGTGTCTCTTGAAATCATCGAATTTTCAAACCTATCAAGGCTAAATAACTTAGCCAACTTTCACCAAGTTCATAAAAAAATTACGTGCCTAAAATGTGGTTGCCAAATGGCTTCTCGCCTTGGAAGATACTTAATGGCTTTCTTTCAAGAAGCATTATAAGTTTTTGTTAGAGTATGACCCAAATTCCTATTGGAATTATGATTGGGTAGGTAATTAATTGGAACAAGAGTCTTCTTGGTTTGGAGATCCGGTTGAAAAAGGAATCAAAGTTCATGAATGATTGAAAGTTTGATTGGTAAAAGGTTTGAAATAGAGATCAAAGTTCATCAAGGATTGAAAGGCTTATTGGTAAAAGGACTTTGGATAATTGAACACTTGGTTTTGGAGTTTTTGTGGAGAAAGGGTCGCCGCAATTTTGCTAGTTGGCCTCTAGCATTTGGCGCTCAAGAATTGAATGTCAAAAATGGAGTAGAGAGTTGGCGCCCACCAGGGGCCGATTTTTCGCTCGAGTAATGGAGCTGCCACCTGCCAGCGCTTGAGCTGCAGTGTTATCTGCGTGGGAATTTTTTCGACTCTGAATCGTTTCTTGAGTTGTATTTCATCTAAAACACTTGTAATGATTTTTTAATGTATACTCCACTAGGTCTAGGCTCTTCAGAGGCTTAACATAAGAATTAGATCATTACTGTATACATTAGAAACTTGACAAAATTGTTTAGATTTAGATTGAGAATATCAGATCTTGTAAACACAATTTTATTTTCTTAGAATATGAAATTTTCCTCATCTCCCACGTGAATCTTGTGTTCTTGTTTTATCCATTATTTTTTATATTATTCTTATTTTCTCATCTTTATTATTTGGCCCGATTATCAACAAATTGTTATAAGAGCAAATTTGTATCACTTTATTTTTAACAACTTGGCATTGAAGCCAAGGTATTTTTACGGTTTCTAAAGAGGTCCAAATTAGTTATTAAAACAAAGTTTGAATAAAGTCAATTGTTTCAGGGATGACAACTATAAAATTTAAGATTTCGATTTTGGGTCGCAACAATAGATTTTCTTTGTAGCAGATCAAGATGTGAGCAGTTCTTACTCAATTGGACTTGGATGATGCTTTGTTGGGGATGGATAGAATGCCCGCAACTTTGACTGCAAAGAAGAAGTAACGCAAGGATCAGAAAGCCCTATCACAAATACATCTTTATCTTTCTAATCAATTTGAAATAGAGATCAAAGTTCATCAAGGATTGAAAGGCTTATTGGTAAAAGGACTTTGGATAATTGAACACTTGGTTTTGGAGTTTTTGTGGAGAAAGGGTCGCCGCAATTTTGCTAGTTGGCCTCTAGCATTTGGCGCTCAAGAATTGAACGTCAAAAATGGAGTAGAGAGTTGGCCCCCACCAGGGACCGATTTTTCGCTAGAGTAATGGAGCTGCCACCTGCCATCGCTTGAGCTGCAGTGTTATCTGTGTGGGAATTTTTTCGACTCTAAATCGTTTCTTGAGTTGTATTTCATCTAAAACACTTGTAATGATTTTTAAATGTATACTCCACTAGGTCTGGGCTCTTCAGAGGCTTAACATAATAATTAGATCATTACTGTATATATTAGAAACTTGACAAAATTGTTTAGATTTAGATTGAGACTATCAGATCTTGTAAACATGATTTTATTTTCTTAGAATATGAAATTTTCCTCATCTCCCACGTGAATCTTGTGTTCTTGTTTTATCCATTATTTTTTATATTATTCTTATTTTCTCGTCTTTATTATTTGGCCCGATTATCAACAAATTGTTATAAGAGCAAATTTGTATCACTTTATTTTTAACAACTTGGCATCGAAGCCAAGGTATTTTTACGGTTTCTAAAGAGGTCCAAATTAGTTATTAAAACAAAGTTTGAATAAAGTCAATTGTTTCAGGGATGACAACTATAAAATTTAAGATTTCGATTTTGGATCGCAACAATAGATTTTCTTTGTAGTAGATCAAGATGTGAGCAGTTCTTACTCAATTGGACTTGGATGATGCTTTGTTGGGGATGGATAGAATGCCCGCAACTTTGACTGCAAAGAAGAAGTAACGCAAGGATCAGAAAGCCCTATCACAGATACATCTTTATCTTTCTAATCAATTTCTTTAGGAAGTGATAAATGAGAAAAATGCCGCTGGATTGTGGTTGAAATTGGAGCAGCTTTATATGACAAAGTGCTTGACCAGTAAGTTATTCTTGAAGCAGCGCTTGTATTTTCATCTCTTGACAGAAGGTAAATCTTTGGAAGATCATCTATCGGCATTTAAGGAAATCATCGCTAATTTGGAGACTTATGAGGTCAAATACGATGAACAGGAGTTAAGGTTGATATGGTTATGTTTGTTGCCGGCTTTATATGTGACTTTTAGAGATATTATCCTTTATAGTTGGATAATCTCAATATTTATGAGGTATATGATGCATTTTATTCCAAGGAAAAGTTGAAGCCCCTGGTCGAATCTAAGGCCCAGTTAGAGGGTCTTGTTATTTGTGAGAGAGAGATGGGTGGTCATGGAGGGGCAAAATCAAGGATAGAAATAATGATAAAGTCTATTGGTACTGCAACAATAAGGGGTACATGAAATAGGATTTTTACGAGTGGAGGAACAGGAATAAGTTTGCTGCTACAGATTAGAATGGACAACCAGGAAATTTTGGCGATGGAGATCTTTTGGTGATTTCTGACGGTGGTTCCAAACCTGACGAGGATTTAATTCTTGATATGACTTGCACTTTCATATGTATGCTAAACGGGATTGGTTTTCTCCATATGAAACGATTTCAAGGAGTTTCATGGTGATGGAAAATATGAGCCTTGTAAAATAGTTGGTATTGGTGAGGTCAGAATCAAGATGTCTAATGGGACAGTTATGACACTTGGTTTAGTGAGACATGTTCTAGGTTTAAATAGAAATAGTATCTCCTTGAGTACTCTTGATTCAAAATGGTACAAGTATATCGGTCGACGTAGAGTTATGAAAGTTAACCATGGTGCAAAATTGTGTTAAAGGGGCAAAGAAAATCACATTTATATGTTTTGGAAGGTTCGATGATCACCTTGGAAGCAACAATAGCTTATGGTTTGATAAGTGGTAATTCAGGTAGAGATGGTTGTGATTGGGTTGGTTGTGGTGATTCAAACAAAGATATTGGAAAAGTTTCCATTACTTCAGGTGGAGCTGGTTGTACTCTTGTTGATCATGTTGCTCGTGGTGATTCGAACAGATTTGACAACTCAGGTAGAGCTGATAGTGAATGGGATGATTCAAGTAAGTTTGACATGCAAGGTAGTTTTGTTGGTAAGTAGAGCTTGAATTTTGTTCACTGTTACTGAAAAATTTTCCAGTAGTTGTGGTGATTCGAGCAATGATATTGGAAAATTTTCCAGTAGTTCAGGTGGAGCTGGTTGTGATCTTGCTGATCATGTTGCTCATGGTGATTCGAACAGATTTGACAACTTAGGTAGAGCTGATAGTGAACAAGATGATTCAAGTAAGTTTGGCATGCAAGGTAGTTTTGTTGGTAAGCAGAGCTTGAATTTTGTTCACTGTTACTGAGTATGCCCGGAAGGGGCATAATGGAAGAGATGGAAAATGACTTGAAGAGTGAAGAATGATTCCTTGCAGTGGAATTTGTATCAAGATGGAGATCGCTAGAGTATGACCCGAATTCCTATTGAGATTAGGATTGAGTTGGTAAATTGGTAATTGGAATAATAGTCATTGAAAGTTACGTAGTTCAACCCTTACAATACATAGAAGGGGTGAATAGGTATATTATGCGGAATTAAAAATATTTTACGAATTAAACAGCAACAAGTCACTTTTTAATTCTTTTCTAGATGACTAAACATACAAGTTATCTTAGTCCTATATTTGAATACTGCAGTTTATATGATAAATCAACAAACAATAATGAATGCAATAAATCAACACCGGGATGATCACGGCGAAACCCAACTGGGAAAAACTCTGTGCACTTTGTCAGGCAATTCACTATAAACAATTCAAACAACTTACAGTCTATCAGACTAGACAATCTGTACTATCTGATCTCTCGACTGCACTCCTTACAGCTCTCCTTGGATCCCGTGCTCCACTGTACCAATCCTTAGCTGCTGCTGCCAAAGCTCTCCGTGGAATCTGCTACCCTGCAGCACTCATAGCCTTGTGGAATCATCTATTTCCCGTAGATCAATGAAGTATACCTTGTTCTTCACAGACAGGAACTCCAGTCAAATTCACTCGACCTTCAGAACTCTGATAAGATGTAGAGGAAAGGCAGTTTGGTATTTGGATTATAAGAGCAATATTTTTCTCACCAAAACAATCAAAATAGATGAAGGTTGAAAGATAAAATCGGATGAATCTCTCACAGATGAAGCACTCTCAATGTTCAACTTCTCCAATTTTCGTATAGATGTGTTTTGGTATATATATAGGTAGGTTAGAAAACGAATGGACCGAGTAAAAAATTTTTAAATCGCGAAATAAAAATTTCCCAAATAACTACTTCGCTCAAGCGAGAGCTCAGCAAAGGTTGAGCGATAGTATGTCGCTCGAGTGAAGAAGGGGCGACAGTTCAGCGACAATGTTTCTATTTTTGTAGTTCGAGCCAAACATTGGCGATAGTCTAGTGAAAATCCACACCGTTTTCCTCTTCTTTTGCCATACTCAAACCCTAGACCTAATAACCCTAGTTTCACATAATTGTAAATTACTCCTTGATTTTTTACAATATTTACAATTAAGTCTCTTTTGTTTACAGAATCGCCAATAACACAATTAAAACCTAACAAGCTCTTTCTTTGACATTTTGTGACAAAACTATTAACTAAAGTCAAATCAGTAATAAAAAATAAATTAGAGACTCAAAAACCTGTGACACAACTAACTGACTTGAACGAATTCTGCAGTTTAATCAACACTTGTTTCCCGAAACAAATAACTTAACACCCAGTGTAAAATGTGTGGAAGACATTATAATAAAATAGTTCAAGCAGTTTAGATTTAATATGCATGCTAAATTAAGACATACTAACAATGCAACTCAACATACCACTAAGACATATTGATACTACTAAAATATCAAACTTAATTTAGCAGAACTGAAATAAACTAATAAAATGCCTTTGAATCACACACACACACACACATATCATGTAAGCATAAGCAAAAAGAGCTAGATATCTACTATCTACTCTTCCCCTATCAACAAAATTGCAATATTGCCAAAAATCTAAATCTATCTACTCCCCCTTTTGTCACACAATAACAAGGGATGAGCCTAGAACTCAGAACACCGACAATATCATTAGCATCATCGGAGTTTGTCATCTCCTCAGAAGCAGCATCATCTTAGTGGCGAAAAATCCACCAAAGCCCATGTTGAAGGTATCTGACAACACCCCGAAGCATAGCGAACTCGGCAATGTGTCGATCAATAGTAGCACATAGCTACGTAATCCCCGCCATCATACGAGCCTGCTGCTCGATGAGCACTTTCATCTGACCCTAAAGAGAGATCGAAGGGTCGATAAGAGCAGAAGCAGAAGGTACAGATGCAGGAGGAGGATGAACTGACTCGAACGGAAGAGGAGCAGAAGTAGAAGTAGAAGGGATATCGGAGGGTGGAAGAGCAGTCGAAAAAGAAAGGAAATCAAAGGGATCAAAGGAAATGAAGTCATCAATCGGATCAGCCGGCTGTGATGGCTCAGAAGAAGCATGAGACCTACTCTGGGCAATGGTAGTATGGCCAATCTGCCAAGAAACCCTCCTCGGACCCCCCTCTGGAAAACTGACTCCTAAGGCTTAAGCGGTATATCAAACACGCATAGGGCAACCTAACCCATTCCACGTAGTACGAATGGCCCTCAAAATCTGATGGCATATGAAGGACGGAAGATCAATGGAATTACCATACAGAAGGGCATAAAGAAAACAAGCCTTCTCCATCGGTAATGAAGAAGTGTAGGAGACGGCCAAAGATTTGTGCACACAAGGCGCAACAGAATTTAGCGCTTGCTCGGGAGAGAACCAGTGTGAATTGCACCTGGACCTCCTTCCCGCGGTGTGTTAAACACAGTCGAACGTACTAATGAGTCCGCCAGAAGTGAATCAGGGGTAAGATAGGGAAATAGGGGATGGACGACCCTCGGATTATGAATAAGACTCGAAATAACGTTCGCAGTAATCTTAATTGTCCTACCCCGAAGAAAAACCCTAAAAGAAGAACCACTAACATCATGAATGTTAGCATAGAACTCGGAATAAGGAGGCAATGTGGCTGTACCAAATCAACTAAAAAAGGCTCTCAACCCCAAGAAGAGAAAATAGCGCGAGGTCGGGGGATAGGTCAAATAAAATGACATTGCGCTAAAAAAGAACGGGACGAAGAGAAAATTGCAACCCAAAAGTGTTTTAGGCCACAGCCGAGATAAACCTAGACCTACTATACGATAAAGAGGTACTAGGAGTGGAAGCAGCTGTGCGTGCTCTCTTAGGCGGCATCTGAAAAAAAAGGTCCAAAAGCACTAAAAATTGGGATAAAACGATACTAATGCATGATATACGTGAGATGTATGCACGCAAAATGAGGAAGATAGGGTAACATGCAACGCGTCCTAGTATGACATCATGATGTAGTGATATGACGTCACCAAGTGTGCCCAACATCAAACACAATGCACAAGACACAATTTACACACCGAACTCCCAACTCGACACTCTAACTACCAAAGCAAAACCCAAACAACCAAACCAAAAAAAAAAAAAAACTTGACACGACTAAACCAAAAAAAAAAAAAAAAGACACGGCCAAGGACGATATGAGAACAAAAACCAAAACACAGTCATTCAAACCACGACTCCAACCTCAAAGAACACGACACCAACACGAACTCAACCCACCATGTCATACAAAGCACCTCAAACAACCAAATAACCTAACTAATCAAAAATAATGAAGAACAAACTGAGAATTCGCGAGTAAAACACAAAAATCCAACATTTTGATATAAAATTGTGCACAATGATGAAAATGCATGTTAAACAAAAGGAATATGAAGCATAAACCCAAAAAATGCAAAGCAACAATGGTAAAATTCGAAAAATACCAAAATAATTACGAAAACAAAGAAAAGAGAAAAGGGTTTAAGCAATGTACCTTCAAACAAAGTGGAATCAATGAATTTGAAATACAAAAAGTGTATTTGAGATGATGAGAGTTTGATAAAACAACCAATTTGACATGGGTAGGCAAAATTTGAGAGAAACAAGAGGAAGAATGGGAAGAAATGCGAAAAACCTTGAAAAATAGCCTTAAAATTCAAAATTATGGCATGTCACTCGAGCGAAGGTCAAGCAATAAGAGAGCGAGGCAGCTTTTGCTGCTATTGCTCGAGCGATTTCCAGCGATAAGCTAGAGAAAAAGCATTGACAGAAATAGCACTTCAAATTTAAAAATAAAGAAAAATAGCACTAAATTTTTTTTGTTTACTTTTAAAAAAAACCAAATTAAGTAAATTAAGCTCTTGTCCAATCGATGATCATAACCATGCATTCATTCACAAGTCGAGCATTATCAATATGGACTTTTCCACGTACTCAACGAAGTTCATGATGAAGTAAAGTGTATAAGTGACTCATAAGTGTAAAGTTTCTCCAAACCTTAAATTTGTGAGAAAGAGCATGCAAACATCACTGTTAAGTAAGTATGATCTCTACTAACGAAAGTCAAACCCAAATGTAATGTTAGGACCTGAAAGCAAGCTCAAGTAAATGACTAAGTTTATTTTCTTCCCCTAAAAATGAACATGTAATTTTTTTATATCACTTTTCTCGTGAATTACATGTCATGTGCTTTAGGTCGACTAAATTGATCCTTATAATGAGCTTTAGGTCGATTAATTGCTCGAATCAAATAGGCTTCGAACAAAGTATACGATGAATCAAACATGTGTGTAAATTTTTTATTTCATCATTTTTTTTAAAACAATGCAGTGAGACTCATCCAGATAGAGGTCAATTCACGTTCGAGGTCACCGTACTAACATGTGCGGCCATCCTAAATCTCACACACGTGGTCCAGACTTACTCACAAGATCATATTGTGTGCTATACAGATGGTACATGGAGAAACATATACTTAATACTCCATAGAAAACTGAACCAAGTGATGGAAATAACAGTATAGATCTGATAACGACATACTCGATCACACATGCAATGTTGAAGAATATCATAAACTGTTTAGAGCTCAATTTTTTTAAATTAAATAATAAAAAATCAATATCAAATGGAAATAAATACACACGAAATAAAACAAAATGCAAATAACAATGCAGTGAGACTCATCACGAGCTAGGTCATCTAGATAGAGGTCAATTCACGTTCGAGGTCACCGTACTAACATGTGCGGCCATCCTAAATCTCACACACGTGGTCCAGACTTACTCACAAGATCATATTGTGTGCTGTGCAGATGGTACATGGAGAAACATATACTTAATACTCCATAGAAAAATGAACCAAGTGATGAAAATAACAGTATAGATCTGATAACAACATACTCGATCACACATGCAATGTTGAAGAATATCATAAACTGTTTCGAGCTCAATTTTTTAAAATTAAATAATGAAAAATCAATATCAAATGGAAATAAATACATACGAAATAAAACAAAATGTAAAAAAATGAGATGCATACACAAATGAATGGATTCAATGGATTGTATATGCATGCACCTAAGGATCAGATCACAAAGAATGTTGAATGCTCTTTCCTTTAAGAGCATGATCAAACTCACGACCTTTCAGATCACTTTTTTTAACCCAAGCTTGCTTAAAAGTAGAAGTGATTTTAGTTAACCAAGTCATCATCTCAGTTAAGTGGCTAACCTGATTAGAAAGGAAGTTAATCGTGTTCGAGACATCCTGACTTTTACTTTTAGTCACGAGTTTACGACACCTAGGTTTTGTGTGTCCCAGTGCTGTTAACCAAGTCATCATCTCAGTTAAGTGGCTAACCCGATTTGGCTAGGAAGTTAACCGTGTTCGAGACATCCTGACTTTTACTTCTAGTCATGAGTTTACAACACCTAGGTCTTGTATCACTCGGTGCACCACAATGGACCTAGAATCAACCCTGTTCGATGGTTGTTGCTGATAAGTAGGACGATGTACCCTATATTGTCTAGTAGGTCTCGATCCTAAGTTATTTTTGCCATTTGCTTCAGGGTAAACAATTTTTCAAGCTTTGTTAGAGGCTGGAACGAACGTGGTCTTGGACATACTGCAGAAGTATTACCATTATGAACATACCCAAACCATGCCTATTTCCACCAGGTTTGTTCATCCCAAGTAGTTTGTCCAGCTTCTGCGAGCCACTCATAAACAATTGGAGTTGAGCATTAGAATTATCACGATCAGTAGTTAACGTTTTAACTTTAATTTCCAAGTTTTCATTCATTAGTTTCAACTCACTCAATTTTCTAGTCGAGTCCTGAAGGTCACTTAGTAGTTTTTCACGTTCAAGTTCAAGCTCGTTCACGTTTTTCAAGATGACTTTGTTGACCTTCTTAATTTTAACTCTCCTCAAACAATTCACGATAAGACTCGTGAATTTTGGTCTCATCTTTAGATTGTTTACTCTCATCCCCCTTTCAACGTTTTTAATCTCACGGTCAGATTCGATTATAGCAATCGAGGTGAAGGCCATGAATTTTTTATCATCCTCACCACCAGATATCTTAGTCTGAGAACTAGTCTCTGACTCATCATCATTCGTAGTCACGGCTAAAGCCTTAAGACGTTCTATACCCGAACTCCTCTTCAAATTAGGACATTCACTCCTAATGTGACCATACCCCTTTCACTCATGGCATTGGATAGATTAAGATTTCTTAATTGGAATCCTAGAGGTATTTTTCTCACGTCTACCTCTCGAGAGTTTACTATGGACCTCACTATTTCGTTCCTGAGGCTTTTTCCTATTCCACATCACCCCGAAATTTTTTAACGAAGTAAGCAACTTCGTCATCCATAAGGGTCTCAGTATCAGTGGACTCGTTTTCCTTTCCTCTAATGGTGTTCATGGCAATGGATTTAACCTTTTTAGGTTGAGAGACAGTGAGTTTGTAAGTTTGAAGTGATCCTACGAGTTCTTTTATCTTAACAACATCTAAATCCTTACTTTATTCTATTGCAACAACCTTAGGTCTAAACCTCTCGGGTAGGGGTCTAAGGACTTTTCTAATGATTTTGGACTTATGGATTCTTTTACCTAAGTTAAAGCTTAAATTCACTAAGTCATTCAGCTTCACTTAGAATTCATTGAACGATTCATCGTCTTTCATCCTAATCTCTTCAAACCTAGTGGTTAACATCCGCAGTTTAGAATTCTTAACCGTTTTAGTTCCCTCGTGTGTGGTTTCTAGAGTATTCCAAACTTTTTCAGCAGTTTTACACATCGACACTCGCCTAAACTCTTCAGCAGATACAATCATTAACAGAGCATGTAATGCTTTACTGTTCCAGTTGCATTCAGTGGGTGTGACTACACCAGCTACAGTTGTTGAAGGTGGAGTCTACCCATTTTGACTGCTAATCCAAATACATTCATCCAAATATTTAAGGCAGGCTCTCATATTAGAACTTTCCAGTAGGAATATTTACTTTCTTCAAAAAACGGAAGCACAGACAATGACTGATTCATCTAGATGTTATAAAGGGCCAGGAATCAAATTAAGGCTCTGATACCAATTGAAAGTTACGCAGTTCGGCCTTAGATGGGGGTGAATAGGTATATTATGCGGAATTAAAAATATTTTATGAATTAAACAGCAACAAGTCACTTTTTAACTCTTTTCTAGATGATTAAATATGCAAGTCATCTTAGTCCTATGTTTAAATACCGCATTTTATATGATCAATCAACAAACAATAATGAAAGTAGTAAATCAACACCATGATGATCACGGAGAAACCGAATTGGGAAAAACTCCGGGCACTTTGCTAGGCAGTCCACTATAAAAAATTCAAACAACTTACAGTCTATTAGACTAGACGACCCGTACTACCTAATCTCTCGACTGTACTCTTTATAACTCTCCTTGGATCTTATGTTCTCCTACACCAATCCTTAGCTGCTGTTGTCAAAGCGCTCCATGGAATCTGCTACCCTGTAGCACTCCTAGCCTTGTGGAATCGTCAATTTCTCATGGATCGATGAAGAACTCCAGTCAAATTCCCTCGATCTTCAGAACTTTGACCAGATGTAGAGGAAAGACAGTTTGGTATTTGGATTATAATAACGATGTTTTTCTCACCAAAAAAATCAAAATAGATGAAGGTTGAAAGATAAAATTGAATGAGTCTCTCACAGATGAAGCTCTCTCAATGTTTAACCTCTCCAATTTTCATACAGATGTGTTTTGGTATATATAGGTAGGTTAGAAAACAAATGGGCGGTGGTAAAAAGCTTTTAAATCGCGAAATAAAAATTTCCCGGATAACTACTTCGCTCGAGCGAGAGCTCAGCGAAGGTCGAGCGATAGTATGTCGCTCGAGTGAAGAAGGGGCTATAGCTCAACGACAATGTTTCTGCTTTTGTAGCTCGAGTCAAATCTTGGCAACAGTCTGGGGAAAATTCGTGCCACTTTCCTCTTCTTTTGCCACACTCGAACCCTAGACCTAATAACCCTATTTTCACATAATTGTACATTCCTCCTTGACTTTTTACAACATTTACAATCAAGTTCCTTTTGTTTATAGAATTGTCAGTAACACAATTAAAACCTAACAATCTTAAATCAAACCTTTAGGATAACTTTTCTGTATCAAAGTTTATCAAGAATTAAAAGTTTGATTGGAAAAAGGATTTCGGAAAATTGAAGACTTGGTTTTGAAGTTTTGGTAGAAAAATGTCACTGCAATTTCGCTAGTTGGCCGCTAGCTTTTGGTGCTCGAGCATTGAGGGTGAAAAACGGAGTAGAGAGCTGGTAACTATTTGGAACCATCATTTTGCTCGAACGTCACTGTTATCTGGGCGAAAATCATTTTTCGATTTTGACTCATTTCTTGAGTTGTATTCATCCAAAAAAGCTTGTAATGAGTTCCTATTTATACTCTATGTGGTTTAGGCTCTTCAAACGCTCATTATAATAATTAGATCATTGTTGTATAAATTAAAAATTGGAGAAAATTATTTAAATTTAGATTGAGAGCATCAAATCTTGTAAATACAAGTTTATTAGTATATGAAATTCTCCTCCCTTCCATATAAATCTTGTGTTCTTTTGTGATTCATTATTTTTCATATTGCTTTTATTATCTTGTTTTTATTATTTGGTTTGTTTATCAACAAATTGGAATCACTTTATTTCTAAGAGTTTTTAAACAATGGCAACACATTTTGCCAAAATTTCTAGTAAGTCTTCAATCTAGATAGAGACAATCTTTCATAGAATCAATGTCTGGAAAGTTCATACTTTCTTCCGCATAAACCCAATTGTATATGAAAGTTTTCTATGAATATATGCACACATTAATAATGGCATTTCTACTTGGAGCAGTTAATACGTGAAAAACACACTTGTTGGCATGGCGGTTGTACCAACAAGTTAAAACAGTCATGAACTAGAACTCATTATCTTCATCTTCCAAAGACCAAATGGAACGAATGGTTCTACGCATTTTCCTTTTATTTATATATATAACATGCATGATATCAGTTTGCAAATTCAAATGTGCAAACAGAATGCAATACAACATTCCATGAACATGTATATGGTCTTATATTGCAAATTAGATCAAAATTCTTATACGCAACTAATTTCATGGAATATTATATTCTAAAATATATGCCTTGTGCATGTATAAATTTTTGGAATCCATTTTTCATATGTAAGTATGCAATGTTGGGATCGAGAAAAAAATATTATTTTAGAGAGATTAATTTATTGATAATTTTCGTGAAGAAGTCAAGCTAGTTTTAGTGATGCTACAAAAATTTGACGAGTAAGTGCTTGGATTATTTTAGTGAAAATGATACGATGATGAAAAAACAATGAAGACGTCATCCTTGTCCAAAAAAATTTAGGTCCATTGTTGGAATGCTTATAGCTTGTAAAAACAGAATGACAACATACAAGATCAAAATTGTTTATAAATTCGACATGAAAAACACTATGTAACTAACATCCCATAATCATGATAAAATTCCAAATAAAAGTTAGGCAGATCTAGAGTACTAATCGATCAGCAGTAATTCTTTACAAAGATTATTTCTAATCCATTTACATATGAAAGCACCATCATTTTGCATTTAACTTGACACGTTGCAATCAATTTGATCTAACCTGTAGATGTAAATGTCATTCCCTTGTCCAAGATTCTTCTTGCAATTGTAACAAAAATTAAGAAAATACTCAAGAGAGATAATTTAATGATCGATTGGAGGATATCCCATTTTCTTTTCTTTATGTAGATAATTATCCCATTTTACAGTAGATCTTAATAGTGCAATCATAAAAAACATGGGTAGTCCTCGGATTTGGCCCATACGACATTACACAAATATAGTCCTCTAAAAGCTCCATCTCAGTAATAGACAAGTTACTGAACTCTACCGAAGCTAAAGAACCAAAATAACCTACCCGAGAATTTATACTATTGCTGCCAAAATCACCTGGGGTTTTTGGCGGACCAGCAGGGGAAAGAACAGTAGGAGACAAAGGAGTGTTAGAAATTGGAGAGCATAAGTTCACTCAACACTCAAACTCACGAAAGAGTAGTGAAGGAAATATATGTGATTCTATTATCACTTCAACTTGANTCTTTTTAATTCATGCATTAGAACATTTTAGCACTGATATAGGTATTTATGGATTAGTCTAGAAATGAATCTAGTTTATTAATGCAATACCCCCTCTTAAACTTGATTCATTACGCTGAGGGACACCCGCAGTCTTTAAGGGCTTGGTAAAAATATCTGCAACTTGGTCTTGAGACATCACAAACTCAAGCAAGATATGCACTCTCGTATAAAATGATACCTCATATCTTGTTTATTCCTTTCATGAAACTTCGGGTTTTTGTCCAATATGAGAGCGGACTTATTATCAACAAAAATCTTTGTTGGGCCTTTTTGTGTTGGTGAAGTTCCCTCATCAAACTCTTAAGCCAAATTGCATGACAAACACGAGAAGTAGTTGCGACATACTTCACTTCATACGTAGAAAGAGTTACAATAGGTTTCTCCTTAGAATTCCAAGTAAATGTCATATTTCCCATAAAGAAAACAAACCTGGTAGTGCTTTTCCGATCATCAATATCACCACCCGATCAGTATCACAATAGCCAACAGATTTGAAGTCTTGAGAAGATGTATAGAAAGTACCGAAGTCAAATTTACCATTAATGTAACGAAGTATTCTTTTGGCCACCTTTAAATGAGTAGTAAGAGCTTCCATTAAGCAACTTACAAGTCTAACACCAAAAAGAATATTCGGTCTTGTACAAGTTAAATACCTCAAGCTTCCAACAAGGCTCTTGAAAAATGTGAGATCAATCTTCTCTCCATCTCTTTGCTTGGACTATTTAACTCCACATTCAACGGGGGTGCTCACATCTTGCAATTCGCCATTTCAAGCCCTCTAAGAATTTTTTTTCTATATCCTTCTTGAGAGATAAAGATTCCATCGTCTCTTTTTTTCACCTCAATGTCAAAATAGTAGGTCATTGATAAGTGTATTTTATACACTTATTTGAGCCGGTAAATTAGACTATTTTTTTTGATAAATTATATGAAACATGACTCAATTCTATGTAAACATTGATTTATAGGTAAACATCAATGACATTTTTGGAATTGGAGAAAATACGCAAGAAAAAGGGGTAAAGTGAAGCAAATCTAAAGTTTGGGGATTAAAGTGCAAATACTCAAAAGTTGTGTCGGACCTTACAATGAAGATTAAAGAATTCTAGGAGTCAAATGGGTGAGAAAAGAAATCAAAGGAAAGAAATATAGTCAAACTATTATAACACATTAATTTCCAACAGAAGACGTTATGCTCTAGATTTTTAGTCTCGAGTAGAACTCATTTTTGGCATTGGAAATGATAATTTAATAAAAGTTTTATCCTTTTGAGTTATCTTTCTAACACATTTTGAATTATCTCAATCGGATATTAGGAGAGAAAGTTATCCCAAAAATATTGAAAGCGGCTTGGGACAAGCCTCGCCTAGGCTGTTGAGGAAGCACTCGCCTCATCCTCTTCTAGATTGACTGAAGCTACCAAACTTGCTAAGCCACGCACCCTGGATAAGCCTAGGCACGTATCCTAAGGCAAATGGGAAAAATTATACTTTCCTTTTTCTTAATTCAATATTTTTTATACTGCAACGTTTTTGCATTCTATATATTCCAAGGCCATCAAGAATGTCCATAACCTAGTTCTCTTTTTTTTTTTTTTTTTTTTAATCATAGACGAGAAAGAAAATAAATATTTTTAAATTCAAGGAGCGAAATTTCATATTTTGGGGTCGATCTTCCAGCGAGGAATTGAAGTTTTCACGTTCTTCTCAAGTTTCTTAGTTTCGAGTAATGTCATTTCCCTTTCTTTTGTGTAATTTTCATATGGAATGTTAGGTTAAATCTTTAATGTATTGGATGGATGATAAAATCTTGATTTATATTTTTTAATTCAAGACTTATTATTTTTTAGTTAATTCTTGTGCTCATGATTAAATATGCATGAATTTTGCGTTGTTTGAATGTTTTGCCATCATTTAGATAACTAGTTGCTTATTTGTAGTATTGAACGATTTACAATAAGTAAAACACTGCGTATTTAATATATGGGCAATATACATTAAGAATAGTGTTTATGGCGTAAGCTATTGTGTAAGATAGTCCTGCGATTATTCTTGCTTTGCATATGAATTCGGACTAGGAATATGATCGAACCTTGTTAAGCATAGATTTAATATATTTTGAAAGAGAATATTAGATATTAATGGATTATTGATTGTCATGAACACATCAATAAGTGGACTTTGAAATTCAATACATTCATCTCATCTTTGGATAAAAACCAATCTTTTCTCATTTCCAAATTTTAAATTAGAATAATAACAAAAACAAATCTCTTTTGTGTTATATTTAATTGAACTTGATTATAACTAGTAGACTATAATTACAATTATTTCTTGTGGGATGATAATTTTAACTCAATAAATCTATTACTTCCTAACGACCTCATACGTTTGCGGGTTTTGTCTGAACAAATTTTTGGCGTTGTTGTCGAGGAATAATAGTTTTAATTCTAGTTTATTAGTTTATGTTAGATTCGATATTTTCTTTGTTTTAAGCTATTCATTTTACTACCTAATTTATTTTTGTCTTACTTCTTTCAGGTTGTCAATCGTTTATGCAAGATTTTGAAGAAATAGAGCTCTTACTATTGGATCCCGATATTGAAAGAACATTCAGAAAACATAGATAAGAACAAAGAGAAACAAAAGCAATAATAGAGAATGAGAATCAAATACATGATCCAATTCACCCACCACCACCAGATAAATAGAGACATATCGCCAACAAGGGCATAATATTAGTTGAGGATTATGTGAACCCAGCGCCAGCACTAGCACCCTTTAGATAGACTAATTTTCACATTCGATCCGATGTCATCAATATCTTCCAGAATCATCATGACATCAAGTTCTTCGGGGAAAGTTACAAAAAATCTACATGAGCATATTCAAGATGTTCTGATATTGTGCGAAGTCATCAACCATGATGAGATGTCATCAAATGCCTTTTGATTGAGGATATTCCCTCACACCTTAAAGGATGGCGCTAGAGAATTGCTCTATTCATTAACCGCCAGAGTATCATGTCGTGGAATGACATGATACAAAAATTCACCATGATGTTCTTCCTATACTCTCGAGTCCATCAAATTTGAAATGAATTCCTTAGATTCCATTACTTGTATATAAGCTTAATTATAGGAATTTATAGGGATTCCTAATTAGAATAGTTTCCTAATATAATCTTCAAAATCTGTATATATACATATCTTTTCCTATGTGTAAGATTATCAAGAAATTATTTTTCTCTTTTAGTTTACATGCTATCAGAGCAACTTACCTATAGAATCCATCGATAAATCTTCAATTTTTTTCGATTTTCCATCTGTCTTTGGCGTGGCTACCGTTGAGTGCTCTGGGTATTCAAGTTTCTGTACAAGTTTTGGCATTGAGAGCTTGGGGTCGTCTCGTCTCCATCAGACCGATGGGAATTCATCACTGGTGGGTAGATCTTGTCTCCAGTCGCCGTCTTCAACGCGACTCTTGGTGGCTATTTTGGTTGAGGAGTGAATCGAAGTTTACCTTCATCTTCACAGGTGTGTCGATCTTCACCTTCTTCTTCCTCCTCATGAGTTCTCCAGCAAGTGGTCTACTCCAAGTTGCCTTCCGTTTATGTTAGGTTGCAAGGGCTGTAGTGTGTGGGCTGAAGTTTTCAATTTTGGGTTTGATTAAATTTTGTGTAGGCTGCTGAAGTTATTGGGCTCGATTAGTTGGGTTTTGTGTCTTTGGGTTTGTCATTTTTTTTGGGTTGCCTACTGCATTGATTTGTTATTTAGATTTTTTGCTTTGTTTCTATTGTTAACGAGCAAAAGAATTTAGTTTTGACTGATGTCATTCCAATGATGTCCAAAATCACAGAGCATAAGTTGGTTGGTCCAAATTATTTGGATTGGTGTAAGACAGTTTGGATTTATCTGTGCAGTATTTTTATGGACAATCATTTTACTAAAGATCCACCAGCGGATAATACTGGACAGATATGACTAAGAAATGATGCACAATTATTCTTACAAATTTGGAATTCCATTGAAACTGATATAGTCGGTCTGATTAATCACTGTGAGTATGTTAAAGAATTGATGGAATATTTAGAATTTATGTACTCTGGGAAAGGAAATGTGTCCCGTATTATGAAGTCTGTAAGGGTTTTTACCGTGCTGCATAACAAAATCAGTCTCTTTAGGCTTATTTTATGAATTTCAAAAAAACCTATGAAGAACTCAATGTCTTGTTACCTTGTAGCCCTGATATGAAAGTTCAACAAGCTCAGCTGGAGCAAATGGTTGTGATGAGATTTCTAGCTGGTCTTAATTCTCAATTTGAAACAGCTAAATCCCATATTCTCCCCAGTGCTGAGATTTCATCTCTGCAAGAGACTTTACTAGAGTGCTTCGCACAAATACTAGTGCTTATAAGGCTTTATATGCTCAGTCTTCTAGTACTCTTATTAGTCGCAATAGTAGAGGTAATACAAACAGTGGGGGGTACAGCTAGTCGAGACAATCGAAGTCAAAATGAAGAGGGGGTTGTATGCTACTACTGTTATGAGTCAAACGTACGTGTAGAAAATTGCACAATAAATCTCTGAAGTCACACTCAGCTCATGTTGTAGCTACTACTGCTATCCCCATCTTATCATCTGAGCAGACCATTACAATTTTTGCATATATATTTGCTAAATTCACTCAATACCAAGAAACATTAAAGAATTCATCTCAATCTATCTCTGCTTTTGCTAAGACAGGTAAACCCAATACATGTCTTATTTTCTCTTCCTCACAGTGGGTCATTGATTCTAGTGCCATAGATTATATCATAGGTAATCCTAGTCTCTTCTCCACTTTTCAGCCGCATACATCTTCCTCGAATGTTACTTTAGCTGATGGTTCTACTTCTTTTGGTCTTGGTTCCGGCGCTATCAATCCAACTCCAATAATTTCTTTATCTTCTGTCTTAAGTCTACTACAATTTTCTTTCAATTTAATGTTTGTGAGCAAACTTACTTGGACTCTAAATTGTTGCATTTTATTCTTTCCTGACTATTGTCTTTTTCAGCATCTTATGACGAAGAAAATTATTGGTAAATGACATGAATCAGGTAGTCTCTATATACTAGATACCCAAGTGCCCGAACCCATTGCATGTTCAGGTATCTTAACTCCTTTAAAGCACATTGTTGGTTGGGATATATCCATCTTTGCCTTTGTTGAAGAAATTATGTCCTCAATTTCAGAATGTCTTGTCTTTAGATTGTGAGTCATGTTAGTTTTCCAAACATCATCGTCTGTCCTCAGTTCCTTTCTTTTGAGTTAGTTTATTCAGATGTTTGGTGTCCTTGTCATGTTGTGTCCAAAACTGGATTTCAATATTTTGTTACCTTTGTTGATGATTTCTCTCGTGTGACTTGAGTTTATTTAATGAAGAATCGTTCTGAATTATTTTCTCATTTTACTACCTTTTGTGCTAAAATTCAAACATAGTTTAATGTTTCTGTGAATACGTTGAGAAGTGATAATGGCAAAGAATAATTTTCTGATTCTTTTCAGACTTACATGCTTCAGAATGGTATTCTTCACCAATCCTCATGTGTTGACACACCCTCTCAAAATAGTGTGGCTGAAAGGAAAAATAGACATATTCTTGAGATAGTACGAGCACTCATGTTTCAAATGCATGTTCCCAAACATTTTTGGGCTGATGTAGTCTCCATCGCTTGTTTTTTGGTTGATCGGATACCTTCATCTGTTCTTCATGGTGAGACTCCTTATAGTGTCATTTTCACTACTAAACTCTTATTTTTATTGAACTAGAATATTTGGTAGCTTGTTATGCTCGTGATGTTCGTCCCCAAGTCACTAAATTAGATACCAAATCCTTAAAATGTATTTTTCTAGGTTACTCTCATCTACAAAAAGGATATTGATGCTACTGTCCAAGTCTTAACAAGTATCTTGTGTCGACTGATGTTATATTCATGGACCATATTCCTTTCTTTCCCACTTCTTCTACTTTTTTCAATAAGGGGAAGGATGATGATCTGTCAGTTTATCACGTCAATTACTAGTCAACTAATACTACTTCTACACCGGTTGATCCCACACCACCATCATCTATTCGCCAGGACTATTCCAGACGACGTAACCCTCCTCATGCATGCGGTGCCTATCTCTTTTTTGGCATCTGATCCTGTGTCTGTTGATCTTGAGCTACCTATTGCCCTTCACAAACGTAAACGTTAGTGCACTTTATCTTATTTCGTCTTTATATTCTGTGTCTTCTTCTTCTTTTGTTGCTTCCATTGACTCTATGACTCTTTCGAAAACTATTCATGAAGCATCATCCCATCCCAGTTGGCGTGATGCTATGATAGAGGAAATGAATGCTTTAGATGCTAATGGTACTTGGAATTTAGTGAACTTGCCTGCAGGGAAAAAGGTTATTGGATGTAAGTGGGTATTTGCCGTCAAAGTCAATTCTGATGGATCAGTGACTAGGCTTAAAGCTGCCTTGTGGCTAAAGGCTATGCTCAGACTTATAGTGTGCATTATTGTGACACTTTCTCTCCCGTAGCTAAATTAACATCTGTTCGCTTATTCATTTCTATGGTAGCTACTCATAATTGGCCTTTACATCAATTAGACATCAAAAATGCCTTTTTACATGGTGATCTCCAGGAGGAAGTTTATATGGAGCAACCGACTGGGTTTGTTTCTCAGAGGGAGCATGGAAAAGTGTGTCGTCTTCGAAAGTCCTTATATGGTTTGAAACAGAGTCCTTGTGCTTGGTTTGAAAAATTTAGTCAGACAGTGGAAAAGTTTGGAATGCAAAAAGAGCAAGTCTGACCACTCAGTCTTTTACAAACAATCTGAATCCGTCATTAATCTCTTTGTTGTATATGTTGATGATATTATTATTACTGGCAGTAATACTATAGAAATTTCATCTCTGAAGTCATTTCTTCATACCTAATTTCACATGAAAGATTTAAGGGTGTTAAAGTATTTCTTAGGAATTAAGGTAAAAGGAAGTAAGAAAGACATCTTCTTATCTCAAAGAAAATATGTGCTTGACTTATTAATTGAGATAAGAAAGTTGGGAGCTAAGCCAAGCAGTGCTCCAATGCTTCCTAATTTACAACTTACCAAAGACGGTGACTTATTTGATGATCCTGAGAAGTATAGAAGACTGGTTGGGAAATTAAACTATCTTACGATAACTCGTCCTGATATTGCGTATTCTGTCAGTGTTGTAAGTGAGTTCATGTCTTCCCCGACAGTTCACCTTTGGACGCTTTATAACATATCATATGTTATTTAAAGGGAGCTCCTCGATGTGGGATACTATACAAAAATCATGGACATACTCACATCAAATGCTTCTCTGATGCAGATTAAGAGGGTTCCAAGATTGACTGAAGATCCACTAGTGGCTACTCTACTTTTGTTGGAGGAAATTTGATCTCATGAAAAAGTAAGAAGCAAAATATTGTGTCCCAATCCAGTGCAAAATCAGAATATATAGCTATGGCACAATCTGTTTGTAAGATAACATGGATATATCAGCTCTTAACTAAAGTTAGTCTTAAGCTTCAATACCAACAAATTTGTGGTGTGACAATCAAGCAGCTCTTCATATTGCTTCTAATCTTGTGTTTCACGAACAAACTAAGCATATTGAGTTGATTGCCATTTAATTCGTCAGAAGATTCAATAGAATTTAATCTCTACAGGATATGTAAAGATTGAAAAACAATTAGGAGATATTTTTACGAAGGCTCTAAATGGGACTCGAGCTGATTATATTTGTAACAAGGTCGGTATGATTAATATCTATGCTCTAACTTGAGGGAGAGTGTTGTGTATATATAGGCTTAATTATAGGAATTGATAGGGATTCCTAATTAGAATAGTTTCCTAATATAATCTTCTCAATCTGTATATATACATATCTTTTCCTATGGAAAAGATTATCAAGAAATTATTTTTCTCTTTTAGTTTACAGATTCCATTAAGATCGAAGAGTTGGTTGGATCTATCCAGACTTATGAACTTACATTAGATAAACTTAAGATTGAGAAGTCAATTTCCTTGAACACCATTAGAGATGAAGATTCTAACTCTACCTATTCAGATTCTCCTAACGAAGAATATTTAGCATACTTTGCTAAAAATTCAAAAAATGCTTAGGAATAAAAAGAAACCTAAAAAGAGACAACGAGGTGATTCCAGTAAGTCCAGAAGGCGATCTCAATCTTTGAGATAATTGTAGAGGTTTTGGCCACGTTAGGAGTTAGTACCCTAATAGTATGAGAAATCCGATAAGGCTATGAATTGTACTGTCACTGATGACGAGTCTAACTCGAATAATCAGAGTAAGAAATCAACTCGTGAGGAAAGTGGAAAATATATTGCCTTTACTACAGGAATTAAGAATGGATCTGATAAGAGGAGTGAGAAAACTGAGATCATAAGTAGTAATGAGAATTCAAAAAAAGATTCTGATAGTGAGGAAAATTCTAATAGTGAGGGAGATATTCATAAGGTATAAGATAGAATATATGAGGAGGGCAGTAAGATTATAACAAAAAATAAAGCCTTAGTACGAGAGTTACAGAACTTGAGTCGAAAAATGAAAAACTCATAGCGTACATTCAGGAGTCTACCTCTACCATGAGTGAGTTGAAATCCATGAATGAATCTTTAGATATTCAGGTTAGGAATCTCATTAATGAGCTTGAGAAGACCTCTAGGAGATAGACCTCTAGGAGAGCTAATGAGATGACAGTTGAAAATGAAACCTTAGAAATACAAGTTAAAAATCTTTTGAGCGACCTAGAGCATTCAAAATCTTAACTTTTTGCCTTTTCTAGTGGTTCTATAAATCTAGATGATATTCTAGAAATAGGTAAGTCTGCTGGTAATAATGGAGGCCTAGGATATAATAAAAATGATCATAATCTTGCTAGTATGTCCAAGACTACATTTGTCCTTGGTACTGACCAACTAAAACATGTACCTAACCCTGAACCTAAGAATAAGGGAAATGTAGGACAATAGCCTGCAAGACAACGTATGACACGCCAACCTAGGAATAGATATCAAGGATCACATACTTTTGATCCTAGGTTTATCCCTAGTTGTTTTCATTGTGGTGAGTTAGGATATATAAAGCCTATGTGTCGTCATTTCCTAAACAATAGAAACCGAAACTTAAATTGAAATAAGAATCAGGATTATGTTGGTCAGATTGACTTCCTTACCATTAGGTAAATAAATTGACCAAGTTAATAACACCGGTGATTGGAAATATTCCTATCACTAGGCAAGTTTAGGTATAAAAAAGTGACATTGATTTATGCATGCATCATATTTGTTTATTTGTTCTCTATTTGACATTTTTTTGTGTATTTAGTGTCATCCATGCTTTAAAATAAAAACAACAAAAAAAATGAAATTTTGAAAATTAAAAAAAATGGACGGGAAATTGTTTTTACAGTATAATTTATTATATACTTGAATTTGTTTGTTGTGATCAAGCATGTGTTTAATCGATAAACTGCAACATAGTTTCCATTGTTGGATTAGGTTATTATGGAGTACTTAGTATATGTGTTTTCATGTACCATCTGCATTGTACACACTATGATATTGTTAGTGAGACTCATCCACGTGTGTGAAATTTGGGATGACAATCACATGTTAGTAAGATGAATTTGAACATGAATTGACCTCATTTATTAGACATAAATTCAAGTTTATCCCCGGTAATAAAAACTCAATATCTCATGTTCTTCTTCGAAACTTATTTAACTTAAGCAATTAAGCATACGGGATCCTCATAACTTGGTGCATATAGTCAATTAACTTGGGTAAACGGCCTAGAGCTCGTTACAGAGTCATTTTAGTCGCTCAATGGAGAAGAGCATGCACTTAAGATGTGAAAAATAATTATGATTTTAAAATATTGAAAGATGTGAAAATAAAATATGATCAAAGTCAGGGGGAAAATGAAAATATCAATACAAAAAGAACTTTTACGTAAAGGTCCTAATGCACTTTAAATTATTTGACTTTCATAAGTAGAGGAATACGCTTATTGACAGTGATGCATAGCATGTCCTTTATCACAAAACTAAGGTTTGGAGTCCTACTTACAAAGGAATACTTTACACATATAGGTCACTTATATAATTTACTCAATGTTAACTTGAACTATGTTGGAAGGTTTACTGTACGTTGATTATACTTGTGCATGCTAACAACTATATTTTTGAGTTATTATTTGTTAATGTTAAAAGTTTTTGGTTTTCTGTCCCTTCATCATTTGTGACAAAAGGGGAGATAGTGATGTAAAGGTTTTGAATGGGAGAATTTAAATTTTTTTAGGTGAAGTAGATTGATAGGATGAGATTTGTTGATTGCATTGCATTCCATACCATATCTATCTAACTGTTTAAGTTTTTTATGTTTGTGTGATGTTAATGTTTTTGTTGGTACTTGGATTAACATTAGTGTTACATCTCATTCTAGCTAGTGTTGGTATAATGTGTTCAATGATTTTATTATTTCCTATATCACATGCTTTCACACTAGGTATTTGAGGTGTGAATTTCAGGAAACAGGTTTAACAAGGAATGCAATAGACATCAGTTTGATGAAACTTGGGTAGTTTAGATTTTGTATTTAGTTTTCCTTGACTTATAGTATAGTTTTTTCAGGGAATGCCAAAGAGGGAGTTTGTTGAGTTTTTAGTGTTGACAATTCTGTAGACAAAATGATGTAAAAGTTAAGGACCTATGGTACAATTTGTACAAATTGGGTTATGAGGTCTAGAGTTCGAGCATGAAAGAGGATAAACACAACGCCGTATTTTTGCTAGCTTCTTTCCCAGTTGGCCCTCGAGCGACAAAAATATAATAGATGTCGCCCGCCATTGTCGAGCTCTTACTCGAGCGGTAGTGCATCGCTTGCCTATCGCTGAGCGCTCAGTCGATCGACAGGTCGATCCAATTTGCTGTTTTGAAGTATTTTTTCCGGCCCATTCAACCTAATTACCCTCTCCTATAAATACCCAAGCCTATGCACGAAAATAAGGGTGGTATTTTAAGATGGAAGCTTAAATCTTATCACGTACTTTCGCTTGAACGAGAGCTCAGCGACAGGCAGATCCGAAAACCCTATTTTGCTGTTTTGAAGTAATTTCTTTGGCCCATTCAACCTAATTACTCTCTCCTATAAACCGAGCCTATGTACGAAAATTAGTGTGGTTGTTCATTGTGCCTCTTCTCTATAACATATTCAAGAAACTATACATAGATTAATTTCATCATTTCACTCTTGATTTTATACAATCACATATTTGGGAAAAAAACATCAAACCCGTTGAATCCGAAACACCACCTTCTTCCTATTTGTCATAGAAATGTACTTTTTCAGTTGAACTTTAGAGGCTGTTGGAGGTTGAGAGATGTTGGATTACAAGTGCAGGAAGAGCACAAAGCCTTGAAGCAGGTTCTTGGAATTTCACTTAGAAGAGACAATTGCAGAAGATCGTGTAGCAAGTCTTGGAGTTAGCAGGAACTAGATCGGGAAGTCTAGTGGAGTTGACTAGATAGCATCTGACTGTAACTCGCTCTGTATTGTCTATATTGGAAATAACCGGCCTAGTCTCAGAGTTTTTACCTAGTTAGATTTCTCCACCATCAATATTGTGTTATTTACTGCTTCTCTTATTACTGCGGTAATTCAACATATGATAATTGGACTTATACACTTAATCATTTAGAAAAAACTAAAAGTGATTTATTGCTTTTGATTGATTAATTACAGCATAGGTGATGAGTGTATTTCACTCATACTTTAGATATTATCTAAAATTGATATTTAACTTATTTCTATGAGTTTTAGAACGTTTTAATGTGTGTTTTGATGTTGTGATATAGATTGATGAAATTGAAGGAAATAAGCAAAAGTTGACAAATTGGAGAAAATGGCTAAATTGTAAGAGATCCAAAGTTCGAAGACTAAAGTGCAAATACTCAAAAATTGTGCAGGATATCAAAATGAAGATTTAAGAGTACTTGGAGTCAACTGGATGAAGAAATAAGTCAAAGGGATCAAATATAGTCAAAGTATGATCACGCATCATTTTTCAACTGAAAAAGTTATGCTCCAGATTCATAGTCTCATATTGAGACTCATTGTTGATATAACAAAAACTTGAATTAGAAAATGATATCTGAAGTAAAGTTATATCCCTTTAAGTTATCTTTCCAAAACTTCTTGAATCACCTCAATCAGATATTAGGAGAAAAAGTTATGATAAAAATATTGAATGACGCGCAGGGCAGTTTTCCGATCGACGATGGCGTCAAGGTGTCGCTGTGCGAGAAAAATGGTTGATTTTTTTGGACTCTGTTCTTGGTCCAAGATGACTGCAACACCTCCAAGACTTCAAAATACTAAAAATACAACTCTAAAGACCACTTTTAGGGAGAGAATTCAACACACATTTCTTCGAGAAGCAAGGAGGAAAAACATCAAGAGATTCAAGAACAAGACAAAGAAGAACAAGAGAGAAATTGAAGATCTACATCCTAGCTTTTCTATTCTCTTCCCTATGTCATTTTACATGAATTTTAGTATTTTCATGTATTATATCATGAGCTAAATTCATCATCTAGGGTTTGATTGTAGCCAAAAACTTGAGAGTATGATTTGAATTTATTTTAGTTATTTCTATTAGATTTTTTACACGTGTTTATTTGTGTTATGATTTTAATGCTTTCAATTAATTGACCACTAGTTGAATGATTTGATGTTCATCAATTCCGATACTCGAGAGGGGGGAGTTTAGGCATGATCATAAGAATAACACAACCTAGGAAATTATAGGTTTCGAGAGAAAGTATAATTCCTTTGAAGCATGTTCCATTTAAGAATCACGGACTTGATAAATTCTATATTTTAATTCAGAATAGTGATATTGGAATTGAAATATAGTAATAGTTTTTATATATTGGAATTGAAATATATGAATAGTTTTTACTCGACACTCGAGAGATGGTGTAAAATTACATTAGTGTTCTTACTTATAAACTTTGGAAAATTGATTAGAAATAATTATATAATTGAGAATCATATTCGATAGTTAGATGAAATCATAGCCCTAGGCTTCCTTACTTGATTATTCTTCTAGTTTGCATTTATTTGTTGAATTCATCACCATCTTAGTTTAAAAACACTAATTATAAAATTCATTTATCTGGATAAAATAGAGGCTAGATAATTATAATACTTAGTATAAAATCAAATATCAATACCAGTAGGTTTGATACTTTTACTCCAATACTATATTACAAAATTTGACACCGTACACTTGGAGTATAATTCATGTTGCATAAAACGCATGACAATAGGGTCAAAACTAAATATGGTTGAATTTTTCAACCACCTTAGTGAAATTATCTTTTTTTTTTTAACTATATTCACACCACAATTTTTGTTATGTATGCCATATTTTTAATTGCAATATGGGTTCCCAATTTCTTATCATTTTTTTTAATTACGTCCTTAATTTTTTTTTTTTGCATTCATATCCTTAACATTCGATTAATTAAAACATAATATTATACTTAAGTACTTTGAAATGAGGGACAAATATTTTGTCAAACTTTTGCACTTACTATTTATTATGCTTATTTAACAATACGAGAGAAAGATGGTATTGTGGTCTATCACAATGACACCAAAGCAGCTTACTCTAGCTACTCGCCATCGCTGCCGCCCTACTCGCCATAAGTGCCCACCTTTCATTCTTCAACATCGGTCCTCAACAGGGCCGAGCCTAGGGCCGCAAGTCTTCCTCAAATTTTATCTTAGAGAAGTTGACAAATTGGAGAAAATGGCTAAATTATACCGCAAGTGTACGATGTCAAGTTGTGTCGGATATGAAGATTTGAGAGCACTTGGAGTCAATTGGATGAAGAAAGAGTCAAAGGGATCAAATATAGTCAAAGTATGATCACACATCATTTTCCAACCGAAAAAGTTATGCTCCAAATTCGTAGTCTTATATTGAGACTCATTTTTGATATATGAAACACTTGAATTGGAAAATGATATTTGAAGAAACGTTATAGCCCTTTGAGTCACCTTTCCAAAGCATTCTAAATCACCTCAATCGGATATCGGAAGAAAATGTTATGATAAGAATACTGAATGACGCACTGGGCAGTTTTCCAACTGACAATGGGCGCTGCCATTGCTGAAAAAACAGAATCATGGGCTCCGAGGTGCCGCTCTGCGAGAAAAAAGGGTTTTT
Source organism: Fraxinus pennsylvanica (assembly GCA_912172775.2). Classification (NCBI taxonomy): domain Eukaryota; kingdom Viridiplantae; phylum Streptophyta; class Magnoliopsida; order Lamiales; family Oleaceae; genus Fraxinus; species Fraxinus pennsylvanica. Next base: position 17,442,252 of record OU503051.1, read on the forward strand.
GATTTTTTTGAACTCTTTTCTTGGCCCCAACACGACTCCAACCCTTCCAAGATTTCAAAATACTAAAAATACAAACCTAAAGACCACGTTTAGGGAGGGAATTCAACACACACATTTCTTCAAGAAGCAAGGAAGAAAAACATCAAAAGATTCAAAAACAAGAGAGAAATTGAAGATCTAAATCCTAGTTTTTCTATTCTCTTCCCTATGTCATATTATATGAATTTTAGTATTTTCATAGATTATATCATGAGCTAAATTCATCATCTAGGGTTTGATTGTAGCCAAAAACTTGCGAGTATGATTTGAATTTATTTTAGTTATTTCTATTAGATTTTTCACACGTGTTTATTTGTGTTATGATTTTAATGTTTTCAATTAATTGGCCACTAGTTGAATGATTTGATACTAGTCAATTCCGACACTTGAGAGAGGGGAGTTTAGGCGTGAACATAAGAATAACACAATATAGGAAATTATAGGTTTCTAGAGAAAGTATAAATCATTTAAAACATGTTCCATTTAAGAACCACGAACTTGATAAATTCTATATTTTAATTCGGACTAGAGATATTGGAATTGAAATATATGAATAGTTTTTACTCGGTACTCGAGAGATGGAGTAAAATTACATTAGTGTTCTTGCTTATAAACTTTGGAAAATTGATTAGTAATAATTATATAATTGAGAATCATATTTGATAGTTAGGTGAAATTATGACCCTAGGCTTCCTCACTTGATTATTCTTCTAGCTTGCATTTATTTGTTGAATTAATCACCATCTTAGTTTAAAAAACACTGATCATAAAATTCATTTATCTAGATAAAATAGAGGCTTCATAATTATAGTACTTAGTATAAAATCAAATATCAATCCCCGTGGGTTCGACACTCTTACTCCAATACTATATTACAAAACTTGACATCGTACACTTACAGTATAATTCACGTCGCATAAAACGCGTGACAATAGGGTCAAAACTAAATATGGTTGAATTTTTCAACCACCTTAGTGAAATTAACTCTTATTTTTTTATTTATATTTACACCACAATTTTTGTATGTATGCCATATTTTTAATTGCAATATGGGTTCCCAATTTCAATTATTTTTGTAATTACGTCCTTAATTTTTTTTTTTTTTTTGCATTCATATTCTTAACATTCAATTAATTAGAACATAATATTATACTTAAGTGCATTGAAATGAGGGACAAATATTTTGTCGAACTTTTGCACTTAGTATTTATTATGCTTATTTAACAATACGAGAGAAAGATGGTATTGTGGTCTATCACAACGACACCAAAGCAGCTTACTCTAGCTACTCACCATCGCTGCCGCCCTACTCGCCATAAGCGCCCACCTTTCCTTTTTTTGAAGATTCATAATTACTATTTACCATTCACTTTGTTAAAGATGATCTTAACCATATCTCAAAGATTTTGGATTAGATACAACAGATGCTTGCAAACTCTATTGATTCTAGGACTTCACATGTGATAATGATAATGTATTTGAACTCCTGTAAATCACAGCAAATCGTTGTTGAAATATAGTATTTTAGTTTCAGTAGGTTTCTATATCATGTAAGTTATTCCTTTGATAATATATGACAAAACCATCTGTATCCAATGTCAGTATAATAGGTTACAAGTTGGTGTACTGCATTAAATGTCATGCTAATAAGCAAGTTGAACGGTTCAATGTTCGTCTTGTTGCAAAAGACTACCATCAACATGAAGGAGTAAAGACAAGTTTTTCTTCATGGAGAATTAGAATATCAAATTTACATGGAGCAAATAGAAGGTTCAATCAGCCTGGGCTGGAGCACTTGGTCTATAAATTGAGGAGATCACTTTATGAGTTGAAGTGGTCTCCTCTATAGTGGTACAAGTATTTTGACTCCTACATGATTCGGATTGGCTACATAAGATATAAGTATGAATGTTGTGTTTATGTAAAAAGCCTTGACGATGTTTCTTTTATTTTTCTGTTACTTTATGTGAATGATATGTTGATTACTACGGTGAGTACGAGTGCGGTCAACAAATTGAAGACTTCGTTGAAAAGAGAATTTGAGATGAAGAATTTAGGTGCAGCTAAAAAGATTCTTGGGATCTAGATTCGTAGGGACAGGGATTCTAGAAAATTCTGGTTATCTCAATGCAGTATTGTTGGGAAGGTGTTAGAAAGGTTTGACATGGTAATGTAAAACCAGTGACTAAACTTTTAGTGAATCATTTTAGATTGTTTGCCACTCCGTGCCCAAGGATAGACGTTGAAAATGAAGACATGTGAAAGGTTCTATATGCTAGTGCTGTGGGGTGTCTCATGTATGCTATGGTTATACAGGACCAAATTTACCACAAGCTATTAGTGTGGTTAGCATGTTTTTGGCAAGTCCAAGACGACAACATTGGGATGCAGTCAAATGGATATTCAAATACTTGAAGGATACTACAGACTATAGCATCATGTTTAGTAGGAAACAAAATGATCCTTCGTTGTGGGATATGTAGATACAGATTATATAGGGGATTCGGATGACACGAGATTGATTACAGATTATGTTTTCACTCTGATAAGGGGAACTATTTGTTGAAGGTCTATGATTTAGTCTCTAGTTGCACTATCTATGACTGATGCAGAGTATATGGCAGTGCTAAGGAAGCTTTGGACCTTAAAGAAATGGTCAAGGAGCTTGGTGTTCAATAAGGTGGAGTTCAGTTCAAATGTAACAATCAGAGTGCTATTTATTTCGTAAAGAACTAAGTGTAACATGCAAGGACCGAGCTTATAGATGTGATGTTCCATTTGATTAAGAATTAGATTTTTTTTCTGGAGAACTATTGCTTGAGAAAGTTCATACTTCTGAGAATATAGCAAATATATTGATAA
>OU503051.1:17446813-17465049 GCA_912172775.2 Fraxinus pennsylvanica
ACATCGGAATACAAAGTTAGGATAAAAACACTGAAAGAAGGTGCAACTGCCTGTTTAAAATAAGAAATTTCGTTACATAGCCACTTTTAATATATATATATATATATAATCTTTGTAAATTTTGATACCCAGTGCATCATACTTGTGGAATTATAAAAGTGAAGTATAAATTTATTTGCTACCTATGTTTGATTGAAATTATAATCTAATTTTTTTATCAAAGTCAAAGTCAATAATTATTTTGACAACATATTTTATGAGATCCAATAGTTTAAAACTATACATTTCATTAACTTTTATTAAAATTTGCTAAAAATCTGATTTTAATTTCCACTAATTAAAGACAATAGAATGAATACAATTTTTTTTTTTCTAGCAAAGTAAAAATATTTGACCAATTTGATTTACTAGGGACAACTACAACCAGTTATTGTCGTGCCCATTTTTAATGCTAGTGGTATTCAACTAGTTGGACGGTCTACAGAACAGTCTACAAGGAGTGGAAACGGGTTGAGGGTCATTAGCTGAAATAAAATGTTTTGGCTGCTAAGAGGAAGCCGAAGTGCTTGCTTGGGATTGTTTTTTCTTTTTACCGAATTTGGATAGCATCCTTTAGGAGGGATTAGAAAAATCGATGCTTGCTAGTTTTTCTGGGCATCGATTTTTGGTGGTTTCTAAACCATCTAAAATTAGTGATGTAATTTTGACAGGTTCTTACAACCATCAAATTGATGGGTTTTAGCCGTTTTTCATATTATATTCTAATTTTATAATTTATAAAATGATTATTTACAAGCAACATTTTTCTTCAAAACTAACTTGTAAATAAAAATGTATTAACTTAAAAATTATTTATAACCAAAAAATTACAATATTACTTTATAAGATAAGGAAAAAATTTATAATTAGAAAATCACTTATAAGTAAAAAAAAAAAAATACTTTCATATTTAAAAAAAATTGATTATAAAATAAAAATACTGTTAATAAGATAAAAATTCACTCATAAAATATAAAATGTTACTTGTAAGTAAAAATTCACTAAAATTTATTTTAAAGTATAAATCAATTTATAATTATAAAATTTACTTATAACTAAAATATACTAACTTAAAATTTTATGTACTACTTAACTTGATTTAATTTTTTAAGTTAAATATTAAATTATATGTAAAAACATTACCTATAAATAATATATCACTGATGACTAAAAATGTCATACAAAAAATTATAAATTGAAAATTTCACTAAGGGACGCATATAATTGGGGTTATCAGCACGAAATGTCCCTACATATGGAGTTCATTGTGCAAAATGTCCCAATGTTGTATTTTTTTTAATATTTCCACCCTTATTTCAACTTTTTATTGTGAAAATTATCTTTTTCATCAATTTTCATATAATTTTTTCAATAAAAATGTATAAAAAGATGAATATACCTTCTTATTTAAATAAAATAAAAGGAGAAGAAGAGAAAAATAAAAAATTAATCGCAACCATACTGCCAATTTCTTTTTTTAAAAAAATACAAACAAGTCCCAAATAAACTATTAAAAAAATTAGAAACAAAAAAATATTTTTTTTTCTTTCTCCTCCTTCCTCTTCCCCCTCTACCACCACCACGTACAGTAAACAATTAAACAAATTTCCATCTCTCCCATAAATTTATCTCACAAAATCATATAACTAACAAATTTTACATTTTTTTTTTCCCAACATGCCCCAATGTATATACATAAGATGAAGAGAAAAAAGGAAACTAATCTGCTGAGTTAGGAAGCGAATTAAGCTACCAAAAACTAAAAAAAAATAAAAAATTATAATTGCTAATTAATTACAATTACTATAACTTGTCTCATTTTCATTCTCAGTCCTTTTCTACACTCTCCCTTAAGTTGAACTGTAGATGTTGATCATGTTCAACTTGCGGATGAAGCCATCAAATGCTTGTTTGAACAATCCTTTTGTGAATATATCCGTCGTTTGTTCTTTAACAAGAATATATGTCATACAAATAATTCCATCGTCCACCTTCTCTTTGATGAAATGTTTGTCTACTTTAACATGTTTGGTTCTATCATGTTGTACTAGTTTGAGAGAGATGTTAATAGCTGATTTATTATCACAATAGAGTTTGATTGAAAATTCCACTCCAACTTTCATTTCCTTCAAGAGTTTATTTATCCAAAGTCTTCCACATATTCCTTATGCAACAAATCTAAATTTAGGCACTACTTTTAGCTACCACATTTTGTTTCTTACTTCTCCAAGTTGTCATATTTTCCCATACAAAAGTTCAGTAGCCAATAGTAGATCTTTTATCTTCCGTTGATCTAGCCCAATCTGCATCTCTAAATATTTCTACTCCTTTTTGCTTATTTTTTTTCGAAGAATAGTTCTTTTCCATAGATTCCTTTTAGATATCTAAGAATTTTATACATTGCTTCCATATGAACCTCTTTGGGAGAGTGCATATACTGACTGACTATGCTTAGTGCGAAAGAGATGTCAGATCTAGTGTGTAAGATGTAGATCAACTTTCCAACTAGTCTCTGATACCCTTTTTGGATCTTGCAATCTCCATCCCCAAGAAGTACCACATTTACCCAATGCCTTTTACCTTAAATCTAGTTTCTAGGTACTTTTTAATCTTTCCATCTTAGATCTGTTGTCCTTTGTTAGGATAACATCATCCACATGTACAATTAAGATAGTCTTTGCTCCATCTATAGATTGATGGTAGAAAATGGTATGATTTGACTGCCCTTGCTGATATCCTTGAATTTTCAATACCTTTGTAAATCTATCGAACCACGTTCTAGGTGACCGTTTGAGCACATTTAAAGATTTCTTGAGTTTACACACTCGGTTTTCATCATTTAACTTGTTCAGCCTAGAGGTATTTTCATGAAGAATTTTTCTTCTAGTTCCTCATTGAGGAATGCGTTCTTAATGTTCAATTGTTGAAGTGGTCTGTCTAGGTTCACTACTAATGATAGGTGAACTCGAATTGTATTTAGTTTTACCACCGGTAAAAATCTTTCTGTATAGTCGATTCCATAGTCTTGAGTATATCCTTTGGTAACAAAACAAACTTTATAACGTTCTATTGTCCCATTGACTGTGTGCTTCAAGTTAAAGAAACATTTGCAGCCTACAAGTTTCTTTTCTTTCAACAGGTTTACCATTTCCCAAGTTTTATTTTTCTTTAAGGCTTTCATTTCCTCCATTATTTCTTCTCAACATTTGGGTGATTCTAAAGCTTCTTGAATATTTCTTTCAATTTATATTTTATTAAGGTTAGTAGTGAAAGCACAAAATTCTGCAAAATAGAGCATTATAAGAGATGAATTTTAAAATAGGTAGATCACTATTTGGATCTTTGGAGGGATTCTCATGAGTTCCTATTACCAATTCTGACTCTCTTGGTGCTTCAGCTGTGAGGGTTTCCTTATACTTCGATTTAGTCCTTCTTAAGTAAACTAGTATCTCCTTGTCACTTTGTTTTTCTCTGTTTCCCCCTAAATTCAAGCTTTTTTCTGTATATGGCACGTTAGAAGGGTTAGTATATGTGAGGTCAAGGCTAACAAGGACCCTTTTGCCAGATCATTCATAGCATTTGTAACCTTTTTAAATAGGTGAGTACCCAATAAACACACATTTGATAGCACGTGGTTCAAGTTTGTTTCAATGTTGGGAGTGAATGTACACAAACATAGTGCTGCCAAACACTTTTAGGGGTAGATTTGAACTAAGACGTAAAGTAGAGAAGTGATTTTGGAGTCATTATAAAGGTGAGTCAAAGGACAGAGTCCGGCTAGGCGGTTAATTTATTATAGAATGGCATCTCTCCATAATGTTTTTGGCATATTTGTAATAAACATTAAAGCACAGGCTACTTCTGGTACGTGTCTATTTTTTCATTCAAGAACCCCATTTTGTTGGGGGTATTGACACATGAACTTTAATAGACTATTCCATGTTTTTTTCGATAGTCTTACAAATTAGCATTGAAATATTTCGTGCCATTATCAATGTGAATGATTGAAGCAGTGTTTGAAATTGTGTTAGAATCATGGAATGGAAGTTCATAAATACTGATCGAACATCGATTTTTTTCCTTTCAATAGATAAACCCTACATACTCAAGTGTGGTCGTCGATAAATATGGCAAACCACTTTGTTTGGGTACAGTTAGGATTGCGAGAAGGTTCACATAGATCACCGTGAATCATAGCAAATGGTTTAGATGGTTTTTATGTGGATTTTGAAAAAGATGTACGCTGATGCTTTGCAAATCCACAATTTTCACATTGAAACTCAATAGGTGTTTTATTAATGAAAATTAAAAGACGTTCCATGTTATAAATATTGTAAACTAGGATGACCAATTCTATTGTTCCATAACAAAATTTCTCTATCCTTAGAGGTAGAAGCAAAATTATAACTTGAAAATTGACCTAGTGTACTCACATCAGCTTCCTCGAAGTAGTATAGTCCTTCACATTCTTTAGCACTGCCAATCATCTTCATCGATGAAAAGTTTTGAAAGATACAATAACTTAGATATTCGAATACTTTCTTTTCCTACAACAGATGATAGTGAGCCATCTGCAATTTTAACTTTGATGTTGCCAGGACAGGTTGAGTATGAAGAGAATAGGTAATACAAGTTCGTCATGTGATCGAATACACCAGAGTCAATAGTCCAAGCATTTTTATGTCGTGAGGTATTAAGGCTCTAAGAAAAGTACCTTTGTGGGCTAGTGAGCTAGAGAGACCTTAGGGGAAGACTGGCTAGATGTTTAAAAGCTCAAGAACAATTGATAGAGTTGCTTTTATTTTTTGGAATTAAATGCACCACTTGAGGTTGGATTATTTTTAGTTTCAACTTGATACCCTCGACTCCTCGTGTTTTGTCTCAATTTTCATTCATTGATTTTTCCATTAATTCCCAACATGTCCCTATTTTATGGCCCGACCTGCGATAGTGCTCGCACCAGGGATGGCCTCATTGTTTTCGGGTTTACCCATTTGTAGCTCCTTTTGAAAAGCCCAAAACTCCATTTCCAATTGAGGGTCCATTGGCGTGTTCAATTTCTAGCAAGTGTTGGCCTATTATGCTTACCACACCCAAGCCCATAACTTGTAATATTTGGAGGTCCAACCTTTTTTCCTAGCCAAGGCCGATACATTTCTCAAGGCTTCCTTGAAAATCACTTGTCGACGAGCTTCTTCACGACGTACCTCCTCAAACACCTCGAGAATGAACGGCAGTTGGCACAGCTAGAGGTGTCAATCCTGGTAGGCCGGGTTGGCCCACCAACATATGAGCCTGGTAACGGCCTGCGTGAAAAAAAGCCCGCCCGCTACGGGTTCCGTTCCGGGTCGGCCCACAAATTTTGGATTACAACCCAAGCACGCCCGCTGACCCATCTGGGTCGAGCCCATATGGGTCGCGGGTCGCAGCTTATTCCAAGAATTTTTTATATTGATAGCAAATTTTTTTTATACCAAGAAATGTTTACATAGAATTCAAATTATTTATATGTTTCTCAATCAATCTTCATGAACTGTGAGATTTTTAAAATTTTCAGCAACATCATCATTAATTTTATCTTGCATCCTTCGATCCGCGAATATCCAATCTTTCACGCATATGAGAGTTTTAAAAATATCTTCTTTAAGTCTAGATCTTCTTACGTCTAATACCCTGTTATATGCACTAAAAGCAGACTCAAATGTCATTATTGAGACTTGAACTGTTAGTATATCTCTTGCCATTNTATTAAAATATAATGATCAAATTGATAATATTTTTCTAATTCAACAGATGTTGTATGGGGATTTGTAGTTGAAGTAGTAGATAGAGAACCAAGAACATTTCGTTTCTTAGCTATTATGGAGAAAAAAGAAGATTTGCCTTTAGAAGTTGTACTAGAGATTGGAGAAGAAGACATATTTTCATTGTTACCATATTTAAAAAAAAAAAATTTTTTTACGGGTCGCGGGTTAACTGTGGCCCGTAGGGTTGAAACCCGTAAAGCCCGCGGATTACACCTCTTTGGCCCGTGAACCGCCCGCACGGGTCACTGGTCGGCCAACTGTCCCGATTTTCACGGGCCTATTTTTCTTGGGTCTGGCCGAACAGTCCATCTTGACACCTCTAGGCACAGGCCTAAAATTCAACCTCTAACTTCGTCGAGTTATAGATTCAGACCGGTGAAAAATTTATAGATCCTCTTATTTTCCTACTTCATTTTGTATGGGCGATATCATCAGGGCACTTCCACTCTTCTTCACTGCTTAGGTCGAGATCTTTCCAGAGAGATGTCATGTCCATGAAGTATTATGTGATGTCTCTTGTCTCCTGTTTGGTATGCTATAAACGGGTTTTCAATTCGAAAATTTTCGGCACATGAATAAGTGTCATTCACAGCCTCCCATACATCTTTCGCCATTGGAAGAAATATTTAGGTTTTACATGTAGAGGGCTTCATCCAGGCAGTTACCATGGAGTTTTCACCACTTTTACAGTAGGGCGGCGTCAATTGGCTTCTTTGTTTCGCAGGTAAGATAACCTAGCTTCCATTTTCCATCAATTACCAATTTTATCGATTATGCCTATTCGTGAAAATTTTTACCATTCAATTTCTCGACTATGAGTTGAAACAAGGAATTCCCGAATGCATTGTGACCTACTGAGGGATTAACATATGTTTTATCGTCGGATGTTGTTGACCATTACTATTAGAGGAAAATTCCGTCATAGTTTGCTAGGTTAGAAAAACAGCTCTAATACCATGAAAAAGATAAACAATTGGGAAAAATATTCTCACTTTTTCGATATTTTTGTAACATCAATTATAGCCAATTTATTATATACATAAGATGAAGAGAAAAAAAGGAAACAAATCTTCTAAGTTAGAAAGTAAATTAACCTACCAAAAACAAAAAAAATAAAATAAAATAAAATCGCTAATTGAAGCTACCAAAAATTGCACCTGGTCAATTCCAAGCTTGATGACTGATAACTTGCACAAACGTGATCTTCCGATACCTGAAATAAAGGCATCGAGGTGTGTCCTCGTCGCCCCTCCGATGCTTAAGTCAGATAGAGGAGAGAGAGAATAAGTGTTGAGAATATATGTAAAGACGTACCTGAATAATGGATGAGAATAATGTATTTATAGAGGTAAGTAGTGCAGTTCTAGAAGGACGCATCTCTTTATCTTTTGGAGTGACTACAGGTTTTGTGTTGGGACGTCATTAGGAGTCCTAACTTCCGTTTCTAGGGGTGTTGCCTAAGATAGGACTCCTTTGCAACTCAGGATCCTTGAGTTGGGGTGATTGGATAGGGCTAGAGTCCTTATGAGGTGAGAAGTACCATTGTTCAATTAGAGGACACATTGGGAAATTGGTCAAGGTAAATCCCCGACCTTTACATACCCGAGGATGACCTCATACAACTTTGCAGGTATAACATGATGGTCCTCAAGATATCTATCTCGAGGAACATCTCAAACCCGAGGACTAGGGCCTCAAAATTGGAAATGGAAGAGCTCTAACAGTGGTCGAGCTCGAGCTTCCGTAATGACCACATCACTAGCCCCCGTGCGTCCATGTTCGAGTTTCGAGGATGGAGGCAGTTTTCTCAGGATTCTCGACGCCGAACCGTTCATCTATGTAGTTCATCATCCTCTAGTGGTGGATTGAAGATGTAAGCCCTAAGTAAAAAAAGGCGGTTAAAATTCTCTTCTCGTGGATGACACGTGTCACGATCCAACGGTTGGCGTAGCGACCTTTGGTCTCCCCCTCTCTGGGGACTATAAATACCACCCTTTTTGCCTTCATTTTTCACTTTTTGACTCTCACTAACTCCCTTGGCCTCCTCAAGCTTGAGTATTAAGGTAAGAGCTTGAGAACTTAAGTTGTTTAATCAGGCTAGTTTTAACTTAGGATAGGATGCCGAGCAGTAGTAGCGATAGTTCGTCCTCATCCTTAGGAATAACACTTGAGGATCAGAGGGGATCGATCATTCCCATGTCCATTCCTATCAATGTTCAGCCTCGAGCTCAAGCCAACTCGATCCCATTCACATACCCTGACCAGCTTTGTAAGTTTAAGGAGCATCTGGCGATGGCCAATGCTCGAGAATACGGGATAATGCCGAGCTGTGACATTAGGTCGCCTAAGCCTGAGGATAGGATGGTTAAAAGGGATGGAGAGTTTGTCATATTTAAGGACTCTTAAAAGGATGGTTTTAAGTGGCCCCTACATCCTTTCTTTTTGGCTATAATGGTCGAGTACAACGTGTGCCCGGGGCAACTAATGCCAAATGGGTGGGATGTTGACCTATTTCTTTATTTCCTCTAGATACCTAGGAATTAACCTATACGTCAACCTATGAAGGATGGTCTTCAACCTGAAACAGCTCACCCAGTTTACTTGCTTTACTTACCTTTCATCCCGAGGAGTGTTTGGGATCCCAATGATGCCTAGCTCCTTAAAAGGGTGGAAGGATAAGTGGTTTTATGTTATTCCTCTAGATACCGATCTTCCCTTTAGTCCTCGATGGGAGTTCTCAGATACCTTAAGCTTTTGTGAGGGTCAAGCTTACTTTGAGTCCCAAGGAAGAGATAGGCAGATGTTAGAGAACCTCGAGCCCCTCGTGTATGATATAGATGACATCCTCGGGGACGATATCCTTGATTTGGCAGAGATGAAAGGCCTCAAAGGTAGGACTTGCACTTTTTTCTTTGCTTAATTTTCATACCTATGACATATAGCTCGAGTTAATGTATTCTCAACATGCGCAGGGATGACATTCGATCCACCTCACTTGCGTGAAGCCGTTGGGAAGAAGAGCAAAGCTCCCCAAGCCCGAGCTCCCCGGTAGAAGAAATGAAGAAAAAGAACTCGAGATTCGAGGTACGAGAGTGGCCCTAGCAAATAGTCAAGAGGTCTCTCACTAAGCCAAGGAAGGTCTGCTCACCCTGCCTTACAAGGTATTACTCGAGTTATTCCCCAACCTCGGGTTACACCAGTCGTCGTAAATCTTGATGATGACTTTCTCCCCAATCCGACCGTCCTGAGGACCAGGACATATGTCACCTAGTCCTAGGGATTATCAAAAAGTATCGAGAAGACCTGGGACCTGTTGAAGGGCTAAACATGGTCGAGGCTCTGTTGACAAAGGTAAGCTCGATGATTCCTTTCTGTTTATCTTTATTTTTATGATCTTTTTATCTCGACAACGTGCTCATGCTCACCCCCTTCTTAGGCTTTAAGCATCGCTCGAGGTCTCTCTCTGAAAGGGGCGGATGAATCCTAAAGAATGACGCAACTCCTCGAGGAGGCTAGAGCCCGGGAACAAAAATTACTTATCTGGAGGCTGAAAGAGCCATTCTAAGTAAAGATAGCGACAAGGCTCAGGATGAGGTAGGCTCGTATCAGGACGAGGCTGAAGAGTTGAGGCTCGATCTTGAGTGGGCATAAAAAGATTTTGAAGAGAAGTTGGTAGCAGCCCGAGATTCTTCTATCGAGGACTTCAAAGTGTTCGGGGAGTTTAGGGCAATAAGGGGGGAGAAGGCGATGGGCTCGTACTTCCATGCATTGAAAGAGGCTCGAGCATTTATGCGCTTGAGGCTTGATGCCAAGCTCGAGGACATGAAGGGTATCCCGAATATTTCTGAAGAGCTCGAGCTGTCTGAGTCCGAGAAAGAGACGGACGACCAGGACGTCGAGGAGGACGATGCAGAGGAAGATCCTCCAAGCTCGACGAATGACCTCGGAGCTGGGGGTTTAGGCTGATTTGCACATGTAATTTGCCCGATGTTGGGCCTAAAACAATATTTTGATTTTTTGGATGTCAATTGCTCGACCTTTAGCTGCATGTTCATTTTATTGGCTGAGCATATAGGGCCTCTTACTTCGTTATTTTATATCTCAATGATTTTAGCTTTTATACAAATGAACGTTCACGATCTAGGCTTTAGCTTGATAATAAAATTGATTAAGTTTCGAAGTAACAAGCTCGACGATGTTGCAATTAAATATTGTTCCCGACGATGACTGGTACTGATCTTGAGGATAACTCAACTAAGTTAACTAAGTTATTGGGCTCAAGCATGGCTCCATTATCCATTGTTTATTCGATGACTAGATCATTTCTTTATTCTCCACGATTAGATAATTGGTTATCTTTTTGATAAACTTTTGAGTTCGATGATATGTTCTGGGTTATCCTTTTGATCAAGCCCCGAGTGCGAGGCGAAGTTATGTTAAGTTGATACAATCTCAAGCTCGAGCATTGTCTGAGGACATATATGTCCAAGATTATGTTTTTGGGAATGGTCATGCTCGAGCATCAGCTAATGGGTTATCTTTTTGACAAACTTCTGAGTTCGATGACAACTTGATGAACTGCAAGTGCAATGATCTCGAGGACAACTCGATGAATAAATCTACGTAATGAGCTTGAGGACAACTTAGGCCCTGTTTGACACCCATTTTTATCTAATTCTCATTCTCATTTTTTTCTCTCTTCATTTCAACCACATATTCTTCCAATAAAATAATATTACACACAAATCTAAAACTTTTCATAACTTTTCCACCACATAATCTCCCATCAATCACTATTTCAAAAATTTCATTCTCCAAAAAATGGGTTTCTAACACCCAGTTAATGAACTGCACATGTAATGATCTCTAGGATTACTCGATGATTCAGTTTCATTGAAATATTATACTCGAGCATGGCCCCCATGAGTAGTCATTTTGTTAAACTACTGAGCTCGAGGACAGGCCGATTCTTAAGTAGTGACTTTCTCGAGCTCGAGCATTGTATGAGGCCATGTTGGCCCCGAGTTTGAGTTTCAGGGAATGGTCATGCTCGATCATCCCTTCGAAGTGCCTGCTCGTGATAGGTCTTTTGCGAGATCATGCCCGTAGCATGTCTCGATGGTGCCTGCTCGCAACAGGTCTTTTACTAGATCATGCCCATAGCATGTCTCGATGGTGCCTGTTGGTGACAGGTCTTTTGCGAGATCATGCCCATAGCATGTCTGGATGGTGCCTGCTCGTGACGGTCTCTTGTGAGATCATGCCCGTAGCATGGCTCGATGGTACCTGTTCGTGATAGGTCCTTTAAATTATTTACTCGAAAAAAGTTCGATGTGGGTAACAGCTATCTATCGATTAATATAACGAAAAAGGAAAGCGCATGGGGCATGCAAACCTGATCAAAAAGGTAAAATGACTAGAAACAAGAAGAATACGTAGGGGGCCTACAAGACCGAGATGAAAGTAAAACTAAGCTCTACCTCTCGAATGAGGTGGTGACTATTACTTGAGATTGTTACCATTATGCGATCTTCATAGTGATCTTCCAACTAAGCTCGACCCCACGTGTAAGGTGGAGGCTACTACTTGCGATAAATTTTGAGATTGTCAGCATTCCAGGGTCTTAATAGTGGTCTTCCAACTAAGCTCGACCCCTACTTGCGATAAATTTTGAGATTGTCAGCATTCCAGGGTCTTGGTAGTGGTCTTCCAACTAAGCTCGACCCCACGTGGGATGTGGGGGCTACTACTTGTGATAAATTTTGAGATTGTCAGCATTCCAGGGTCTTGGTAGTGGTCTTCCAGCCATGTCTCTCTCTTGGTAGTGGTCTTCCAGCCATGTCTCTCAAACTATATGCTCCTTTTCTGACTTGTTTAATGACTTCATAGGGCCCTTCCCATGTCGGGCTAAGTTTACCTGGGGCATGACCTGCAGCTTCGACCTTCCTGAGCACTAGATCCCCGACCCTAAACTTCATGGGTATGAGGAGGCTCATAGGGCGGCTTGCTCGCACACCTCCTCGAGGATGTCGAAGTACTCCGTCGTGTGTTCCTCGGTGCTGTGCTCCAAACGCCTTAATGATAGAAGGCTAACTTCGACTGGGATAGTAGCCTCCAACCCAGAAGTTAGCATGAATGGGGTCTCGCCTGTTGTTGTCTTGTGCGAAGTCCTATAAGTCCAAAGTATAGAGGGTAACTCGTCGGACCAGTTACCATGAGCACCTTCGATCCTTGTGCGGAGGTCTTGCAATATAATCCGATTAGTTACTTCAGCTAGACCATTGCTCTCGGGGTGTGAGACCGATGTCAAGCGATGATCTATCCCAAGGTTACTACAAAAATTTTTGAACTGTGCATTGTCAAATTGTCTCCCATTGTCAATTATGAGCACTTTGGGTATTCGAAACCTGCATATGATAGACTTCCAGACAAAAGACCTTAGCTTGGGTTCCGAGATAGTTGCTAGAGGTTCTGGTTCTACCCACTTCGTAAAGTATTCTACAGCCATAGCCACAAACTTTAACTGCCCGCTTGCCATTGGAAAGGACCCGAAGATATCAACTTCCAAATGTTCGAAAGGGGGCTCTTCAGCAAGGATATGAATGACATTCCCAAATCTCTGGCACTTGTCATATTTCTTTACATAGTCTGAGGCATCTTTCTTCATGGTTGGCCAATAGTATCCACACCTTATGAGCTTAAAGGCCAGAGCTCGAGCTCCTTGATTATTACTGTATATTCCTTCATGGACTTCTGCCAGAGCTCTTATCGATTTGGAGGGCCTGAGGCATCTGAGATATGGAAGTGTAAAACTCCTGCGAATGAGGACTCCTTCGATGATGCAGTATCTGGGTGCTCTTGATCGAACGCCCCTAGCTTCTTTTAGATCCTCTGGGAGGTTTCCATTAGCTATGAATTCAACTATGGAGTCTAGCCAGGAGTGCTCATGATCAATGTCCATGACACTCATTTCCCGAACTACACTGGGTTCTGTTACCATTTTGCTGTGTACAGTTTTATCGAGTCCATCTACTCCCATGAATACAAGTCTTAATAAAGCATCTGCTTTACCATTGTCGGTCAAGGAAATTTTCAAAATTTCACAATCCTTGAATCGTCTCTGAAGGTCATGCACCTTTAAACAATATAAGCTAATCTTTCGTCTTTCCTCTCGAATGCTCCTTCAATCTGCCCTACCACAAGCTGTGAATCACTAAAGACCTTGACGTGCTCAATTCCCAAGCTATTTACAAGTTTAAGAGCAATGAACACGGCCTCATATTCAGCCTCATTGTGGGTAGCTTCGAATTCGAATCTGAGTGCACATTGAATTTTGGTTAGTTTGTCTGGGCTGATGATAATGACACCTGCACCCAAACCCGAAGAGTTGGATGCTCCATCAACAAATATTTCCCAAACATCCCCCATGATGGTCGAGCTATTCCCTAGCCCTCGAGGCCTTGGGGTGAGTTCTGCGATGAAATCCGCTAGGACTTGTTCTTTAATAGAAGGTCGGGGTTTGAAATCTATATCAAATTAACGAAGTTCAATTGCCCACTTCAAAAATCTTCCTAAAACATCCGGCTTTTGAAGTATCTATCTGAGTGGCTGGTCCGTGAGCACTACAATGGGGTGTGACTGGAAATACTGTCGTAGCTTCCGAGCTGCCATAACCAGTGCAAGGGTAAGTTGTTCTGCTAGTGTGTACCTTGTCTCTACGTCCAACAATACCTTACTCATATAGTAGATGGGTTGTTGAGCCTTCTTAACCTCTTTCACTTGTACCCCGCTCACCGCATTTTGAGATACGGCTAGGTATAGGTATAACGTATCTCAAGGCTCAGGCTTTGTAAGGATTGGAGGAGTGGCCAAGGTCTACTTGAGCTCCTGGAGAGCTCTTTCACACTCCTCATTCCAACTGAAACTTTGATTGCCCCTAAGAGCTTTGAAGAAAGGAAAACACATGTCGACTACTCTAGACATAAACCTATTCAGGGAGGCGACCCGACCTGTCAACTTCTGAACCTCTTTCTTGTTCGTAGGTGATTCAATGGATATTAAGGCTCGTATTTGATCTGGATTTGCCTCAATCCCCCTATAGGTGATCATGAATCCTAAGAACTTTCCCGATGCTATCCTAAAAGTACACTTTGCTAGGTTCCACTTCATCTTATAGCTTCGAATTGTTGAGAACACATCCTCTAGGTCAACGATGTGCTCATTTACCTGCTTACTCTTGACTACCATGTCATCAACATAAGCCTCGATGTTTTTCCCAATCAGATCAGCAAACACTTTGTTGATGAGCCTCTGATAAGTTGCCCATGCATTCTTCAAATCAAATGGCATGACTTTATAGCAATATATGTCAGAGTCAGCTATGAACGACGTCTTCTCTTGATCTTCTTCAGCCAAACAGTTCTAGTGATAGCCCGAGAATGCATCAAGAAAGCTGTACAAGTTGTGACCTGACGTATTATCTACCAAGTTACCAATTCGAGGCAGGGGATAACTGTCTTTTGGGCATACCTTATTAAGATCTGTGAAGTTGATGCATACTCTCCACTTGCCATTAGCCTTCTTAACGAGAACAATGTTCGCGAGCCAATCTGGATATTGGTCTTCCCTAATGAATTGAGCATTAACAAGCTTATTGATCTCTTTGTGTATTACCTCTCATCTCTCTGGCACAAATTGTCTCCTTCTCTGCTTTACTGGTCTAGCATCGGGCTTAACGTTCAGTCTATGAACCACGACATCGGGATCTATCCCGGGCATATCCTCAACGTTCCATGCGAATACATCCATGTTGTGGGACAAGCATTTGATGAGCTCATCCTTGAGAGTTGCGTCAAGATCTCGGCCGATGGTTACTTTTTTATCGTGCTTGAGCCCGACCTCTACCAAATCTTCTACCAGGGCCAATTTACTCTGGTGTTCGAGTTCGAGATCAGGGGTTGTTAACTGCATAACGTCATTGATAAACCTTGAATGCTTGCGACATAACACTTCCTAGCCGCTGTCTGATCCCCACGTACAATCCATATACCTTTACTTGTTGGGAACTTCATAGCAAGGTGAAGGGTGGATACTATGGCCCTGATCTTATTAGTGGTCTTCCCAGAATGGTGTTGTATGCCACAGAGGTCTAGACCACATGGAAAGGCGTGATCTCTGTCACCTGCTTCTGGTCTGAGCCTAAAGTTAATGGAAGGTCGACAATTCCTTCCGAAATAATTTTTCCACCCCCAAATCTCTGAGTAGAGTCTTGACCATCTTGAGTTGGCTGGTAGAAATCCTCATTTTCTTATAGGCATCATGGGACAATACATTTGCTGCACTCCCATTGTCTACAAGTATCCTCCTGACATCAAAGTTGCCTATTACGGCGGATATGACCAAAGCATCATCATGAGGGAGTGGTATGCGTTCCAAATCCCTAGATCCAAGATATCTTCTGTGCTGTAAAGAGTGTTTCCCTGGGCCGAACCATACTGCCTAGCATATTGTTTTCGTCCACTGCTTGAGTCTCTTCCCGATGCTATCCCTCCGACTATGATGTTGATCGTACTAGCCGTTGGCTTGTTACTCCTTCCTAGACCTGAGGTCTTTCCTTTTTCATGATCATCCCTCGGTCATTTATTGTGTCCAACATATGCCTTCAAGAATCATCTCCTGATCAGGGCCTTAATCTCCCGCTGCAACGTTATGCACTCCTCGGTTGTATGCCCATGATCCTTGTTGAAGTCACAATATTTGCCTCTATCCCTGGTCTCCACGGGGGATTGCAACCTAGGAGGTCATTTAAGCTCCTTCATGTCCCTGATCGCCATCAATATGCTAGACTTAGAAGTGTTTAGGTAAGTAAACGGCCTAGGTGGCCCTTCTTGCCTCTGCTTGCCCTGAGCATGATCTTGTTGCAAGTTGGGCTTGTGTGACCTCTTCAGTTGGGATTTTTCAGTGCTCGAGGTAACCTTCATTGCCTCCTTCATATTGATGTATTTTTCGCCTCAGGTTAGTAGCTCTATCATTGATTTTGGGGGTGTCTTAGACAAAGACATTCTGAAGGCCTCACATCTTACTGCATATGTCAAAGCTAAGACTGCGACTGTGATGTGAAGGTCGGGGATCTATAACCTCTCTTTGTTGAAACTCATCATGAAGTTACGTAAGGTTTCATTAGGTCCCTGGCGGAGCTGCATGAGGGTGGTCGCGGTCTTCCTAATGCGCTTGCTACTTGTAAAGAATGCAGAGAATTTATTTTCAAAAAATGATGCTATAGAGTTAGGCTCCAATGTGGCGAACTAATCCCTGGCGGCATTGGTCAATGTTTGAGAGAAGGCTATGGACATTACTGGATCTGGTACAACATGTAAGCTCATGACGTCCGTGTAGACATTAAGATGGTTGATGGGGTCCGTGGTCCCATCATACTCCTTTACGCGGGGAAACTTAAACCTTTCTAGAAGGGGATACGAAAGAACTTCTGCCGTGAACCCTACTGTTCCCTTGGTATTTTGCTGTAGTCCCGCAGCAATCCCATCTTGTATGATCTACGTGAGCTTGCTCTAGTCCATTGTAACCAATCTCGAAGCCGAGGCTACTGGAGGTATGCCCGAGGGCCCAAATCCACCATTGTCATGGGCGTCACAGGTATCCCGAGCTTGAGCATCGTTCATGAAACCTTACGGTTGGGCCGGTATGGTATCAGTAGCCGGGGCCTGGGAAGTACTTCTCTAGCTCAACAGTTGAGTCAGCGTTGCAACTTGCTAACAGAGTTCTTCGAATGCTCCAGCTATAATCACTGTTGGTTGAGGAACTGGTATTTCCATTGACACTCCTTGATGAGTCGAGGGCTCCGTGCTAGGGGGTTAGTTTGGAGTGGATGAGCTAGCAAGATGAAGACCTGAACGTGTATTCAACATGACTTTTGGTAGCGAGTTCCTGCAGACGGCGCCAATGATGCTACCAAAACTTACACCTGATCAATTCCTAGCTTGACGACTGATAACTTGCACAAAAGCGATCTTCCGGTACCTGCAACAAAGGTGTCGAGGTATGTCTTCATCGTCCCTCCGATACTTAAATCAGAGAGAGGATAGAGAGAGAATATGTGTTGAGAATAAATGTAAAAACGTACCTGAATAATGGATGAGAATGATGTATTTATAGAGGTAGGTAGTGCAGTTCTAGAAGGACTCATCCCCTTATCTTTTGGAGTGACTACAGTGTTTTGTGTTGGGACATCATTAGGTGTCCTAACTTCCGTTTCTAGGGGTGTTGCCTAAGATAGGACTCCTTTGCGACTCAGGATCCTTGAGTTAGGGTGATTGGATAGGGCTAGAGTCCTTATGAGGTGAGAAGTACCATTATTAAATGAGAGGACACACTGGGAAATTGGTCAAGGTAAATCCCCAGCCTTTACATACTCGAGGACGACCTCATACAACTTTCCAGGTATAACATGATGATCCTCGAGATATCTATCTCGAGGAACATCTTGAACCCGAGGACTAGGGTCTCAAAATTGGAAATGGGGGGCTCTGACAATAGTCGAGCTCGAGCTTCCGTAACGACATATTGGTGCAAGAGATGATGCTGGGGCAAGCTAGTTCTATGGAGGTCTTGGTACGGACCACCTGTCAAGGATAAAATTTCACCTCGATTGAGCAATTCGATTTGACTTTATTTAATGATGAAAACGGTAAGCAATGAGCTAGTCTTTTTACCGCATTGAAGTTGTCGAAGGGAAAGGTAGGATTGATGTTAGCATCTCACTTAGCCTTGTTGAAAAGGCTTGAGGAGATAAGGACTAAGGTGTCGCAGTTGTTGATAAAGTAGTCATGGAAGAAGAGGTACTCTTTTCGCACACACAAACTCTCTGGTGCACACACAATCGTATTTTTCGTTCAGACTGAAAAATATTAAGACGTTTTATCAGTGATATTCTTCGTTGTTAAAAGTCAAGTATAGTTTCACATCAAACTTTGCTAGATGATTTTAATTTAAATTTTGTCGCCTCTTTATTCTTTCATGGACAATATCATTGTGAGTTCGAAAAGTCTTAAGGAAAGTTGTGAAGTATTAAAGTAGAAATTGTTTTTGCTTGATGAATAAATTTTGATTAGTAAACTGAGAGAAAAATATCCAAAGATCTTGTTGTGGAAGTCTTCTTAGAGCATCTCCAATCTTTGCACCAAAAACTTGGTGCAAACATTCTCCAAACCAACACCATAATTTTGTACCATTTTGCACCAAATTTTTGTTAAGGGTATTTGTGTCCATTTTTTATTATACAACAAATTATTATTATTATTATTATTATTATTATTATTATTATTATTATTATTATTATTATTATTATTATTATTATTATTATTATATTCATTT
>OU503051.1:17466283-17478576 GCA_912172775.2 Fraxinus pennsylvanica
GAACTATTGCTTGAGAAAGTTCACACTTCTGAGAATATAGCAAATATATTGATAAAACATGTTGTCACGGATAAGTTAAAGCATTGCTTGAACTTGATTATCGTCTCTAGGTGATGAAGATAAGGAGTCCCAACCTATTGGTCTCAAATGGTTTTTCTCTCGGCTATGTTTTTTTCTTTGTTTTCTCTAAGGGATGGATGATTGTCAAGGTGGAAATTCCTGTAACATGTGACTCATATAAAATGTAACACATGTAAATTAGAATAAATAGGTCGATGCTACTATCAGTTTGCTAATAACGCTTAATAGAGTGGGAGTACAAGTATATGGGTATTTTTGGATTTTCCCTAAAATCTTGTACGGTTAGGGTCAGTGTGTGTGTGTGTGTGTGTGATGTAACCCTATTATTCATATATAATAAGATCATAGCTACTTCGCTCCCGTGGTTGTAGGCCTATTGACGAACCACCTAAATATTGTGTTGTTTTTTCTTTCTTGACTCCATATTGTTTATCACTATTGTAGTGGTCAACCAGTTGGACGTAGAGGTGTCAATACGGGTGGTCCGGGCCAGGTCGGCCCGCTAACATATGAGCACGATAAAGGCCCGCGTGAAAAAAAGCCCACCCGCTACGGGTTCCGGGTCAGCCCACAAATTTTGGACTACAACCCAGGCCCGCCCACTGACCCATACGGGTCTAGCCCATGCAGGTCACAGGTCGCGCGGGTCGCGGTTTGTTCCGATTTGTCCCATATTATTGTATAAATAAAATTATAAGAATATAGAATTTTTCATATCCAAATTATTGTAGAATAAGAATGAAAAATATAGCATTTATTGGGCTCACATAATAGATAGAAAAATTGAATTTAAATGTTGATGTGATGAATAATGATCATATTTTTCATTTTAATGAGGTAATAATCTAGATCAAACGGGGGCATATAGCAAAAAATATTTTTTTTGTTAAATGTAAACTAAAAATTAAACAAAATGATAAATTCATATTTATACTAAGAAATGTTTACATAGAATTCAAATTTAATGTTACATGAATTATTTATAACTTTGCAAAGTAAAATTTAACTTAAACAAATAACAACTAAATGCATTTCTAATTGATAATATCAAATATTTATAACATAAGTACATCCCAATTAGGTTGACACCTTCCCCCCTTTTTTTCAAATTTTTTTAAAAAAAATTCACGGGCTGCAGGTTAACCGCAGCCCGTGAAGTTACAACCCGCGAAGCTCGCGGATCACACCTCTTTGACCCGTGAACCGCCCGTTCGGGTCACGGTCGGCCCGGGTTCCGAGTCGATCAGGGCCGATTTTCACGAGTCTGGTCGGCCCATCCGTCTGACATCTCTAGTTGGACGGTCTACAGAACAATCTACAAGGAGTGGAAACGGGTTGAGGGTCATTAGCTGAAATAAAATGTTTTGGCTGCTAAGAGGAAGCCGAAGTGCTTGCTTGNTTTGTTCAGATTTGGCCCATATTATTGTATAACTAAAATTATAAAAATATAGAATTTTTCATATTTATAGAAAAAAATTTTTTTTTTGTTAAATGTAAACTAAGAATTGAACAAAATGATAAATTCATATTTATACTAAGAAATGTTTACATAGAATTCAAATTTAATGTTACATGAATTATTTATAACTTTGCAAAGTAAAATTTAACTTAAACAAATAACAACTAAATGCATTTCTAATTGATAATATCAAATATTTATAACATAAGTACATCCCAATTAGGTTGACACCTTCCCCCCTTTTTTTCAAATTTTTTTAAAAAAAATTCACGGGCTGCAGGTTAACCGCAGCCCGTGAAGTTACAACCCGCGAAGCTCGCGGATCACACCTCTTTGACCCGTGAACCGCCCGTTCGGGTCACGGTCGGCCCGGGTTCCGAGTCGATCAGGGCCGATTTTCACGAGTCTGGTCGGCCCATCCGTCTGACATCTCTAGTTGGACGGTCTACAGAACAATCTACAAGGAGTGGAAACGGGTTGAGGGTCATTAGCTGAAATAAAATGTTTTGGCTGCTAAGAGGAAGCCGAAGTGCTTGCTTGGGATTTTTTTTTTCTTTTTGCCGAATTTGGATAGCACCATTTAGGAGGGATTAGAAAAATCGATGCTTGCTAGTTTTTCTAGGCATCAATTTTTGGTGGTTTCTAAACCATCTAAAATTAGTGATGTAATTTTGACAGGTTATTACAACCATCAAATTGATGGGTTTTAGCCCTTTTTCATATTATATTCTAGTTTTATAATTTATAAAATGATTATTTACAAGCAACATTTTTCTTCAAAACTAACTTGTAAATAAAAATATATTAACTTAAAAATTATTTATAAGCAAAAAATTACAATATTACTTTATAAGATAAGGAAAAATTTTATAATTAGAAAATCACTTATAAGTAAAAAAAATAC
Source organism: Fraxinus pennsylvanica (assembly GCA_912172775.2). Classification (NCBI taxonomy): domain Eukaryota; kingdom Viridiplantae; phylum Streptophyta; class Magnoliopsida; order Lamiales; family Oleaceae; genus Fraxinus; species Fraxinus pennsylvanica. Next base: position 17,468,728 of record OU503051.1, read on the forward strand.
TTTCATATTAAAAAAATTGATTATAAAATAAAAATACTGTTAATAAGATAAAAATTCACTCATAAAATATAAAATGTTACTTGTAAGTAAAAATTCACTTAAATTTATTTGAAGTATAAATCAATTTATAATTATAAAATTTACTTATAACTAAAATATACTAACTTAAAATTTTATGTACTACTTAACTTGATTTAATTTTGAAGTTAAATATTAAATTATACGTAAAAACATTACCTATAAATAATATATCACTGATGACTAAAAATGTCATACAAGAAATTATAAACTGAAAATTTCACTAAGGGACACATATAATTGGGGTTATCAGCATGAAATGTCCCTACATATGGAGTTCATTGTGTAAAATGTCCCAATGTTGTATTTTTTTAATATTTCCACCCTTATTTCAACTTTTTATTGTGAAAACTATCTTTTTCATCAATTTTCATATAATTTTTTCAATAAAAATGTATGAAAAGATGAATATGCCTTCTTATTTAAATAAAATAAAAGGAGAAGAAGAGAAAAATAAAAAATTAATTGCGACCATATTGCCAATTTTTTTTTTTTAAAAAAATACAAACAAGTTCCAAATAAACTATTAAAAAAATTAAAAACAAAAAAAATATTTTTTTTCTTTCTCCTCCTTCCTCTTCCCCATCTACCACCACCACGTAAAGTAAACAATTAAACAAATTTCCATCTCTCCCATAAATTTATCTCACAAAATCATATAACTAACAAATTTTATATTTTTTTCCCAACCTGCCCCAATCCCTGTAATCTTCAAGATATTGGAAAAAATCAAGCATAAGAAAATTTGAAATTGAATTGCAGAACCTCTAACGGCTTTATCATTAACAAACCCTTTACTCTCCTCTAACTTCTTTGGCACCAAAATATTCATTTCAACACCTACACGTAAAATAGTTCTAAGAAAATTCCTAGTAGAAGATTCATTTTTTAACAAGAATTCGAAATCTAATTATGTGTGTGTCGGAGATTGCCACCATTTCTTGAACAAAAAACCCCTTGGATTCAAAAATTTGAATGATTTGATTCCTCGGCATTGTAGGTTTCGTCAGACTGCCGTCGATTGAAGAAGTTGTTCATGTTAAAGAATCCTTCCAACCTAGTTTTACGGTGTAATAAGGGTTACCCATCATTAAAACTAGGTTCCGAGCCACCACGATGAGGATTGAAAAAGATACACAATTGAGAGAAATATTCTCACTCTTTCGATATATTAGCAACATCTATTACAGCCAATGTATATACATAAGATAAAGAGAAAAAAGGAAACTAATCTTCTGAGTTAGGAAGTGAATTAAGCTACCAAAAACTAAAAAAAAATTATAATTGCTAATTAATTACAATTACTATAACTTGTCTCATTTTCATTCTCAGTGCTTTTCTACACTCTCCCTTAAGTTGAACTGTAGATGTTGATCATTTTCAACTTGTGGATGAAGCCATCAAATGCTTGTTTGAACAATCCTTTTGTGAATATATCTGTCGTTTGTTCTTTAACAGGAATATATGTCACACAAATAATTCCATCGTCAACCTTTTCTTTGATGAAATGTTTGTCTACTTTAACATGTTTGGTTCTATCATGTTGTACTGGTTTGAGAGAGATGTTAATAGCTGATTTATTATCACAATAGAGTTTGATTGAAAATTCCACTCCAACTTTCATTTCCTTCAAGAGTTTCTTTATCCAAAGTCTTTCACATATTCCTTATGCAACAAATCTAAATTTAGGCACTACTTTTAACTACCACATTTTGTTTCTTACTTCTCTAAGTTGTCATATTTTCCAATACAAAAGTGTAGTAGCCAATAGTAGATCTTTTATCTTCCGTTGATCTAGCCCAATTTGCATCTCTAAATATTTCTACTCCTTTCTGCTTATTTTTTTCGAAGAACAGTTCTTTTCCATAGGTTCCTTTTAGATATCTAAGAATTTTATACATTGCTTCCATATGAACATCTTTAGGAGAGTGCATCTACTGACTGACTATGCTTACTGCGAAAGCGATATCAGATCTAGTGTGTAAGATGTAGATCAACTTTCCAACTAGTCTCTGATATCCTTTTTGGATCTTGCAATCTCCATCCCCAAGAAGTACCACATTTACCCAATGCCTTTTACCTTAAATCTAGTTTCTAGGTACTTTTTTAATCTTTCCATCTTAAATCTGTTGTCCTCTGTTAAGATAACATCATCCACATGTACAATTAATAGAGTCTTTGCTCCATTTATAGATTGATGGTAGAACATGGTATGATTTGACTGCCCTTGCTGATATCCTTGAATTTTCAATACCTTTGTAAATCTATCGAACCACGTTCTAGGTGACTGTTTGAGCACATTTAAAGATTTCTTAAGTTTACACACTCGGTTTTCATCATTTAACTTGTTTAGCCCAGAGGTATTGTCATGAAGAATTTTTCTTCTAGTTCCTTATTGAGGAATGCGTTCTTAATGTTCAATTGTTGAAGTGGTCTATCTAGGCTCACTACTAATGATAGGTGAACTCGAATTGTATTTAGTTTTACCACCAGTGCAAATCTTCAGTATAGTCGATTCCATAGGTTTGAGTATATCCTTTGGCAACAAAACGAACTTTATAACGTTCTATTGTCCCATTGATTGTGTACTTCACGTTAAAGAACCATTTGCAGCCTACAAGTTTCTTTTCTTTCAACAGGTTTACCATTTCCCAAGTTTCATTTTTCTTTAAAGCTTTCATTACCTCCATTATTCCTTCTCCACATTTGGGTGATTCTAAGGCTTCTTGAATATTTCTTTCAATTTATATTTTATCAAGGTCAATAGTGAAAGCACAAAATTCTGTAGATAGAGCATTATAAGATATGAATTTTAAAATAGGTAGATCACTATTTGGATCTTTGGAGGGATTCTCATTAGTTCCTATTACCAATTCTGACTCTCTTGGTGCTTCAGCTGTGAGGGTTTCCTTATACTTCGATTTTGTCCTTCTTAAGTAAACTAGTATCTCCTTGTCACTTTGTTTTTCTCTGTTTCTCCCTAAATTCAAGTTTTCTTCTGTATTTCGCACATTAGAAGGGTTAGTATATGTAGGTCACATGAGGAAAGGTCAAAGTCCAAGAACCCCTGATTTGGGAACCAATCTTCACTCGAGTTCTCCCCCTGAAGAGAAAGTTTCTGGAAGTAAGGTGTTTTTTGGAAGAAGGTGACACCAAGGCTCACAAGGACCCTTTTCTCGGATCATTCATAGCATTTGTAACCTTTTTGAATAGGTGAGTACCCAATAAACACACATTTGAAAGCACGTGGTTCAAGTTTGTTTCAATGTTGGGAGTGAATGTGCACAAACATAGTGCTGCCAAACACTTTTAGGGGCAGGTTTGAACTAAGACATGAAGTAGAGAAGGGTTTTTGGAGTCATTATAAGGGTGAGTCAAAGGACGGAGTCTGGCTAGGCGGTCAATTAATTATAGAATGGCATCTCTCCATAATGTTTTGGCATATTCGTAGTAAACATTAAAGCACAGGCTACTTCTGGTATGTGTCTATTTTTTCGTTCAAGAACCCCATTTTGTTGGGGGTATTGACACATGAACTTTAGTAGACTATTCCATGTTTTTTTAGATAGTCTTACAAATTAGCATTGAAATATTCCGTGCCATTATCAATGTGAATCATTTGATGCAGTGTTTGAAATTGTTTAGAATCATGGAATGGAAGTTCGTAAATACTGATCGAACATCGATTTTTTTTTTCAACAGATAAACCCTACATACTCGAGTGTGGTCATCGATAAATATGGCAAACCACTTTGTTTGGGTACGGTTAGGGTTGCGAGAAGGTTCACATAGATCACTGTGAATCATAGCAAATGGTTTAGATGGTTTTTATGTGGATTTTGAAAAAGATGTACGCTGATGCTTTGCAAATCCACAATATTCACATTGAAACTCAATAGGTGTTTTATTAATGAAAATTAAAATACGTTCCATGTTATAAATATTGTAAACTAGGATGACCAATTCTATTGTGCCATAACAAAATTTCTCTATCCTTAGATGTAGAAGCAGAATTATAACTTGAAAATTGACCTAGTGTACTCACATCAGCTTCCTCGAAGTAGTATAGTCCTTCACATTCTTTAGCACTGCCAATCATCTTCCTCGATGAAAATTTTGAAAGATACAATATGATGGAAATGAATTAGCAGATCAATTGGAATTTTTTGTTAGTTGACTAACAGATAACAAGTTACAAGGTATATTTTAAACATCAAGGATAGATTCTAGCGTTAGGGACTTAGATATTCGAATACTTTATTTTCCTATAACAGATGAGAGTGAGCCATCTGCAATTTTAACTTGGATGTTACCAGTATAGGTTGAGTATGAAGAGAATAAGTAATACAAGTCTGTCATGTGATCGAATGCACCAGAGTCAATAGTCCAAGCATTTTTAGGTCGTGAGGTATTAAGGCTCTAAGAAAGGTACCTTTGTGGCCTAGTGAGCTATAGAGACCTTTAGGAGAAGACTGGCTAGATGTTTAAAAGCTCAAGAACAATTGATAGAGTTGCTCCTATTTTTTGGAATTAAATGCACCACTTGAGGTTGGATTATTTTTAGTTTCAACTTGATACCCTCGACTCCTCGTGTTTTGTCTCGATTTTTAGTCGTTGATTTTTCCATTAATTTCCCAACATATCCCTATTTTATGGCCCGACCTACGATAATGCTCGCACCAGGGATGGCCTCATTGTTTTCGGGTTTACCCATTTGTAGCTCCTTTTGAAAAGCCCAAAACTCCATTCCCAATTGAGGGTCCATTGGTGTGTTCAATTTATGGCAAGTGTTGGCCTATTATGCTTACCACACCCAAACCCATAACTTGTAATATTTGGAGGTCCAACCTTTTTTTCCTAGCCAAGGCCAATACATTTCTCAAGGCTTCCTTGAACATCACTGGCCGACCAGCTTCTTCACGACGTATCTCCTCAAACACCTCGAGAATGAACGGCAGTTGGCACAGCCCAAAAATTCAACCTCTAACTTTGTCGAGTTAGAGATTCAGACTGGCGAAAAATTCATAGATCCTCTTATTTTCCTACTTCATTTTGTATAGGCGATATCATCGGGGAGCTTCCACTCTTCTTCACTGCTTAGGTCTAGATCTTTCCAGAGAGATGTCATATCCATAAAGTATTATGTGATGTCTCTTGTCTCCTGTTTGGTATGCTATAAACAGGTTTTCAATTCGAAAATTTGTGATGCATTTTCGGCATATGAATAAGTGTCGTTCACAGCCTCCCATACATCTTTCGCCGTTGGAAGAAATATTTAGGTTTTACGTGTAGAGGGCTTCATCCAGGCAGTTACAATGGAGTTTTCACCACTTTTACAGTAAGGTAGCGTCAGTTGGCTTCTTTGTTTCGTAGGTAAGATAACCTTGCGTCCATTTTCCATCAATTACAAATTTTAACGATTGGGCCTATTCGTGAAAATTTTTACCATTCAATTTCTCGACTGTGAGTTGAAACGAGGAATTCCCGAATGCATTGTGACCAATTGAGGGATTAACATATGTTTTGGTGTTGGATGTTTTTGAGCTTTACTATTGGAGGAAAATTCCACCATAGTTTGCTAGGTTAGAAAAACAGCTCCAATACCATGAAAAAGATAAACAATTGGGAAAAATATTCTCACTTTTTCGATATTTTTTCAACATCAATTATAGCCAATTTATTATATACATAAGATGAAGAGAAAAAAAAAGGAAAGTAATCTTCTAAGTTAGGAAGTAAATTAACCTACAAAAAAAAAAAAAAAAATTACAATCGCTAATTGATGCTACTAAAAATTGCACCTGGTCAATTCCAAGCTTGACGACTGATAACTTGCAAGAATGCGATCTTCCGGTACCTGAAACAAAGGCGTCGAGGTGTGTCCTCGTCACCCCTCCGATGCTTAAGTCAGAGATAGGAGAGAGAGAATATGTGTTGAGAATATATGTAAAAACGTACCTGAATAATGGATGAGAATGATGTATTTATAGAGGTAGGTAGTGCAATTCTAGAAGGATGCATCCCCTTATCTTTTGGAGTGACTACAGGGTTTTGTGTTGGGACGTCATTAGGAGTCCTAACTTCCGTTTCTAGGGGTGTTGCCTAAGATAGGACTCCTTTGCAACTTAGGATCCTTGAGTTGGGGTGATTGGATAGGGCTAGAGTCCTTATGAGGTGAGAAGTACCATTGTTCAATCAGAGGACACATTGGGAAATTGGTCAAGGTAAATCCCCAACCTTTACATACTCGAGGACGACCTCATACAACTTTGCAGGTATAACATGATGGTCCTCGAGATATCTATCTCGAGGAAAATCTTGAACCCGAGGAGTAGGGCCTCAAAATTGGAATTGGAAGGGCTCTGACAGTGGTCGAGCTTCCGTAATGACCACATCACTGGCCCCCGTGCGTCCATGTTAGAGTTTCAAGGATGGAGGCAGTATCATCAGGATCCTCCACGCTGAACCATTCGCTTATGTAGTTCATCATCCTCTGGTGCTTAGGGTAATGACGTAAGCCCTAAGTAAAAAAAGGCGGTTAAAATTCTCTTCTCGTGGATGACAAGTGTCATGATCCAACGGTTGGCGTGGCGACCTTTAGTCTCCCCCTTTCTAGGGGCTATAAATACCTCACTTTTCCCTTCATTTTTCACTTTCTAACTCTCAGTAACTCCCTTGGCCTCCTTAAGCTTGAGTATTAAGGTGAGAGCTCGAGAACTTAAGTTGTTTAATCGGGCTAGTTTTAACTTAGGATAGGATGTGGAGCAGTAGTAGCGATAGTTTGTCCTCATTCTTAGGAACAGCACCTGAGGATCAGAGGGGATCGATCATTCCCATGGCCATTTCTATCAATGTTCAGCCTTGAGCTCAAGCCAACTCTATCCCATTCACATACCCTGACCAGCTTTGTAAGTGTAAGGAACATTTGGCAATGGCCAATGCTCAAGAATATGGGATAATACCGAGCTGTGACTAGGTCGCCTGAGCCTGAGGATAGTATTGTTAAAAGGGATGGAGAGTTTGTCATATTTAGGGACTCTTAAAAGGGTGGTTTTAGGTGGCCCCTACATCATTTCTTTTTGGCTATAATGGTCGAGTACAACATGTACCCGGGCCAACTAGTGCCAAATGGGTGGAGGATGTTGACTTATTTCTTTATTTCCTGTAGATACCTAGGAATTAACCCATACGTCGACCTCTGCAAGATGGTCTTCGACCTGAAACAGCTTCCCCAGATTACTTGCTTTGCTTACCTTTCATCCCGATGAGGGTTTGGGATCCCAATGATGCCTAGCTCCTTAAAAGGGTGGAAGAATAAGTGGTTTTATGTTATTCCTCAGGATACCAATCTTCCCTTTAGTCCTCAGTGGGGGTTCCCAAACACCTCGAGCTTTTGTGAGGGTTAGGCTTAGTTTGAGTCCCAAGGAAGAGATAGGCAGATGTTAGAGAACTTCAAGCCCCTCGTGTATGATATAGATGACATCCTCGAGGACGATATCCTCGAAATTTGGCCAAGAGGAAAGGCCTCGAGGGTAGGACTTGTACTTTTTTCTTTGTTTAATTTTCGTACCTATGACATGTAGCTTGAGTTAATGTATTCTCAACATGCATAGGGATGGCATTCGACCCATCTGAGTTGCGTGAAGCTGTTGGGAAGAAGAGCAAAGCTCCCCAAGCCCGAGCTCCGGGGCAAAAGAAAGGAAGAAAAAGACCTCGAGATTCGAGGTAGAGACCGGCCTGGCGAATCGTCAAGAGGTCTCTCACGACGGTCGAGAAGGTCTACTCGCCCTGCTTCACATGGTACTCTTCGAGTTATTCCCCAGCCTAGGGCTACACCTGTCATCGTGGATCTCGATGACGACTTCCTCCCAATCCGACCATCCCGAGGACCAAGGCATATGTCACCTAGTCCCAAGGATTATCAAAAAGTACTGAGAAGACTTGGGACCTGTTGAAGGGCTAAACATGGTCGAGGCTCTGTTGACAAACGTAAGCTCGATGATTTCTTTTTGTTTATCTTTATTTTTATGATCTTTTTATCTCGACAATGTGCTCATGCTCACCCCCTTCTTAGGCTTTAAGCATCGCTCGAAGTCTCTCTCTGAATGGGGCAGACGAGTCCTAAAGAATGACACAACTCCTCGAGAAGGCTAGGCCCCGAAAATAGAAAATTGCTTATCTGGAGGCTGAAAGAACCCTTCTGATTAAAGATTGCGACAAGGCTCGGGACGAGGTAGGCTTGTATCGAGATGATGTCGAAGAGTTGATGCTCGATCTTGAGTAGGCATAAAAAGATTTTGAAGAGAAGTTGGTGGCATCCCAGGATTCTTCTATCGAGGACTTAAAAGTATCTGGGGAGTTTAGGGTAATGAGGGAGGGAGTACGCGATGGGCTCGTACTTCCATGCATTGAAAGAGGCTCAAGCATTTATTCGCTCGAGGCCTGATGCCAAGCTCGAGGACATGAAGGGTATCCCAGATGTTTCTGAGGAGCTCGTGTCGTCTGAGTCCGAAAAAGTGACGGACGACCAGGACACCGAGGAGGACGATGCAGAGGAAGATCCTCCAAGCTCGACGAATGACCCCGGAGCTGGGGATTTAGACTGATTTGCACATGTAATTTGCCCGATGTTGGGCCTAAAACAATATTTTGATTTTTTGGATGTCAATTGCTCGACCTTTTGCTGCACGTTAATTTTATTGGCCGACCATATAGGGCCTCTTGCTTCGTTATTTTATATCTCGGTGATTTTAGCTTTTACACAAATGAATGTTTACGATCTAGGCTTTAGCTCGATAATCAAATTGATTAAGTTTCGAAGTAACAAGCTCTGTTGCAATTAAATATTGTTCCCGACGATGACTGGTACTGATCTTGAGGATAACTCAACTAAGTTAACTAAGTTATTGGCCTCAAGCATGGCTCCATCATTACTTTATTCTCGACCATTAGATAATGGGTTATCTTTTTGATAAACTTCAGAGTTCGATGATATGTTCTGGGTTATCCCTTTGATCAAGCCCCGAGTGCGAGGCTAAGTTATGTTAAGTTGATACAATCTCGAGCTCGGGCATTGTCTAAGGACATATATGTCCAAAATTATGTTTCTGGGAATGGTCATGCTCGAGCATCAGCTAATGGGTTATCTTTTTGACAAACTTCTGAGTTCGATGATAACTTGATGAACTGCAAGTGCAATGGTCTCAAGGACAACTCGATGAATAAATCCACGTAATGAGCTTAAGGACAACTTAATAAACTACACATGTAATGATCTCTAGGATTACTCGATGATTCAGTTTCATTGAAATTTTATACTCGAGCATGGCCCCCATCAGTAGTCATTTTGTTAAACGACTAAGCTCGAGGACAGGCTGAATCTTGAGTAGTGACATTCTCGAGCTCGAGCATTGTATGAGGCCATGTTGGCCCGAGTTTGAGTTTCAGGGAATGGTTATGCTTGATCATCCCTTCGAAGTGCCTGCTCGTGATAGGTCTTTCGTGAGTTCATGCCCATAGCATGTCTCGATGGTGCCTGCCCATGACAGGTCTTTTGTGAGATTATACCCATAGCATGTCTCGATGGTTGATAGGAATATAAAATACACATTTTGTATCTTTATTTAATGCGCTCATATGACTATTTTATACCCAAATGTACTTAGTATTCTCATATTTTGATTTAGGTGGCAAGTTGATGGATATAACGTAATTTGAAAGAAATATGTGAAAATTGACCAAAGTGAAAGTAAATGAAAGTTCAAAGACTAG
>OU503051.1:17483012-17509956 GCA_912172775.2 Fraxinus pennsylvanica
TATTCTCATATTTTGGTTTAGGTGGCAAGTTGATGGATATAGCGTAATTTGGAAGAAATATGTGAAAATGGACCAAAGTGAAAGGAAATGAAAGTTCAAGGACTAGCGTGCAAATACACAAAAGTTGTGTCAAACCAAACAATGAAGATTTGAGAGTCAATTGCTTGAAAGAAGACGTCAAATGGATGAAATATCGTCAAAGTATGATTACACATCAATTTCCAATCGAAAAGTTATACACCAATGGTGCCTGTTCGTGACAGGTCTTTTGCAAGATCATGCTCGTAGCATGTCTTGCTGGTGCCTGCTCGTGACATGTCTCTTGTGAGATCATGCCCATAGCATGGCTCGATGGTACCTGCTTGTGACAGGTCGTTTGAATTATTTACTCAAAAAAAGTTCGATGTTGGTAACAGCTATCTATCGATTAATATAACGAAAAAGGAAAGCGCATGGGGCATGCAAGCTCGATCAAAAAGGTAAAATGACTTGAAGCAAGAAGAATACGTATGGGGCCTGCAAGCCCGAGATGAAAGTAAAACTAAGCTCTACCCCACGGATGAGGTGGGGACTATTACTTGAGATTGTTACCATTATGCAGTCTTCATAGTGATCTTCCAACTAGTCTCGACCCCACGTGTAAGGTGGGGGCTACTACTTGCTGTAAATTTTAAGATTGTTAGCATTCCAGGGTCTTAGTAGTGGTCTTCCAACTAAGCTCGACCCCACGTGGAAGGTGGGGGCTATTATTTGAGATAAATTTTGAGATTGTAAGCATTCCAAAGTCTTGGTAGTGGTCTTCCAACTAAGTTCGACCCCACGTGGAAGGAGCTGGCTACTACTTGTGATAAATTTTGAGATTGTCAGCATTCCAGGGTCTTGGTAGTGGTCTTCCAGCCACGTCTCTCAAACTATGTGCTCCTTTTCTGACTTGTCTAAGGACTTCATAGGGCCCTTCCTATGTCGGGCCAAGTTTACCTAGGGCATGACCTGCAGCTTCGGCCTTCCTGAGCACTAGATCCCCGACCCTGAACTTCATGGGTTTGACCTTGTTATTGAAATATTTTACCGTCTTGTTTTGGTATGAGGCGGCTCGTAAGGCAGCTTGCTCGCACACCTCCTCGAGGATGCCGAGCTGTTCCGTCGTGTGTTCCTCAGTGCTGTGCTCCAAAAGCCTTAATGATGGAAGGCTAACTTCGATTGGGATAGTAGCCTCCAACCCAAAAGCTAGCATGAATGGGGTCTCGCCTGTTGTTGTCTTGTGCGAAGTCCTATAAGTCCAGAGTATAGAGGGTAACTTGTCGAGCCAGTTACCATGAGCACCTTCGATCCTTGTGCGGAGGTCTTACAATATAATCCGTTTAGTTACTTCGGCTAGACCATTGCTCTCAGGGTATGAGACCGATGTCAGGCGATATTCTATCTCGAGGTTACTGTAAAACTTTTTGAACTATGCATTGTCAAATTGTCTCCCATTATCGGTTATAAGTACTTTGGGTATTCCGAACCAGCACATGACAAACTTCCGGACAAAAGACCTTGGCTTGGGTTCCGAGATAGTTGCTGGAGGTTCTGTTTCTAACCACTTTGTAAAGTATTCTATACCCACAGCCACAAACTTTAACTGCCCTCTTGCCATTGGAAAGGGCCCGAGGATATCGACTCCCAACTATTCGAAAGGGGCCGAACAGTATATGGTGGTGAGCTCTTCAGCAAGGATATTAATGACATTCCCAAATCTCTGGCACTTGTCACATTTCTTTACATAGTCTGAGGCATCTTTCTTCATGGTTCGCCAATAGTATCCGTACCTTATGAGCTTAAAGGCTAGAGCTCGAACTCCTTGATGATTACCGTATATTCCATCATGGACTTCTGCCACAGCTCTTATCGATTTGGAGGGCCTGAGGCATCTGAGATATGGAAGTGTAAAGCTCCTACGAAAGTGGACTCCTTTGATGATGCAGTATTTGAGTGCTCTAGATCGAACGTCCCTAGCTTCTTTTGGATCCCCTAGGAGGTTTCCATTAGATATGAATTCAACTATGGACTCTAGCCAGGAGGGCTCATGATCAATGTCCATGACACTCATTTCCCGAACTACGCTGGGTTCTGTTAGGATTTTGATGTGTACAGTTTTATCGAGTCCATCTACTCCGATGAATACGGGTCTTAATAAAGTATCTGCTCTACCATTGTCGGCCCGGGAAATTTTCGAAATTTCACAATCCTTGAACATCTCTGAAGGTCATGCATTTTTAAACAGTATAAGCTCATCTTTTTGTCTTTCCTCTCGAATGCTCCTTCAATCACTAAAGAGCTTGACGTGCTCAATTCCCAAGCTATTTGCAAGTTCAAGAGCAATGACCACGGCCTCATATTCAGCCTTATTGTTGGTAGTTTCGAATTCGAATCTGAGTGCACATTGAATTTTGGTTAGTTTATCCGGGACGATGATAATGACACCTGTACCCAAACCCGAAGAGTTGGATGCTCCACTAAAAAATATTTCCCAAACATCCCCCATGATGGTCGACAGCTGTTCCCTAGCTTTCGAGGCCTTGGGGTGAGTTCTGCGATGAAATTCGCTAGGACTTGTCCTTTGATCGAAAGTCGAGGTTTGAAATCCATGTCGAATTCACCAAGTTCAATTGCCCACTTCAACAATCTTCCTGAAACGTCCGGCTTTTGAAGTATCTATCTGAGTGGCTCGTCTGTGAGCACTACAATAGGTATGACTGGAAATATTGTCGTAGCTTCTGAGCTGCCATAACCAGTGCAAGGACAAGTTGTTCTGCTAGCGTGTACCTTGTCTTTACATCCAACAATACCATATTCACATAGTAGATGGGTTGTTGAGCCTTCTTCACCTCTTTCATTAGTACCCTGCTCACCGCATTTTGAGATATAGCTAGGTATAGGTATAACGTATCTTCAGGCTCAGGCTTTGTAAGGATTGGAGAAGTGTCCAAGGTCTACTTGAGCTCCTCGAGAGCTCTTTCACACTCTTCATTTGAACTAAAACTTTGATTGCCCCTAAGAGCTTTGAAGAAAGGAAAACACCCGTCGACTGCTCTAGACATAAACTTATTTAGGGAGGCGACCCCACCTGTCAACTTCTGAACCTCTTTCTTCTTCCTAGGTGATTCCATGGATATTAAGGCTCGTATTTTATCTGGATTTGCCTCAATCCCCCTATAAGTGATCATGAATCCTAAGAACTTTCTAGATGCCACCCCAAAAGCACACTTCATTGTGTTCAACTTCATCTTATACCTTCGAATTGTTGAGAACACATCCTCTAGGTCAGTAATGTGCTCATTCACCTGCTTACTATTGACTACCATGTCATCAACATACGCCTCGATGTTTTTCCCAATCAGGTCAGCAAACACTTTGTTAATGAGCCTCTGATAAGTTGACCCTGCAATCTTCAAACCAAATGGCATGACTTTATAGCAATATATGTAGGCGTCAGCTACGAACGACATTTTCTCTTAATCTTTTTCAGCCAAACGGATCTGGTGATAGCCCGAGAATGCATCAAGAAAGCTGTACAACTTGTGACCTGACGTGTTGTCTGCCAAGTTATCAATTCGAGGCAGGGTCTTTTGGGCATGCCTTGTTGAGATCTGTGAAGTCAATGCATACTCTCCACTTGCCATTAGCCTTCTTGACGAGAACAACGTTCGCGAGCCAATTTATGTCAGAGGCAGCTCGTTACAAGTCTTTTGCGAGATCATGCCCGTAGCATATCTCGATGGTACCTGCTCGTGATAGGTCCTTTGAATTATTTACTTGAAAAAAGTTCGATGTTAGTAATAGCTATCTATCGATTAATATAACGAACAAGGAAAGCGCATGGGGTATGCAAGCCCGATCGAAAAGGTAAAATACTAGAAGCAAGAAGAATATGTATGGGGCTTGCAAGCCCGAGATGAAAGTAAAACTAAGTTCTTCACCTCGGATAAGGTGGGGACGACTACTTGAGATTGTTACCATTATGCAGTCTTCATAGTGATCTTCCAACTAAGCTCGACCCCAAGTGTAAGGTGGGGGCTACTACTTGGGGTAAATTTTGAGATTGTCAGCATTCCAGGGTCTTAGTAGTGGTCTTCCAACTAAGCTCGACCCCACGTGGAAGGTAGGGGCTACTACTTGCGATGAATTTTGAGATTGTCAGCATTCTGGGTTCTTGGTAGTAGTCTTCCAACTAAGCTCGACCCCATGTGGAAGGTGGAGGCTACTACTTGTGATAAATTTTGAGATTGTCAGCATTCCAAGGTCTTGGTAGTGGTCTTCCAGCCATGTCTCTCATAGTATATACTCCTTTTCTGACTCGTCTAATGACTTCATAGGTCCCTTCCCATGTCGAGCCAAGTTTACCTGGGGCATGACCTGCAGCTTCGGCCTTCCTGAACATTAGATCCTCGACCCCGAACTTCATGGGTTTGACCTTGTTATTAAAATATTTTGCTGTCCTGTTTTGGTATGAGGTAGCTCTAGGGCGGCTTGCTCGTACACCTCCTCGACGAAGTCGAGGTGCTCCATCGTGTATTCCTCGGTGCTGTGCTGTAAACGCCTTAATGATGGAAGGCTAACTTCGACTGGGATAGTGGCAACCAACCCAAAAGCTAGCATGAATGGGGTGTCCCCTGTTGTTGTCTTTTGCAAAGTCCTATAAGTCCAGAGTATAAAGGGTAACTCATCGGGCCAGTTACCATGAGCACCTTCGATCCTTGTGCTTAGGTCTTCTAATATAATCCGATTAGTTACTCCGGCTAGACCATTGCTCTTGGGGTGTGAGATCGATATCAGGTGATGATCTATCTCGAGGTTACTGCAAAAATTTTTGAACTGTACATTGTCAAATTGTCTCCCATTATCGGTTATAAGTACTTTGGGTATTCCGAACCAGCACATGACAAACTTCCGGACAAAAGACCTTGGCTTGGGTTCCGAGATAGTTGCTGGAGGTTCTGTTTCTAACCACTTTGTAAAGTATTCTATACCCACAGCCACAAACTTTAACTGCCCTCTTGCCATTGGAAAGGGCCCGAGGATATCGACTCCCAACTATTCGAAAGGGGCCGAACAGTATATGGTGGTGAGCTCTTCAGCAAGGATATTAATGACATTCCCAAATCTCTGGCACTTGTCACATTTCTTTACATAGTCTGAGGCATCTTTCTTCATGGTTCGCCAATAGTATCCGTACCTTATGAGCTTAAAGGCCAGAGCTCGAACTCCTTGATGATTATCGTATATTCCATCATGGACTTCTGCCACAGCTCTTATCGATTTGGAGGGCCTGAGGCATCTGAGATATGGAAGTGTAAATCTCCTGCGAAAGAGGACTCCTTTGATGATGCAGTATTTTAGTGCTCTAGATCGAACGTCCCTAGCTTCTTTTGGATCCCCTGGGAGGTTTCCATTTGCTATGAATTCAACTATGGACTCTAGCCAGGAGGGCTCATGATCAATGTCCATGACACTCATTTCCCGAACTACGCTGGGTTCTGTTAGCATTTTGATGTGTACAGTTTTATCGAGTCCATCTACTCCCATGAATACGAGTCTTAATAAAGCATCCCACTGTCGACCCGGGAAATTTTCGAAATTTCACAATCCTTGAATCGTCTCTGAAGGTCATGCACTTTTAAACAGTATAAGCTCATCTTTTTGTCTTTCCTCTCGAATGCTCCATTAATCTGCCTTACCACAAGCTGTGAATCACTAAAGAGCTTGATGTGCTAAATTCCCAAGCTATCTGCAAGTTCAAGGGCAATGACCACGCCTCATATTCAGCCTCATTGTTGGTAGCTTCGAATTCGAATCTGAGTGCACATTGAATTTTGGTTAGTTTGTCCAGGCTTATGATAATGACACCTGTACCCGAACCCGAAGAGTTGGATGCTCCACTAACAAATATTTCCCAAACATTCCCCACGATGGTCGAGAGCTGTTCCCTAGCCCTCGAGGCCTTAGGGTGAGTTCTGCGATGAAATTCGCTAGGACTTGTCCTTCGATAGAAGGTTGGGGTTTGAAATCTATATCGAATTCACCATGTTCAATTGCCCATTTCAACAATCTTCCTGAAACATCCTGCTTTTGAAATATGTGTCTGAGTGGCTCGTCCGTGAGCACTACAATTGGGTGTGACTTGAAATATTATCGTAGCTTCCGAGCTGCTATAACCAGTGCAAGGGCAAGTTTTTCTACTAGCGTGTACCTTGTCTCTACGTCCGACAATACCTTACTCACATAGTAGATAGGTTGTTGAGCCTTCTTCACCTCTTTCACTAGTACCCTACTCACCGCATTTTGAGATACGGCTAGGTATAGGTATAATGTATCTTCAAGCTCGGGCTTTGTAAGGATTGGAGGAGTGGCCAAGGTCTACTTGAGCTCTTGGAGAGCTCTTTCGCACTCTTCATTCCAACTGAAACTTTGATTGCCCCTAAGAGCTTTGAAGAAAACTGCTCTAGACATAAACTTATTCAGGGAGGTGACCCGACCTGTCAACTTCTGAACCTCTTTTTTCTTCTTAGGTGATTCCATGGATATTAAGGCTCGTATTTTATCTGGATTTGCCTCAATCCTCCTATAGGTGATCATAAATCTTAAGAACTTTCCCGATGCCACCCCAAAAGTACACTTCGCTATGTTCAACTTCATCTTATACCTTCGAATTGTTGAGAACACATCCTCTAGGTTAGCGATGTACTCATTCACCTGCTTACTCTTGACTACCATGTCATCAACATAAGCCTCGATTTTTTTCCCAATCAGGTCAGCAAACACTTTGTTGATGAGCCTTTGATAAGTTGCCCCTGCAATCTTCAAACCAAATGGCATGATTTTATAGCAATATATGTTGGAGTCAGCTACGAACGACGTCTTCTCTTAATCTTCTTCAGCCAAACCGATCTGGTGATAGCCCGAGAATGCATCAAGAAAGCTGTACAACTTGTGACCGACGTGTTGTCTACCAAGTTATTAATTCGAGGTAGGGTCTCTTAGGCATGCCTTGCTGAAATCTGTGAAGTCGATGCATACTCTCCACTTGCCATTAGACTTCTTGACGAGAACAACGTTCGCGAGCCAATATATATCGAAGTCAGCTCGTTACAGGTCTTTTGTGAGATCATGCCCGTAGCATGTCTCGATGGTACCTGCTCGTAACAGGTCCTTTGAATTATTTACTCGAAAAAAGTTCGATGTTGGTAACAGCTATCTATCGATTAACATAACGAAAAAGGAAGGCGCATGGGGCATGCAAGCCCGATCAAAAAGATAAAATAACTAGAAGCAAGAAGAATACGTATGGGACCTGCAAGCCCGAGATGAAAGTAAAACTAAGCTCTTCCCCTTGGATGAGGTGGCGACTATTACTTGATATTGTTAACATTATGCAGTCTTCATAGTGATCTTCCAACTAAACTCGACTCCACGTGTAAGGTGGGGGCTACTACTTGCGATGAATTTCGAGATTGTCAGCATTCCAGGGTCTTTGTAGTGGTCTTCCAACTAAGCTCGACCCCATGTGGAAGGTGGGCGCTACTACTTGTGATAAATTTTGAGATTGTCAGCAATCCAAGGTCTTGGTAGTGGTCTCCTAGCCATGTCTCTCAAAGTATATACTCCTTTCTAACTTGTCTAATGAATTCATAGGGCCCTTCCCATGTTGGGCCAAGTTTACCTGGGGCATGACCTGCAGCTTCGGCCTTCCTGAACATTAGATCCTTGACCCCGAACTTCATGGGTTTAACCTTGTTATTAAAATATTTTACTGTCCTGTTTTGGTATGAGGCGGCTCGTAGGGCGGCTTGTTCGTACACCTCCTCGAGGATGTCGAGGTGCTCCGTCGTGTGTTCCTCAGTGCTGTGCTCCAAACGCCTTAATGATGGAAAGCTAACTTCGACTGGGAAAGTGGCCTCCAACCCAAAAGCTAGCATGAATGGGGTCTCGACTGTTGTTGTTTTGTGCAAAGTCCTATAAGTCCAGAGTATAGAGGGTAACTCGTCGGGCCAGTTACCATGGGCCCCTTCGATCCTTGTGCTTAGGTCTTGTAATATAATCCGATTAGTTACTTTGGCTAGACCATTGCTCTCGGGGTGTGAGACCGATATCAGGCGTTGATCTATCCTGAGGTTATTGCAAAAATTTTTGAGCTGTGCATTGTCAAATTGTCTCCCATTTTCAGTTATGAGCACTTTGGGTATTCCGAACCTGCACATGACAAACTTCCGGACAAAAGACCTTAGCTGGGGTTCCGAGATAGTTGCTGGCGGTTCTGTTTCTAACCACTTCGTAAAGTATTCCACAGCCACAGCCACAAACTTTAACTGCCCTCTTGCCATTGGAAAGGGCCCGAGGATATCGACTCCCAACTATTCGAAAGGGGCCGAACAGTGTATGGTGGTGAGCTCTTCAGCAAGGATATTAATGACATTCCCAAATCTCTGGCACTTGTCACATTTCTTTACATAGTCTGAGGCATCTTTCTTCATGGTTGGCCAATAGTATCCGTACCTTATGAGCTTAAAGGCCAGTGCTCGAGCTCCTTGATGATTACCGTATATTCCTTCATGGACTTCTGTCAGAGCTCTTATCGATTTGGAGGGCCTGAGGCATCTGAGATATGGAAGTGTAAAGCTCCTGCGAAAGGGGACTCCTTTGATGATACAGTATTTGGGTGCTCTAGATCGAACGCCCCTAGCTTCTTTTGGATCCTCTGGGATGTTTCCATTAGCTATGAATTCAACTATAGGGTCTACCATGAGGGCACATGATCAATGTCCATGACACTCATTTCCCGAACTACGCTGGGTTCTGTTACCATTTTGATGTGTACAGTTTTATCGAGTCCATCTACTCCCATGAATACGAGTCTTAATAAAGCATCTGCTTTACCATTGTCGGCCCGAGAAATTTTTGAAATTTCACAATCCTTGAATCGTCTCTGAAGGTCATGCACTTTCAAACAGTATAAACTCATCTTTTGGTCTTTCCTCTCGAATGCTCCTTCAATCTGCCCTACCACAAGCTGTGAATCACTAAAGAGCTTGACGTGCTAAATTCCTAAGCTATTTGCAAGTTCAAGAGCAATGATCACGGCCTCATATTCAGCCTCATTGTTGGTAGCTTCGAATTCGAATCTGAGTGCACATTGAATTTTGGTTAGTTTGTTCAGGCTGATGATAATGACACCTGTACCCAAACCCGAAAAGTTGGATGCTCCACCAACAAATATTTCCCAAACATTTCCCATGATCGTCGAGAGCAGTTCCCTAGCCCTCGAGGCCTTGTGATGATTTCTGCGATGAAATCCGCTAGGACTTGTCCTTTGATAGAATGTCGGGGTTTGAAATCTATATCGTATTCACCAAGTTCAATTGCCCACTTCAACAATCTTCGTGAAACGTCCTGCTTTTGAAGTATCTATATGAGTGGCTTGTCCATGAGCACTACAATGGGGTGTGACTGGAAATATTATCGTAGCTTCCGAGCTACCATAACAAGTGCAAAGGAAAGTTGGTCTGCTAGCGTGTACCTTGTCTCTGTGTCCAACAATACCTTACTCATATAGTATATGTGTTGTTGAGCCTTCTTCACCTCTTTCACTAGTACCCTGATCATCACGTTTTGAGATACGGCTAGGTATAGATATAACATATCTCTAGGCTCGGGCTTTGTAAGGATTGGAGGAGTGGCCAAGGTCTACTTGAGCTCCTTGAGAGCTCTTTCATACTCCTCATTCCAACTGAAACTTTGATTGCCCCTAAGAGCTTTGAAGAAGGGAAAACACCCGTTGACTGCTCTACACATAAACCTATTCAGGGAAGCGACCAGACCTGTCAACTTCAGAACCTCTTTCTTGTTCCTAGGGGATTCCATGTATATTAAGGCTCATATTTTATCTGGATTTGCCTCAATGCCCCTGTAGATGATCATGAATCCTTAGAACTTTCCCAATGCCACCCAAAAGTACACTTTGTTGGGTTCAACTTCGTCTTATACCTTCGAATTGTTGAGAACACATCCTCTAGGTCGGCTATATGCTCATTCACTGGCTTACTCTTGACTACCATGCCATCAACATAAGCCTTGATGTTTTTCCCAATCAGGTCAGCAAACACTTTGTTAATGAGCATCTGATAAGTTGCCCCTACATTCTTCAAACCAAATGGCATGACTTTATAGCAATATATGACGGAGTCAGCTATGAACGACGTCCTCTCTTAATCTTCTTCGGCCAAACGGATCTAGTGATAGCCCGAGAATGCATGAAGAAAGCTGTACAACTTGTGACCTGGCGTGTTGTCTGCCAAGTTATCAATTCGAGGTAGGGTCTTTTGGGCATGCCTTGTTGAGATCTGTGAAGTCGATGCATACTCTCCACTTGCTATTAGCCTTCTTGACGAGAACAACGTTCGCGAGCCAATTGGATATTGGACTTCCCTAATGAATTGAGCATTAACGAGCTTAATGATCTCTTTGTGTATTAACTCTCATCTCTCCAGTGCAAATTGTCTCCTTCTCTGCTTTACTGGTCTAGCATCGGGCTTAACGTTCAATCTGTAAACCACGACATCGGGATCTATCCCGAGCATATCCTCAACCTTCCATGCGAATACATCCATGTTGTGGGACAAGCATTTGATGAGCTCATCCTTGAAAGTTGCGTCAAGATCCCGGCTGATGGTTACTTTTTTATCGTGCTTGAGCTCGACCTCTACCAAATATTCCACCGGGGCCAGTGTACTCTGGTGCTCGAGTTCGAGCTCAGGGGTTGTTAACTTCATGACTTCAGTTCTTAAACCTTGAATGCTCTCGAGCTCCAGGGTTGTTAACTGCATGATGTCAATGCTAAACCTTGAATGCTTGCAACATAACACTTCCTAGCCGCTGTCCGATCCCCACGTACAACCCCTATACCTTTACTTGTCGGGAACTTCATAGCAAGGTAAAGGGTGGATATTATGGCCCTGATCTTATTAGTGGTCTTCCCATAATGGTGTTGTATGCCACAGAGGTCTGGACTACATGGAAAGGTGTGATCTCTGTCACCTAATTCTGGTCTAAGCCCAAAGTTAGTGGAAGGTCGACAATTCCTTCTGGAATAATTGTTCCACCCTCGAATCCCTGGAGCAGAGTTTTGACCATCTTGAGTTGGATGGTAAAAATCGCCATCTTCGCATAGGCGTCATGGGACAATACATTTGCTGCACTTCCATTGTCTATAAGTATCCTCCTGACTTTAAAGTTGCCTATTACGGCGGATATGACCAAGGCACCATCATGAGGGAGTGTTATACCTTCCAAATCCTTATATCCGAGATATCTTCTGTGCTATAAAGAGTGTTCCCCGGGGCTGAACCATACTGCCTAGAATATTGTTTTCGCCCACTGCTTGAGTCTCTTCCCAATGCTATCCCTCCGACTATGATGTTGATCGTACCAGCCGTTGGCTTGTTACCCTCTCCTAAACTCGCGGTATTTCCTTTGTCATGATCATCCCTCGGTCATTTATTGTGCCCAACATACGCCTTCAAGAATCCTATCCTGATTAGGGCCTCAATCTCCCACTGCAACGTTATGCACTCCTCGGTTTTATGTCCATGATCCTTGTTGAAGTCACAATATTTGCCTCTATCCCTGGTCTCCGCCGGGGATCACAACTAGGAGGTCATTTAAGCTCCTTCATGTCCTTGATCTCCATCAATATGCTGGACTTAGAAGTGTTCAGGTGAGTAAATGGCCTAGGCGGCCCTTCTTGCCTTTGCTTGCCCTGAGCATGATCCTGTTGTAAGTTGGGCTTGTGTGACCTCTTCAGTTGGGATTTTTCAGTGCTCGAGGTAGCCTTCGTTGCCTCCTCCATATTGATGTATTTTTTACCTTGGGTTAATAGCTCTATCACTGATTTCGGGGGTGTCTTAGACAAAGACATTCTGAAGGCCTCACATCTTACTGCATAGTCAGAGCTAAGACTGTGGCTGTGATGTGAAGGTCAGGGATCTGTAACATCTCTTTGTTGAATCTCGTCATGAAGTTACGTAAGGTCTCATTAGGTCCCTGGTGGAGCGGATGAGGGTGGCCGCGGTCTTCCTAATGCGCTTGCTACTTGCAAAGAATATGGAGAATTTATTTTTAAAAAAATGATGCTATAGAGTTAAGCTCCAATGTGGCGAACTAATCCCTGGCGGCATTGATCAATGTTTGAGGAAAGGCCATGCACATTACTGGATATGGTACAACCTGTAAGTTCATGACATTCGTGTAGACATTAAAATGGTTGATGGGGTCGATGGTCCCATCATACTCCTTCACGTGGGGAAACTTAAACCTTTCTAAAAGGGGATATGAAAGAACTTCTGTCGTGAACCCTACTATTCCCTTGGTATTTTACTGTAGTCCCGCAGTAATCCCATCTTGTATGATCCACACGAGCTCGCTCGAGTCCATTGTAACCAATCTCGAGGCCGAGGCTACTGGAGGTATGCCCGAAGGCCCAGATCTACCATTGTCATGGGCGTCACAGGTATCCCGAGCTTGAGCATGGTTCATGAAACCTTACAGTTGGGCCGGTATGGTATCCGTAGCCGGGGCCTGAGAAGTACTTCTCTAGCTCAACAGTTGAGTCAGCATTGCAACTTGCTGACGGAGTTCTTCGAATGCTCCAGCTATAATCACTATTGGTTGAGGAACTGGTATTTTCGTTAACACTCCTTGATGAGTCGGGGGCTTCGTGCCAAGGGGTTAGTTTGGAGTGGATGAGCTGGTAAGAAGAAGACCTTAACATGTATTCAACATGACTTTTGGTAGCGAGTTCCCGCATACGGTGCCAATTATGCTACCAAAACTTGCACCTGGTCAATTCCGAGCTTGACGACTGATAACTTGTACAAATGCGATCTTTCGGTACCTAAAACAAAGGCGTCGAAGTGTGTCTTCGTCGTCCCTCCGATGCTTAAGTCAGAGAGAGTATAGAGAGATAATATGTGTTGAGAATATATGTAAAAATGTACCTGAATAATGCATAAGAATGATGTATTTATAGAGGTAGGTAGTGCAGTTCTAGAAGGACTCATCCCCTTATCTTTTAGAGTGACTACAATGTTTTGTGTTGGGACGTCATTAGGAGTCCTAACTTCCGTTTCTATGGGTGTTGCCTAAGATAGGACTCCTTTGCAACTCAGGATCCTTGAGTTGGAGTGATTGGATAGGGCTAGAGTCCTTATGAGGTGAGAAGTACCATTATTCAATCAGAGGACACATTGGGAAATTGGTCAAGGTAAATCCCCAACCTTTACATACCCGAGGACGACCTCATACAACTTTGTAGGTATAACATGATGGTCCTCGAGATATCTATCTCGAGGAAATCTTGAACCCGAGGACTAGGGTCTCAAAATTGGAAATGGGAGGGCTCTGACAATAGTCGAGCTCGAGCTTCCGTAACGACATATTGGTGCAAAAGATGATGCTGGGGCAAGCTAGTTCCATGGAGGTCTTGGTGCGGACCACCTGTCAAGGATAAAATTTAGCCTCGATTTAGCAATTCGATTCGACTTTATTTAATGATGAAAACGATAAGCAATGAGTTAGTCTTTTCACCACATTGAAGTCATCGGTGGGGAAGGTAAGATTGATGTTAGCATCTCACTTAGCCTTGTTGAAAAGGCTGGATGAGATAAGGACTGAGGTGTCGCAGTTGCCGATAAAATAGTCAGGAAGAAGAGACACTCTCTTTTGCACACACAAACTCTCTGGTGCACACTAAATCGTATTTTTCGTTCAGACTGAAAAATATTAAGATGTTTTATCAGTGATATCCTTCGTTGTTAAAAGTCAAGTTTAGTTTCACATCAAACTTAGCTAGGTGATTTTAATTTAAATTTTGTCGCTTCTTTATTCTTTCATGGACAATATCATTGTGAGTTCGAAAAGTCTTAAGGAAAGTTGTGAAGTATTAAAGTAGAAATTATTTTTGCTTGATGAATAAATTTTGATTAGTAAACTGAGAGAAAAATATCCACAAAGACCTTGTTGTGGAAGTCTTCTTAGGGCATCTCCCATCTTTGCACCAAAATACTATTTTGCACCAAAAACTTGGTGCAAACATTCTCCAATCCAACACCATAATTTTGTACCATTATTCACCAAAATGGCTAATGTAAATTTTTCCGTTCTTTTTCTTTTTGCACCAAATTTTTGTTAAGGGTATTTGTGTCCATTTATGCAATACATTTTTTTATACAATAAATTATTATTATTATTATTGCAATACATTTTTTTATACAATAAATTATTATTATTATTATTATTATTATTATTATTATTATTATGTGCATTTGTAATAAATTATCGCTTCCAGGATCTCTTTACTCGTCATAGATAAATCAAAGATAAAGGTGTTCACATTGCACTTCGAAATTNTAATAATTTAAGGAATTAATTAAAAGAAATGTAATCAAGAAGTTTTAAAATGTGACAAACACGATTATTTAAAATTAAGATGAAAATGATCGCTTTCAAAAATTTCTTGCTCGTCATAGACAAATCAAGGATAAAGACACTCATATTTTACTAAGTAATGCATTAATTGATTATTTTTGGTATGAATATATGAATTTCTAGAATTAAATGACAACACTAATTTGACTTCATAATATCGTGATATCAAGATTTAAAATGTATTAAACTCTTTTTTGTTATCTATATTTTTTCAATTTATTAATGAATTCAATATTTTCGTTAACTAAATGTAATTATTTATTTAATTAATTACGTCGTAATAAAATAAATAAAGAATTTTTTGAGTTAAATAAACTGTTAAGAATGAAAAATGAAGAAAAAGATGAAATATTGTTTATTTGGTTCAACTTTTGATATATTGTATTGGAGATTATTTCAGTTAGGTGAAAGATTTATTGCAAAACTTATGTCAAATTTTGTTGCAGGGTTGAAATTGTCCTCATTGTCCCAAAAAATTAAGATGTGTCAGTGTTTCTCTTCGATTGATATTTTTAACACCTATAATCTCGAATATATGACCATACATTTGGTTCTTTTCTTGAATATACTTGAGGTTGGAATATGTTTTCAACATGAATGGACGAGTTTGACTGTTGTTTGATGGATTGATCTTGATAATTTCTTGGTGTCCCGTGTTAAGTTTTGACGGTTGAATTGGACCGTTGCTTGCTGAATTATTACGCGTCATGTTATGTGTGAGGATGATACCTCTCTCTATATATATACAGATGCTTATGTGGATAGCATGGTCTACTTTCCATGGAGCACGTTCTCTTTCGGCATTATCTAACACCGCACAAGTGCACACTAACTATTCATCTGGGAAGGGAAACACTACTTGTACAACCAAGGTTGACAATCTCTCACAGCGGTGGGTCCTAGTGTGTTTAAAAAAAATAAAAAAGTACCCACCATTCCATCCCCCACTCATCCCATGTGTGAGTGGTTGTCAACATCGATTGTATAAGTAGCACGGTTCATCTGAGAATAGTGATATTAGACTAGAAGTCACCTAATGAAGCTCCAATTTTCTACCTTTTGTGCTAACTCGATGATATTGGTTAATGTTTGAAAACCAGGTATGAGGATTTAAATGCTATGAAATTGAATGATACTGACTGACAGTGAAGATGTCACAACTTTAAAAAATTATATCTATGCTACATTTCAAATCACGGGTTGGGAAATATCTACTCCTTTAAGCCTAACAAAATGCCTATATGGTGGTGTGCTGTCTTTTTCTCTCATGATCGATTCTCCACATCTGCACTACATTTTTTCTCCCCTTGCCCCTCCAACCAATTCTCACACTCTACGACCACGATTCAAAAGACACTTGAGGCAGCCTCTTTACCCCATGAGCACCGCATATTCAACCATTCCATCAATGGGCAAAGAATTTAGGGAAATTGGCCTAGATTCATGCTATCCAAAAAAAATAAAGAAAAAAAAGAGTCAAAGTTAGGCCAAGAGGCCCAAGGCTATGAAAGGTCGGTCCATACAATTCAAAGAAAATGAGAAGTGTCAAACTTGTAGATATGTGTAACTGACTTTTCAAGTCTAATGTTAACTTATGCTAGTGGAAGCCATCGTGCACATTTTTTGGCCATGGAGAACTGAACGGTTCTCAAGTCTCTTAAGGAAGCTTGCGCAAGACAATAATTTGAGTAACAACAAGTTGTATTATATTCTTGAATCATACTATATGTACATCATGAGTTACATTAAGATTTACATCTTTCACGCGACTAGATCTGCACTATTGATTTTGACCACAATCATCACATCGCTCTCCAAATTTTTGCCATATAGCAAGTGTCACATTCATTGTCAACCAACAATGTAACTATAGCTTTATTTTATATTCTTTAGTAGAGTTAATTTCATAAAAGTTGTGGAAGTTAAAGTGAAATTTCAACTCGGTCATTAAAGTGTTTTTGTGACAAATTTAGTTATTAAAGTTAAAATATATTAAGTTCATGTTTGGTATAAATTAAAATTCAGATTTTAATCAAAGTCAACAATTAATTTTAACCGCACATTTTATGGAATCCACAACTTTTTAACTATACATTTAATCAATTTTTATCAAAATCTATTAAAAATCTGATTTAATCTCCTCCAAACAGGGGGCTAAATAATTCATCTCTCATTTAGCAACACTCGCTCCAAATTCAATATTGGCACATTGAACTTTTTTCATTAGCTAAGAATCGTGTTCATGTAGTAAAATTACATATCTTCAGAATATGACTCAATTCATAAGATAAAATCAAATGGGATAAAAAAATTCATTCATCAATGGGAAGCAACTAAAACGATGGTCCATGTCTTACAATGTTCAAGCAACATCTAATACAAATTCCATTTTTCAAATTACAGATCTTCAAAATATAATGCAATTCATAAGAGAAAATCAAACGTTCATCTAGAGTATCTCAAATCGTCTCTTGACCCTAAACCTATTTTCCTTCATTAAAAACAATAAAACAAAACAAAAATAAGTTGACTAGAAGGAATCAATGGCTTCAATCCTCGTTAATTGATGTGATGGTTCAACACGCTCTACACATGATATTAAGTTACATTATTTAACTTTAGTGACTAAATGTGTTACGGAAATACTTTCCTAACTATTATGAATTTTTTTCACGAACTTCAATTACCATTCGTAAAATTAACTTATTCTATATACGTATCTCGGTGCAAAATTATATAAAAGAAATACTAGGTTTGTACTAAAATCTTATTGTACCTGGATGGTAGCTAATAAAGAATGTACAATAATAACCATAAATACAAAAGAGATTAAGGAGACAATTAACCATAAGCAATAATAAAAGTAGGAAATGAAAGACATATATAAATCACGTTTAATTATTTAAATGGGTTTTGGAATCTTAAGTTAGTCAATTTTTTTGGTTTATTACGTGACTTTTTGTTTACCAATAATATACAGACGATAAAAAAAAAAGGATACATTATGAAGTTAAAAAGTCAATTAAAATTGTGGATCTCGTGAAATATGTAATTAAAATTAAAATTTGATCAATTGAAAAGCTGATAAAATTTTATTAATCGAGCAAGGAATATGTTTATTTTACTCCAACTAACGAATGAATATTATTTTATAAGATTATTCAAAGAAAGGGGGATACGAATGAATATTTGGATGGTGGTACATTGTTCTTGGTCTTGCACTGCTACAATCTGAACACACATTAACACTAAGTGATTAAAATAATCACTATAGATTATTTTAATAAATTATTAGTGACAGCTAACATGAATTTTGTTAGGAAATTTCGGTTTTGATTCTGATGACATATTATAATACAGAATCTTGAGTAAGAAATCCTCACAAATTGATCTCCTATTTCATTTGAGGAATCGATGAACTCCATATCATATGTGGAAATATTCTTTTTTTTTTTTTAATTATTAATATTGATACCTCGCGAATTGAGTAAATTTCATCGCGATATTTTTATTTTCTCATAATTAATTATCAATTCTCAACTTTTTATAATCATTGAATACTTAAAGAATTTATCAAAATTAAAATAAAAAATTATCAATATTGATTTGTACTCTTCATGTTGTCAAGTGGACTATATCAATTATTTATAAAATGTTAAGAGTATGATGACAAGAATTCTGTTTGGTTCGATTTAAAAAACTCGTGATGTGATGATATCTATGATGAAATTAAAATTAAGAGAATTTTTGGGGTCTGTGGTGACCGCGTGCCTACGCACACGTATATATTTTAGGATTTTATGGTATTATTCGGAGTAGTCGATAAAACACTACCCTCTTGTACTCATATTTGATAAAGTGGATTTTCTTCTCCTCTATCCATGCTTTTTTTCCATAAAAGGGTTTCCACGTAAATTAGTGTGTTCTTCTTCTCATTTTTTTATTGTCTATTCTCGCTTTTACGTTAAATAAACTATCGTCTATTCTCTCTATAATACTTTTATAGTCAATTTTCTAGAATGTTGTTCGTCACCATAAAAAACCCTTTTTATAACACAATACAACACGTTTCATCTTCCTTTCACGTAACTTTTTCACTCTCGATTTAAATAGAACATAAAGATTTGTATTAAATATGCCTAACAATGCCTAACAACCTCAATCATATGCTTTTTCTACATGTACTTAGATAACTACTGGTCCAACTTTTAGTATGTATGGTCCAACAATAGCTAGAGTTTCTTAATCAAATAATTACTTAATATATGTATGTATGTATGTAACGTACCTGGAAGTCGACGTCAGGTCTTTATAAAATTATAAAATATCAAGAAATTTATAAGGAGAGAATTGAAACACGAATGCAATATGCAAGAAAAAGTGCAGTCTGCAATTCTTTCTGTATGGATATATAAATATTATCCCATCTCTTGGCTTATTGGAAAGGGAAGGATTCTATGGATTATTAATTTTATTTTATCAGACATCACACTGTTTCCAATAATTCAACTTTAGGAATGTCCAAACATCAATTTATTGCTGACACGTTATTTACTGTCCAACCTGAATTGCCTAATATATTTTTGAGTGGAGCTATAAAGTACATGGAATTTTTACCAATTTTTACAGATTTTTGAAATCAACAGTGTAAATTCAAACTTTGGGAAAAAATAAAAAAATACAAATGGACAGGATGCTGCTGATGCTACCGCAGCAGCATCCTGTAACATTTCTGGGAAAATTCCATGTATTTTTAACGTTCAATCATTCATTTTGTGACAGAATTTATAATTATTTATTTTTATTATATATTATCAACAAGTGTATCAGTAATAAGTTTTGCAATGAACGAAATTTAGTTGTTGATATCTCAAATTTAAAAAATAAATAAATAAATTGGTAGTTGAAGTTGCATTTTCTTGTAGTGTGTGGGACACTGTCCAGCCTAAATTGGCTAATATAATGTTGAATACAAAAAGTTGGTTAAATAATTAAAATATCAATGCCATTTGAAAATGTACAAAATTAAGATCCTGTTTGGTCCGCATTATTTTTTTCATTCTCATTCTTCTACTTATTTTCAACCACACATTCTTCAATAAAATAATATTTTTCATCACATCAATAATTTTTCCATCTTTTTCAACAACATATTTTCCATCACATCAACAATAAAAATGCATTCTAATCTTCAAAATATGCACCAAACGGGGGCTAAGTTCCCATCTCAAATGCTTTCATTAATAAATTCATTTCCCATAAATGTATTCAAATGAATAATGTTATTTGCAATCGTTCAATACTGTTGTCGTTCTACATTATATACATGCGTCAGTTAGTGATTTGATGTATGAGACAATAGAAAACTATCAAATTAATGCATCAAATGACTAACAGGTACATTTATGTCATGTAGGGCGACTACGATAGTAACTGGTTGTAAATAACGTTACTTATTCAAATGATCTGAATATCGTATAAAGTTTAACAATGAACTTTTATTAGCTCTATCAAAATGGGACCAACATGTGCTTGTCAACATTTTTTCAACTTTAATAAAACTTTCCATTTTTCGTAGTTTCTACCTAATTTTAAATAGATTTAGTGTTCGCGTTAGGTATTTGTACAAATCAACATTCTAAAAAAGGCTTAGAAGTCAAGTCTCAAGACTTACTATTTTTAATATTGTTTTAATTGTTTTAGACCATTAAATAATTAAAATAACATATTCCTTGAAATTTATAGAAATTTCATACATATTTTTCATTTTTTTCAGCAAAAATATAATTCTCAAAATCATAAATATCCAAATGAAAAATATTTTGTTTGCGAGGAAAGAAAGTGAGGCCGCTGGGCTAGGATGAGTTTTTTGTCGGGCTTTTTTTTTTCTTTTTAAATTTTAGCTATGATTGAGTATTTTTGTTAAGGAAATACTTCAAACAAGAAAATATCACTTATCGAACAAATAGGTGCATACCTTTTTTCATCGAGGCACACCTACATTAACCTCCCTTTTCCAAGCGGTGTTAGGCAGGGCAACAAAGGAATACATAATTAAAAAAAAATAGTCTCTCTATTAAGTCCCTATTTGCTCTACATAAAATATTTTATAAATTTAAGTTAAAGTTAACGTACTTTAACTACACATCTTGGTCCAAAACTTTTATATATCAACTTCTTAATCACATATTTTATTAAAATCTATTAGAAATCTAAATTTTAACAAAGGAAATGAATTAACTATTGAACATTTTCAGTACTCCTTGACAATTACGAGTTAGATCATATGTTGATATATATTTCAATCATGTTCATGGGCGGAGATAGGGGTGCCCAAGCCAAATTCTACTAGAAAAAAAAAAAAAAAAAATTATAGCACTTTTTTTTTTCTCCAACCCAATAGCCCACTGTCTAACTCACTAGCCCCCGTCTCACTGAATCATGGCTCCGCCCATGATCATATTATAGTATCAAATGTCTTGAAATAATATTTGACGTAATGCTACATGGTATTCTATAATTGAACAGTTTAAAAAACAATCAATTTTTTCACCCCAATCATTTATTGTCACATACAAGTCAATCTTTCTGTCATTTTCCTTATGAAAAAATAGATTAATCCTATATAATTTGTTAGTCTCACATGAATTCACTGAAAACCAAGTGTTGGATGGGTAGTGAG
This sequence comes from Fraxinus pennsylvanica, assembly GCA_912172775.2. Taxonomy (NCBI): domain Eukaryota; kingdom Viridiplantae; phylum Streptophyta; class Magnoliopsida; order Lamiales; family Oleaceae; genus Fraxinus; species Fraxinus pennsylvanica. Next base: position 17,504,215 of record OU503051.1, read on the forward strand.
TCAGCCAGCATAGTAACATGGTAACATGGGGAGGGTTTCAGATAATATTATTCACCTCTACAGTCTCTTTTCTTCTCAAGATTCAGGAATACACATGTTCTGTCCAAGTCAGTAATACTATTTTTCAATTCGGCAACCGAATTTTCACAGGGGATTTGGCACTGAATATAATGATTGAATTTTTCTATCACGCAAAACCTTAAAACTACTTGCATATATTGCCTACCCTACCCCTACCCCCCAACCCACAATTGACATTTCTATCAAATAGGCCCCCCTCAAGTTTATCATAAGCCAGTTTTTACATCTAAAATGTCAATGAACCATCTCTCTTCAGATTTTCCAGAAGCCATCTGGTGGGCACAACAACACCACCACCACATAATGGAATTGCCTGCAAAAGTGTCATCTTCAAAGCACAAAAACTTCATGTTTCAGCCTCAATTGTATCCAAAAAACACCATGTTTTGCAACAAAAACACTTCTAATTTCAGCTTCAATCTAACCAATAAAGAAGGCGAAGAACACGAAGAGCAAGAAAAAGAAGGCCAATTATACCAGGAACAAGAAATTCATAAAGAACCCTTGTTCGAAAAACCACTGACGCCAAGCGACGTGGGCAAGCTAAACCGCCTTGTTATCCCCAAACAACACGCAGAAAAAAACTTTCCCTTAAAGGGTGGCGATTCGGGAGAAAAAGGGTTGCTGCTAAGCTTCGAGGACGAGCTTGGAAAATTATGGAGATTCCGTTATTCTTATTGGAACAGTAGTCAAAGTTATGTACTCACAAAAGGGTGGAGCCGTTTTGTTAAGGAAAAAAGACTTAATGCAGGCGATATAGTTCATTTCCAGCGCGACAGGACTGATTTCGGCAGAACTTTCATCGGTTGGAGGCGGAAAAACGGCGGCGCAGGGCAAGACAGGATTGTTTCTCAGCCACCTACGGTGGCTGGTAGTGGTCATGGTGGGTGGACCGGATCATTCTACCCTGGATATCCTTATCCATCACACCCTCAAGGATCTTCACCCCCATACCTACCTGACTCTCTTCATGCAGGTAATCTTGCTCTTTGCACTATATTTCACAAACCCTATCTGTTTTTATCTGTTCCAAATTATTGGTACAATAATCATATGTTAAATTTATTGCAGGGACAGAAATTCAGAACAAAACACCACCAAGTGGGAACTCGAGAAAATTAAGGTTGTTTGGGGTGAATTTGGAGTATGAATCTGAGCCATCCACACCAGATGAGGGTTCATCAATTTCGAGCCAGGGTCAGGCCCCCAACTACCAGTTTCATCAGTATAATTACTCCAATTATCATAGTAACAATCACATGGTACGTCAAATCTTTTTATTAAAATAGGTTAAAGAGTCCGCTACAATTTCCTAGTTTGATTTTGCTGTTTCCCATAATGAAACAGATATACAACCCACAGTACTGTATTATATTATAATAAAATTAATATATTAAAAAATAGTTATGTCTAGATTAGTCCCCTATTAGTTCATGTGCCTAACAATTAGTTGTATATTAGTTAAACCAGAAGTTGTCCATTGGAGATTCTCGTGCATGGGTGACAAAGTTGAACAAGTAATCTTCTTTTGTGGAAGCAACGAAAATATGGTAATCATTGAAAGGCAATTTAAGAGAAGTTTTTTGTTAAAAGTTTTAATAGACTTCCATAAAAAGTTATAAATATGTGATTAAAATTAATTGTTAATCTTGATTTAGATTAAAATCTTAATCCCTACCAAACAGCGGCTAATTGTAGTTAAAGATTCTTGTAATATTTGAGTTTTGAGGACTCGTGATTTACTCAATATGCCCTTTGCTTTCTACGTGGATTTTTTTTTTAACTTTTTTATTATTGACATGAGTTTGTGTGCTTGTATATGCATATCAGAAATCACAAAAATTTAGGGTCGGTTCTCTTTACTGTTTTTATGCCATTTTCAATTTTCAATTTTAAAAAACATTGAAAACACGTTTACTTATCTATTTTCAAAAACGAATTTCCAAAAACGAGTTTAAAATTTACAAAGAAAACAAAAAAAGTCGTTTTGACTGTTTTCGATTAAAATCAAACTAAAACTTCATTTTTTTTAAATAATTTTTCAAAATGATAAAAAGAACGCATTTTCATCAATCTCAAAATGAACGTTCAAAATACAAAATTAAAAATGAATTCAAAACTCAAAATTAAAAATTGAAATACGAAGAGATGAATCCCTTATTGTTTAAAAACATATTTGAATAAAAAATAAATTAATCATATAATTTTCTTATCCCTACTAGTGGTTATTTTTTCCGTTACTCATAAGTTTTACACTGTATGATTGCTACAGGATATAAATTTATCGGGAGATGTCAACCAATGAGATGTCGCCATGTACGAGATCTGTGGATGTGACTTCCAGGATTGGCTGATTCCAAGGTGCAAAACAGAATTAAAATTTATAAAAATGAAAAACAAAAAAGAATTTTCATAAAAAATTAAGGAAATCCCAGATTTTCTGGCGAGAGAAAAAGATGTGTATCTATCAATCATTCAAGGGAAGCTCAATTAACTTGGAAGAGACTTCATCAGAGACTGGGAAATGGAGATGGGTCCGACAAGATATCAGTGCTGACGTAATCAGGCACCCCATTTGGATCAAGAATTTTATATGAACCAAATTAAACGTACAGCGGCCCATATTTTTCTTCCCCACCTATCACAAGAGGTCCATGTGGCCCTGTACCTATATCATTTTCCATTTTATATTGAACGAACTTGTTTGAATTTCTGATCAAACTTAGCTAGGCAGAATTTCATGCTTTATGCCCGATCTGCAATGAGCCCTTGCGCTGCGTCGGGCTTTCCCCTACTGTTCAAATTCTGCCTCAAGATTTTTCTTAAGGCGTCATCATCATTATTAGCATAATCACACCACAATAAGGATATGAACTTGTATTTATGTAACGAGAAATGACATGCAATTTTCATCCTCGTGTTTGAAAGAGAAACATGCTACGAAAATGTTCCTTTTAAAAAAGTAAGATAGAATATGAATATAATCATACGGAAGAAATTGATTTCCTACTCTCAACGCCGATATAACCATAAGTAAGATTTTTTAACAACATCAATAGTGAGAAATTTTTATCATGTCCAATGAGGAAGGGTTGATCGTACGGAAAAGGACTAACGAGTGCAGATAAGGTCAACTCCAAATCATACTTGAACCTTATTACTCGTTTTGGAGACTAAATGAACCATCTCGATCATTGGTTCACGTTGGTGATTTACAAGCCATACAATCGTAGACATACATATTGGGAGTTGAAATCTATTTTTAATTTGTCAAGCAACAAAGTAGGACTGAGGATGTTCTTAGTACGCAGTATTATTTAACGTCTACATGCTTTATAATTGTGAATCACATGTTGCAAGAGTAGAATTTGACACAATTGGCCTGTGGACTAAACCAACAAAAGAAGCATGGAAAAGCACCTGTATTTGTCTGAATGGTCACTCGGAATTTCATGTTATTATGTGGATGGCACCCAGAAAGATTAGAAAACACTTATGTTTAGTGCTTCTGCAAGTGGAAGGACATATGCCAGCATTGGCTTCACAGTAAGTATCCATTAATCCATTCTTGGGCCCAGGACAGTCATCCATGGGCCTTGGCCAGCCCAAGTTTTGTGATTTATACAAGCCCATGTCCATTTTAAGAGGTTTTGTAATGTCAGTCTAATGTCGTTTGTACTAAACTTCGTTTTTGTTTCAAGAAATCACCCAATTTCCATGGGTAACTAACTGTATGTTAGCATTTCGTTAGGGGGTAAACTTCCCCATGGTGTTACTAGCATGAATAAATAAACTTGAAACAAACTGTATGTTCCCCAGAGAATGATCCAAGTTTTGCATTACCCTTGACGAAAATATTTGTTTCTTTGTTGTCATTTCAAGATTGGCCTTCTCGATCGAAAGAATTAAACTGCACTTTTAAAGTTGTTGCTCCAAATTTTAGTAATTGTAATTTTTGTTAAACGATAAATCTCACATCGAATAAAGATAAAAAAAAAAATAGACCAACTCATAAGGGTTTGAACTACTCTTTTGACAATTTAAGATGAAATCTCAAATCTTAATTCAGTATCAAAATCCATTAAACTCCAACGAGCAATTGATCCGATTAAAACTCACAAAATTAGCAAGCAAATTTTAAGATTGATTTGATCAAACAAACCACCATCTTGTGGGAGAGCATGTTAAGTAATAAATCTCACATCAAATAATGACGAAAACATATACCAACTTATAAATGTTTGGACTACTCCTTTTAATAATATTGATTTTTTAAGATAAAACCACAAATCTTATCAGTTTCAAACTTATTTCCCAACCATTGTAATTTGAAAAAATTAATAATAATTTTTTTTACCACAACATCAAAATCGTTAATGATCAAACGGCAAGAGTAAAAGACGAAAAACAACATTGAAAATACAATGAGCATTCGAAAAAGAAAAATCCTACTTGTACAAAATTATTTGACAAAAAAGTTGACAAACTCTCACATGATGGCTGGCCCCATATGAATAAAAAAAAATTTTTTAAAATGTGGGCCCCCTATTGTGAGAGTTAGGGTGTTTGTCACCCACCGCCGATACACCAACCTTGGCTCTTCGAAAAACTTTAAAGTTCCAAGACAGTTGGAAAACAAGGTCGAAAGTACAATCGTCATTGGGATTTTTAATCCCAGACTAGAGACGGGTGACAAAGTAGTTAAACGTGCAAATCCAATGCACGTTTGCAAGTTATTATAAATGTTGTTATGTGATAAGATAGTGCCCATATGTCGATGGTAATTAATATCCCCGAAAACTTTGCTTAGTCACTTTCTTGAATCAAATTACAGCCACATACTCAGAAACTTCATCCTAAAGATCCCGTTTTCTTCTTCATATTCTTGTGGATAATTTTAGGGAAAATTACGTCACGGTACCAAACATTTCACATTTTTTGCAAACTTTATCCAAACCTTTGTTTTGTACCACCCACGGTACCAAACCTTTAAACAATTCGCATCCGGAGTTCAAATGGACGGTTTCCGTCCAATTGACCATTAGTTGACCAAAAAAACCAAAATTGACCAAATTCTTTAAGGACAAAATTATAACTTTGTATTTTATATTTAAAATGATTATAAAGAAAAAAAAAGAAATAACAAAATTATTGTTCATCTTCTTCACCCCCTCCTCCACTCAGGGACGGATCCAGGACCGGATTACAGATCGGGCTACTACGTAAAATAAAATAAAATTATACATGATTTTTTTTTAACTAAATTTTTTTTTGTTGGACCATTCTTCAATCCAGATCTCGATTCAGAGTGGAAAAGGAATAGCACTTTCCTTTAAGAAAAGGCAGCTTCCGGCAATCGCTGCTGTGGAACAGCAGTCCGATAATCTGAAATGACATTTGTTCCTTTGTTGAATCCGTGGATGATGGACGATTTGGGGGTAGCCATAACGATCTGTAGCTTCGCCTGGTTTGTATAACAACTGATCTGTAAATTTTTTTGTGGTTGATTCTCGATTTGCATAAGCACCTTAGATTTATATAGAGACTAATAAACCCTAAAATCCCCAAATTGCAGTGTGTATACAATGGAACGTGGATGAAGATTGTAGAGATTCAAAACTCCAAATCAGCCAAATCAAATATTCAATCAACAAATATAAA
>OU503051.1:17524003-17544049 GCA_912172775.2 Fraxinus pennsylvanica
TCTATATAAGTTTCATTATTGCAGACCAAAGCTACATCCCCATCTATTTTAAACTTGTTTCTATTATCACTAAGCCTCTTAGGACAATCCTTGATAAAATGACCTTTCTCTTGACAATAAAAACAATTTTTACCTCTGATTTTCATTTTATCCTTTTGATTTCCCTTTTTCTTGTGTCCAAATTTCTTATTGACATTATTGTTTCTAGGATTAAACTTAGACTTAACCATCAAATTCAGACCACTAGAAGACTCTTTCCGATTAAATTTTAACTCTAACTCTTTAGTTCTTAGAGCATTAAAGATAATCTCAGTAGTTACAGTGTCTCTACCATATTCAATAGCACTTTTAACATCTTTGTACTTATCACCTATTAAATTTAATAGAACTACGGCCAACTGCCCATCTGAGAGTTTCTCGTCACAGTTGGTTAGGTCGCTGGTTAATCTATTGAATCTATCAATATTAGCATCAAGGTCAAGTGATGTATCAAGTTTAAAACCAAAAAACTGTTTTAGGAGATAAACTTTATTTGGCGTAGCTTTATTCAAATAAATTTTCTCCAATTTTTCCCACAATTCAGCAGCAGTTTTTGGCAAGATCTATTATTAATTTGAATTACTTTTCTAATATATTATATTAGATAATAGAGTATGTAGATTTATTTTTTAGTAATTTATTAATTACAAGGAGTTGTGATTATGAGATACAAATTACAATATGACTGAATCTTAAATTATTCATGGTCATAAATAATAACGAGATACGGATATCGTTATTACGGATACATCATGACGTGTGACATTTCTTACTTGTGAAGTAAATATCCGATCTCACAAGTTAAAGTGTAGTAACATTTAAATTCACGTGGATATTTTGTTATTAAACAAAACATTGGAATCCCGTTGGAGAGATTCCACATGGATAACTATTTGAGTGTCAGTGGATAATCTCTAATATTCGATAGTAGAATTGGTCATTTGACTTGAAGTCGTCATGGTGCCTTATATGAGGACGGTAATACTTTGATGATATTGGATGTTACTCTGTCAAGGGTTCTAACACAATATCGTTTGGTATGTAAAAAATTATATAAAAGTTGTGAATAATCAATAGAAAATTCGTCACTCTTAAATAATAAGATATTATGATCTAAATTTCATTCAATTAAGTTAATATTGAAAATATTGGTCAATGTGTACTCATAAGTCGAAAAGATTTTTCTACTTACATTGACTTAATAACTCATTTTCGACTTACATTGACTTAATAGTAGGATGAAAGATATGATCGATAATTGAGATTGTCACATATTCATATCTCATAATTAATCAGATCATATTGATGAATGAATTATAATTCCACGGTAAATGAAAAAATATGGTTTTGTAACATGTATTACCTTGACACGTTGCTAGATGTCAATTTGGGACACGACAGATGTAAATTGATGATAAATTAAACGAGGAATTTTAATTTATCAATTTTTTATTAGATTAAAATAATAATTCATGTCGTTACGTATCTTGATTGAGAACCGATATGTCACATACAAAAGGAGAATCAGAAGAATGAGATTCACCAATTAATAAATCAATTAATTAACAAGTGTTTGACAATTAATTAATTGAATTGATTGTTAATAGATTCGAATTAATTAATTCATGGATCGAATTTAATTAATTGGATTAATTAAATATTGGATCGGGTTAAGTTTAAGAAACAAGCTTAGTCCACTTGGGCTTCTATTAATAGGTTGTTAGAGTTTGAAAATTAACACATATCATTATTATTCTTACTAACACAAGAGAAGAAAAAGAAAAAAGAGAAAAATAAAAAAATGTTAGGGTTTTATTGATTCTGCATAATGTAATTAAATAATGAAAACTTAAATACAAAGAGATTATATATAGTCTAAAATAAAGGAAATTTTAAAGACTATTCTCCCCTTAATAAATAACAAAACAAAATAATAATATATTTCTTAACAAGTACTTCAACAAGCATTGATAAAAATAATCATATATTTCTTAAGAGATACCTTGTGCTGGTACTATGGCAAATGGATTGGAACAGATGTTCTTATATTTAGCAATGGACATTAGTGGAATAAAGACAAAACTACGAAGCTGTAGTAATTTTTCTGTTAATAGTCATGTTTCTAACGAACAAATGCATGGATATGTTTAGTATGAAGGACTCAATAGAAGTGTGGTGACACATGCACGTAAATGTTTAGCCCATCAGGGAGCATTGTCATGTGTTTCATTTGTTAATGCAATGTCAAGCGTAGTCAAAACACTTTTTGGATTTTACTCTCAATGTCTATCCTTTTATATTAAAGGTAACAATTGATTCATCCATTTTTCTGAATGATTCAAAGGGTAGTAAGGACAACTTACATGAATTTAATGAATTCAACATCCTTTTGTACCGTGCTTTCTGAGAACCATATAGAAGTGATGGAATAAAAAAAAATTAACATGCACAATTAGAGGTGACAATGGGCTTAGCCGAGTTTCGGCTCGTGAACTCGTGTTTTTTTAAGAAACATTTTCTTTTAAAAAAAAATTTAAGAAAAACTTTTTAAAAAAATAAAGATAAACCTTCCTCCTTTATCCGGGTTTGAGACTACTTCAATTTCGATTAGGCGAAGTTAAAAATTGTACACGAACAACTTGTTATGTGTACAATTTTTTTTAAAAATTAAAAAGGTATTATAAAATAATTTTTTGAATTAATATGATTAAATTAAATATCACTTACTTGACGATATGCAATTTCGTCATATTTATCTTGCAATCGAAAATGACCGTCTTGTCAGTCCTTCACGCATATTAATGTTTCCAAAATATTTTCTTTCAGTCAGCTACTGACCTCAGACAGAACCCTCTTACATATACAAAAAGTAGACTCTGAAACTACAATGCCTAACCCAGTATGTTAGTAGGTCTTTTGCCATTGCAGAAACCACATACCACAGTCGTTCGTACTTTCGTTTGAATTCAATTACTTCTTCTAAACTTTTCTTAATTGTTTTGTTATTAGGCATATTATGATTAAAGTAATCAATTAATATTTGTAGCCATTCGTTAAGCATATTAGGCATTAGGACTTGCCTCCGTTGTTTGACTACATGTGATTTAGAAACTACTACTAGAGGAGCCACATGATTATTAGGCATATTATGATTAAAGTGATCAATAAATTGAGCAGGCAGTGCATTTGGACTTGCATCCGATGTTTGATTACAAGTGGTAGACAAACTACTACAAGAAGAACCACATGCATTTGCATAATATCTATATGAGTTAATGCCTTCGAATACAATTAATATTTCAACGTCGTCTTCTGGTATATCAGTGGGAGAAGTATGTGCAGAGAGTACCCGATTAATATTTGTACATATTCTTTCTACATATAATTCATATATTTCACATAAAATTTGTTCTAAATTTTTATAAGTGATTGGTGTATTAAAAGTTAAAGATTTTGAAATTTGATTAATTTCAAATTCAGTATCCGATAAATTATATTGAAGGTCCATGATGCATGCTAATAAAAATAACATAGGCAAGTCTTCCTAATATTTTCTAAACTTTAATTCCATGGAATATATAATTGCACTAAAATCAGGGTCATTTTTATATCTATAAAAAGTACTAACAATTATATAAAGACGTTCAAGTACCATACAACTAGTGGGATAGTAAACTCCAGAGAAAATATTTATAAAATCATAAAAACTTGTCAAAAACGTTCTAATTTTAAAAGCTAAAATCCAATCGGATTCAATCAAAATAGTATCATCATCGTTTCTAATATGCCTATTGTTATAAAATTATGTTATTAAATGTTCAAAGTCTTTCCATAATTTTAATAATAAGTAAGTGGAGTTCCATCTATACCCTACGTCACTAATAAATGTTTTCATATTTGTTAACTCAGATTCGGCACAAAATTCTTCAAATGCTTGTTTTCTACTAGGTAAAATCATGATATACACTAGTGAATCTCTAATTCTTTAAATTTCATTCTTAATATGTTTCAAACCGTCTTGCACTATTCAATTAAAATATGGCATATACATCGAATATGAAACAAATAATCACCGAAATCGGGTTGCAGTATTCTGCACAATTTATCGATAACTACCTTATTAACACTAGCGTTGTCAAATGTAAATGAGCGAATTTTACTCTCGCAACGATATTCTCTAATAATGTTCATAATAGCATTATATATGTTGTTAGTGTTGTGAGGGAACTCAATAATTTTAAAATCAATAATTTTTTTATGCATACACCAAAGTGAGTCTATGTAGTGTGCAGTTGCAGCTATATAACATCTTTTATTAATCTATTATCATATATCCGAAGTTAAAGATATAACACCCCCATATTTTTCTAAATCGGTAATCAATAGTTTTTTTGTATGAAGGAAATATTCAATTGTATATGAACGAAGAGTGTTTTGACTTACCCCAACGTACCTCGATTGAAGATATTTTTTCATGCATGAGACAAAATATTGGTTGTGCACTACTGCTAGAGGCAACTCAACAGCAGCAACGAACTTCACAATTTACGTTGGAGTTTTCTCCTCCGAATACATCTACGTAGAAATTGGAGTAGTAGTAGTAAAACTGGTGCCTAGAATACCAAATTGCAGTTGCTTTTGATTAGTAGGAAGAAGCTTGCGTTTGGCCGTACATACTTTGTAGTAATGATTGAGGTTTGTGGTTCCAATACCTTTTTGTCATGTCAATTGTTGTTGACGATATTAACATGCTGCTTTAGATTCTATAACTCCATCTACCACACGACCTTTTGAATCAATTTAAAATGATCCCAACATTCTGCCTGTTTTTTACCCTTTCGCTTTTCTCTTGCATCGGAAATATCTAATTCATGTTCATCCTCCCGTTCGTCCTCTAAAATATCAACGTCATCCAAATCAATTGGATTACTACTTCCATGAGTATTGAAATTCAGAATATTTTCGGGAATAGGAAATTCGTTTAGACCGGTGAATTCATTCTAGAATTGATTTTGAGGTGTACCAAACAAGCTTTCAACTAATTAGCATGGATCCATTTGTGAATTGATATAAAATGTATAATAAGTAACAAATCAAAAATTGAAAGAAAGTTGACGTGTAATATTGTAATTGAAAATTTGTAGTGTGATAATTGATATTGAATAATTAAAATTTAATGGAGAAGTAGAATTGAGAAATAAATATAGACTATGTAATAGTCTAGAAGATAGATTGTAAAATCAAGATTATAATGTAAAATGTAGAAGAGATTAGAGAGTGAGAGTCAGGTGGAAAACAAAGGGGAATGAGATGGGTATTTATAGGGAAAAAGAAGGATGAAAAATCAAATTCAATGACCATTTGCCAAACGGTCACTGAACTTAAACTGTGATCGAAACGGTCACTGAAACAATCAGGCGAGCCAAGAGGTCGGCCCGATCTCACCTAATTACTAGCCCACGAGCTTAGCTGGTGGGCCTGCTCGTGTAGACCCGAGCCAAGCGGGCCTAGCAAGCCAGCCTGCTTGGTTCAGGTTCGTCATTTGACGAGCTCGAGCGGCTCACGAGCCGTCTTTTCATGATTGAATAGGACCTTAGTGAGACACGCATGCGTATGTTTAGTATGCTCGACTGAACAGAAACCTAGTGCAGTTCACTATGATTTTTGTTTACAGTGGATATTATTTCCAAGAAGGAAGAAGTGTTAACATGACTATGGATGTCATGGAAGCTTTCTGGAAATCCCTCAGCACATTGAAATCATGGGTACTGCAAAATTTAGAGCTAGAAAAGCGTCGTATCTTCTTTCAGAGCTACTCGCCAGCACATTACAAGCAAGTAAATATATGTAAACATCCAACATTTCAATTAAATGATACTAGAACATAAATTAACAAGACAATAAGTCCCAAAATGAAAAAGAAAACAATGACAACAAATGTAATGATATGCAAGAATTCATGAATTTTAGTAATGCTGGTATATAATTTTTCACAATATTGTAATGACATGCAAGTATTCAATCGGAGGATTTTGGAACAATTGATAAGGCTTGAGATTGAATAAATTATTTAAATGAATCTACCATAAAATTAGGGTAAAAAAATAATAGCATTTAGCATATGCTAAGAAGAACACAAAATCAGAGGTTTTGAATGGCTTGGAGATGAATATAGCAGATGCAAATTACAATGTGAATTTGTGAACATGTGATATTTGTTCTAAATGATAAATTGAGGAATTTGTAATTTATCTTATAAATCTTCTGATCAATTTTTTGTAGTGTAAGTTAAGGTTTAGTATCATCATTTACGATATGTTTGGTAGAATGGTCATGCTAATTGTACATCCAATTTTTTACATAATCTTTTACCTACATACAATAGGGTGTGGGGACCACACATTTGGGAGTTTTTTATTCACGCGGTTCCACATATATGTGAGAGGGTGGCACATTTTCGGTAACTCTCATTTGGTACAAATAGAATTATCCTAGGTAGAATAAATTGAGAGCCTGTTTGATTCTTATTAATTGGGAAAAAAATGAGTTTTGAATCCTATTTTTAGGTGAATATGTGATTAAAAAGTAGAGAATTTTTTTTTATATATACGTATAGAATATATTTTATTGTGTGAATATGTGATTAAAAATAATATTGTAACAAATCATAAAAGAGTGTCAAACATGTACTAATATCACTTGAAGAAATTAAATAAATTCAAGAAATGCTTGAAATTAAATAATCTTCAGATCAATCCTTTATCTTATGGGATATCACCAGCATCATTCTGGATTTCAGGGGGGAGAAAACGGTTTGTAAACTTCATAAATCAATTTATGGTCTTAAGCATGCATCAAGGCAATGGTTCTCCAAATTTTCTCAGGTTCTTTTACATCATGGCTTTCAGCAGTCAAAATCAGATTACTCCCTATTCACTATGCGGTCTAGTGACTCTTTCATTGCTCTTCTTGTTTATGTTGATGACATTATCTTAGCCAGATCAGATGTTAAGGTGATTGATGCATTGAAAACAATCTTGTATAAGCAATTTAAATTGAAGGATCTTGGAACTTTAAAGTACTTTCTTGGATTAGAAATTGCAAGATCACAAAGAGACATTCATTTATCTCAAAGGCATTACACTTTACAGTTACTAAAGGACACTGGATTCCTGGCTTCTAAGCCAGCTCAATTACCAATGGATCCTAAACTTCACCTATCTTCATCTGAAGGACAGCTTCTTGATGATCATTCCCCCTATACCAAAGACTGGTTGGCCACTTGCTATATTTAACCATCTTCAGGCCAGACATCACCTTTACGGTTCATAAACTTAGTCAGTACGTTTCCCAGGCTCGCCAACCTCATTTGGATGCTGTTCATCATCTCCTCAAATACCTCAAAATGGCTCCTGGTCAGGGTCTGTTGTTTGATGCTTCTTCCCCTTTTCAGATTCGAGCCTTTTCCGATGCAGATTGGGGTTCTTATCTTGATTAAGGAAGATCCATCACTGGTTTTTGTGTTTTCTTTGGCAACTCATTGGTCTCTTGGAAATCTAAGAAACAGGTCACCGTCTCCAGATCATCTGCGGAAGCAGAATATCGTGCTCTATCCTCCACTACTTGTGAAATTGTTTGGCTTTATCAACTCCTTCTTGACTTGCAGATCAACATTGTAGCTCCAGCTCTGATTTTTTGTGATAATTAGGCTGCTATCCACATTGCCACTAATCCTATATTTTATGAACGAACAAAGCACATCGAAATTGATTGCCATTTTGTTCGAGATAGGATCAATGATGGTTTCATCAGACTTTTGCCAGTTCGGTCTTAACGTCAACTAGCTTACGTTCTCACCAAACCTCTGCCATCCTCTCTTCTTTTTCCACTCATGTCCAAGATGGCTGTCCTGAACGTGCACAGTCCATCTTGAGGGGGAGTATTGCAGCCAGCAGCTCCAGCTCCTAGCTGGCTTCCAGCAGCTCCCACCAACCAAGCAACTACCTCCAGCTCAGATTAGCTTCTAGATGGTTCCAGTACTCACGCACAATAACAATGTTAACTGATTTTGTATAGATTGTATAGTTACAAGTTTGTTAGATATATTGTTAGATAGCTTCTTTGTATTTATATTAACCCATTGTACCCTTTTCTTCTGAATAAATACATAAAAGAGATTAATTTTTTTCTCTTCAATTTCGATTCCCCCACTACCTTCAACAGACCCGCTAGCATAAATATTGCAAAACTAAGCAAAGCAGTCACTGGTGACATGCTTATGGGAAAGCTGTAGAATGGAAATTGGCTAGATAATCTGACTTATAAACAAGGCTGGAATGCATCGAAAACTTTCTTTCGAAGATTGTAATAATCCACCTTGGTTTTCAGTTTCACTATAATTGAATTTGAATGATAGTTTATCCAAATGTCACCAAAGCTACTGGTTCATCCCTTAGAACAACCATGGCTGAGGTCCCAGTTGTCTCACGTGTAGCGCCCATGCTTCGCTACTTTTCTTCCTGTATAATAGAAGAGTAAGCTTATGCAACATTAGGCAACGGATTCATCAATAGGAACAGTCCTCGAGCAACACTATAGGACTCGTTGAGTTCCACGAGAAATTGCAACATTATATGAGCCCAATCATCCCACAATTTTTTAAGCCTAGTGTAGTAAGTTGCGACATTCATCTGATCTTGAGCAAGATAAGCGACGTCCCTCTCGATCTGAAAAACACGCAAAAAAAAAAAAAAAAAATTTAAGAAAAACTATTCCTAAGGTCTTCCCCATACCTCCTAGGCAGCGGTTGAAAAAATAACATTGTCTGCAATATTAGTTTTTAGGGAATTGAAAGTCCTAGATAGAAGCATATCGTTGCATCTTTTCCATGATGCATAGTTTTCTCAATTGATTGTGACAAGCAGTTCTGCTTTGTAAATTGAGGCATATTTCGCAACTCTTCAATTAGGTGGGTTTTAAAGTTCTTCAAATTTTATTCTCTATAAAATAATTATTTTCAATCCACACATTTTGTTCAAAACAACTTAGTAAATAAAAATACAAGAACCAAAAAATTTATTTATGAGCAAAAAATTACTTTATAATTTAATTTACTTATAACGTTATTATAAGATAAAGATTCAATTTTGTATAAAAAATTGCTTAAATTTTAACTTATATATAAAAGTACACTTCTAATATCACTTGTAAATGCAAAATTTTATATATGAAATTATAAATTGAGCCACAATTTGATAGTCATTATAAAGAGAAATTTGGGAAAAATTATATTTTAAACAGTGCACGTTTTGAAGAATGTGAGTTTAAAAAGTAGAAAAAAACTTAAGTTTATGTGCAAAATATTTTATTGTGTGAATGTGTGATTGAAAATGAGTATGAGAAATATAGAATTTTAAAATAAAGAGAATGAATTAGGGGCTTGAAGTTTCGCTAAGAGACATAAGTAATTTTTTTTCTTTTAAAAAGGTTCAAGAAACTCTATATAATATACTCTCAAATATGGGTTTGACTATTTTAAAAATTGCTACAAACTATCCACAATCGGACATCTCATAAACGCCCAAATACGTTACTTTTTAAAAACCCAAAAATCTCAAGCAAGCTTTAAGTGTTCTAGTTAAATCTCAGACTAATGTATATAGTCTTTTCATTTTAAAAATTATCTGGTTTGAAAAATGAATAGGTTCTATATGGTTTGAAAATAGTTCAAAAATTGTCTAATTCGAACCATTTTGCCTTTATTTTTTATTCATACATTTCGCAGGATCACAACTACTATCAACTTATTATACACGTATTCTGTAGGACCATGTTTTATAATTATTTAAATTTTAATTTAATCCGTTCTCGAACATTATTAGTAAAAGACACATCATTAGGACAAAATTAGGATCCTCACTATTCGTTTTGCATGTTGAACGTGACAATTCTTTCCAAAATTATATATAATATAAATGTTAAAATCTTTATCTTTTAGCATTGCATACAATATTTAGCAGTCATCATCCTATTGTCCCATCTTATCACGTGAATATTTTTTTGCATATTATTCAAGTGAATTAAGGAGCCATTTTCGACTTTTTAGTTTTCTCACGGTGTCCATAACTTTCATTTTGACTTCAATTATTGACTTTTTTGGTATGGTTAAGGACCTTTAGAGCTTGTTTGAGAGAAATTTTTGGGAGAAGAATTGATTTTTGAATAGTGATATGATGAAAAATGTATGGTTGAAAAAGAAGAAAAAAGTATTGATGTGATGGAAAATATTATTTTATTGAAAAATGTGTGGTTGAAAATGAGAATTGATTTANAAAATATTATTTTATTGAAAAATGTGTGGTTGAAAATGATAATTGATTTACTGTAGAAAAATTCAATCCCTACCAAATAGGGTCTTAGTCTTGTTTTGATTTTGATCCAAATGCTATTATTTTACTAAATATTGTAACATTGTATATCAAAACTTATATAATAAATATAATTAACTTTTTCATCCAATATTTTCCCTCCACATCATTCTCTGTAACTGTTTATGTACATTTTTTATGTACAAATAGCAAAATCCATAGAATGGACTGTGAGCTCGCATCCTATGCTACGGGAGTCGAGGAGTCCGTTGAATAATTGCATTGCATTCCTATTACATATGATAATACTTATACGTAATATATTATTTTTCTCGCCAATTAAAATAATATGAAAAAGATATTATATAATAACAACTAAAAACTATATTAACTGATACCAATGTTAGCAGCAAAATGTCACTCTCAAATTTGTTCAATCATGTCACTATTAAATTGAAATTTCAAGCAGCCAAAAAAGAGTGAAGTCCAAAATGTCAGATTTATCTACCTTCTGGGTGGACTAATGACATATTCTTGATGTCCACCCACAAAATACTGGCATTATATTCCATCTAATTGGATTTCCAAGATATTATTATGTTGACAAATTCAAATAAAATAATTCTTGCGTGAAGCTTCAATTTCATACCAATTTTATGACTTTTTCAAGCTGAGTTGTTCGTTCATCTATAGAAGAGCTTTAGAGTTTCTAATTATTGTCTCTCTTTAGTTTGAAAATTGTTCAGTATATTGAATTAGACACGATGACTAAGTAAAAGTATACTCATTGCCTCTGCCATTAACTCAACCCACAAGGGAAATCAATAATGTCCTGTTTGATTGTCACATTTTTAATGAAAAATGTCATATCCAAAGAGAACAAATTCCACTTTGACTGTTTAATTGTAACATGGAAATGGAAATCGAATTTCAAGGTACAACCACTTTAAACTGCATTTTCTTTGTTTTCATGGAAAATGAATTTTTATGGGTTTAGTGGGTTGTTATTTTTCAACTAATATAAAATTAGAATTTCCTTTTACCTTTACCTATCAAACGGACCCTAAGATATGAGCTAATTATTAAATTTATTTCGGAAAAAATGACGAACGAAGGAAAAAAAAAATTACAAAATCAATTCTTGGCTTACTGCTTAGCAAAGCGAACACTAAATCATATAGATTATAGGAGTAACAAATAAAAATCTTGAGATCACGACACTAAGGATGTGTAATTCTAACATTTGAGTGTTTCTTACTCAGCTCATGTATGATACAGATCCTTTAAGTCTTATTTTTTTTTCTTCAAATGTATTTTTTTTCAAAAAAAAATAAAAAATAAAAATTTCGCGCGTAAATTCATAATTTTTCAATACTTTTTAGTCACACGTTCTTAAAAAATATCATTTTTCATAAAAATTTATTCTCGAACGATTCATAAATTTATTTAGTGCATTTTCGATTTTAGAATTTCACAAGGAGACCCTAGAAGCCAATAAACCATATACATCAACATCACAATTTACATCACTCGACAATTTTGGTCCATGCATCCATCTGCATGTAAGGCCGGGTCATTATGGCTCATATTTCAATGTCAAAAATAAATAGCCGAATAATATAAGTAGATGGGTCCAACTTATTTTTAGTCAATAGTTGCTGAATGGTCAAAAAACTAACAAGTGTTGATTCTTTTTACCATATAGACCTTACTTTATTATTGATTATGAAAAAAGAAAATACCATATTTTGGTACTATTTATTGTAAATCAAATATAATTTTTGCTAAAGTTTTAGTTGTAAGAGAGAAAAATGAAAGTAAGATAAAAATTAATTTCAGTAAAATCGAATAAAAGTCAATGTTTCGAGAACGGCTCAATACGATCATAATTCACAATTTTACGATAGCGAATATTCGAAAAAAGGTCCCTCGATGGAGCTTTCCTTAATCTAAACGGCAAATATTATTCCCAATTAATAATTTCAACGCACACTATTTGAATATAAGACAAATCCTAGCTAGTGATCAATCAAATAACTTGAAGAACAAAATACCTTTCTTTAGGCACATTCATGCACTTTGGCATGCAGTGTTTATCTTCGTGATGTTGCTCGAAAATGACATTAAATAATTAGTCATGCTTATCAATTTTAGACTACAAATTGTGATTTTTTTGCCTAATTGCAATTAAATAATCAAATCAAACAAAACTCAGTTCAAGTGTAGGTATAGCGTCTTACACGATGATGTAACCTCTCCCCAGATTATGAACGTAAAAATTGTAAATTTCTAGATGAAGACTAAGATTAATATATTATACAATACAAGGTTAGCATTATAAAGCCGGTTTTGAGCTTTTCCATGTGTCCCATCAGTATTGAAATTAAAATTGAAATACTAAAGTATGTATACATTGTCAATGATAAGATTTAAATAAAATACATAAAATCTTATCTAATAGTTTAAACTTTTATATCAAATAGTTCACAAGTATGGTATCAGAGAAAATAAAAGTTATGATATGAAGCCTCTGTTTGGTCCGAATTAAAATTTGAATTTAATCCAAGTCAAAGTCAAACAATCAATATTAACCACATCTTTCATGGGTCCTACAACTTTTCAACTACACATTTCAAAAACTTGAATCACAATCTACTAAAAAATCTAATTTTAATCCCCACCTAACACATTCGAAGTTTCGATGTCATTCATTTATTAACATTGTGCACATGTACAACTTTATTTGCTTGTTTGGTTCTCATTAAAATTTTTAGAATTTTTCTTTTTTAATTTTAACCACACAAAATTACATACAAATCTAAAAAATTTTATTATTTTTCAACCACACATTTTCCAATTCATCACTACTTCAAAATTTATAAACTCTCCAAAATGAGGGCCAAACAATGACTATATCAAGTCACTCAACATACTGTTCAGAATAAAATTGATTTCCTATTTCCGAGTGGACATGAGTTATTTTATCCATCCGTTGATGTTTCGTTGTCACGTCAGCAGATCAAACTTTTTTTTTAATGTTGTTCAAACTACCATTCATTAAAATTCGAGGTAGTACATAATCCAAGGGTAATTTCGTACTAGCCATAATTATTAGACCATTATATAAAGTTGACATTACAAAATTCCAAAGCCGAATTATTTAACATACATTCACCATTTGAAAAGCTTGAGAAAAGGAGGAGGTGAGTCTCAATAAATGAATGCCACAACTGCACCAACGTCTACCAGCACCGCAGCCACGGCGGAAAAAGACAGCACCACCACCAGTTTTTCCAGTTTGCACACAGATATCATAGAAGCTCACATCCTCCCTCGTTTAGACGGCGCCACTCTCGCCACCACAAGCTGCTCCTCCACTACCCTCCGCCACCTTTCTTCCCAAGATCACTTATGGACCCAAACATGCCACTCCACGTGGCCTTCCACCAGGTCTTCTCGTGTCTGCCAGGTCATCTCCACTTATCCCGATGGTGGGCCCCGCAGCTTTTTCGCCCACGCCTTCCCTCTCTTGGAAGAAGGCCGCTCTTCCTCAAAACACAGCTCTTCAGCACCACCGCCATCAGAATTGATATCAGCCGTTGATATACACTACCAAGACAAAATAATCTTCAGTAAAGTCCAAGAAACTGAAACCGTGACCGGGTGGTTCCGGTGCTCACCCTTCAGGATTGACCTGCTAGAGCCAAAAGACGTGATCCCCACACCCATTAAACAACCGGACGGAGACGACACGTGTACTGTAATTTTCAAAGATATGACGCTGAGCTGGATTCTGATAGATCCAATCCGACGGCTGGCAGTGAACCTCTCATCTCACAAGCCTGTTACTGTACAGCGCCACTGGTTGACCGGGGAAGTGCAGGTGCGGTTTGCTTCAATCCTAGCCGTTTCTCGTGGTCACGTGCAGTGTGGTATAGTGGTCACGTGCTGTGTGTCCGAGGAAGGGGAGATGATGCAGATGAGAGAAATAAGTTTAGATATTGAGGACATGGATGGAATGCACAAAAATGGGAAGGAGTGTTTGGGTATTTTACACAGAGCAATGGATGGTAAAAGGGGAAAAGGGAGAAACAGAGTAGAAGAAGGACACAGGAGGTACAAAGAGTATCTTGAAATGAAGAAAGAGAGGAGAGAAAGAAAAGTGAGGACAGAAGGGACATTAGATATATTGTGTGTGGCATTTGGGGTATCTTGTTTTGTGGCTTTTTTATGTTTTATTTTCTTCAGATAGCATATAAAAAAAGATGAAAAAACTAGAAATATTAAATAATTATACTTTTTTTTGCCTTTTTACAAGTTTTGAAGTAGGAAACTTGTGAAGGCAGATAAGAATTTGGTGAAGTGATACTTCATTAGTTGATGTGAAAAAATATTGGTTGAAGAATATATGATTTTTCTAATATCGTGCTCGAGATAGTAATTTGTAAAATAATAAGTAGTTTTTTTAAAAAAATAAAATAAGTAACTTATTCACTTTTCGATATTTACTAAACTATCTAATATCTTGTAATGCAAGCAATTTACTTTAGCATATCAAACTTTCATGCATATCAAGACTCTCTCAAAATACGTAAAGAAGTAAAAAGTTTACTATTGATTAAAGATGAATGAACAAACTCTAAACCGCGGTGCCTCTCTTTGGGTCACAAAGTTGGTGTTATGAAACTTCGATTTGTGGAAATATATTAATTTTTAAGGTTTACACTGTTGCATATTAATTTGTAATGTACTCACTATAAATAGTTTAAATGAAATAACAATATTTTATTACCCATAACACGTATTTTGAGCCCTTTTTTTTAGGTATAATGTATTTTGAAATAGAGTTATGAGACACGTACATAATTTTTTACCAATGTTTTACCGAATTGACAAGTGGCGGCTCCCTATTGGGGGGTCGCTTGTGGGCCCAGGCACCTCCAATAGGGAGCCACCACTTGTCAATTCGGTAAAACATTAGGTAAAAAATTATGTACAAATAGAATTTTCCTTTGGAATAATATATTGATGGCAAATATGTGATTAAAAATAAAGAACTTTTTTAAATTACGTGTAATATTATTTTATTGAAAAATGTGTAATTGATAAGAAGAAAGAGAAAATATATTTTGAAAAAATTGAAACCAAACAAGGTGTAAATATGCAGTGATTAATGTTTCAAGTTCTTCAACATACACCACGTGAATAAGTCCTCGTTCGAGTCCGAATAAATTTTGTAAAAAAGTGATTATTTAGAAAATGTATATTTAGAAAGTAGAAAAAAAAATTTGAATCCACTTGCAAAAAATAATTTATTGGAATAATGTGTGGTAAAAAAAGAATGTGCAGTGGAAAATGAATTTTTGTCAACTCAATTAAACTACAGTAACTACTAAAATAATGCCATAAAGGAGATTTTTGTCTTTTCTTCTGAAAATCTAACCAAGTAGGTTTGTATAATGTAATAGATGATTGGCAAGGAAGACCTAAAGAGTGTGGTGTGTCTTGCAACCTGAAAAGGTGTACATTTAAAAAAGCCACATGCAATCACTTTCTACTATTATGCTCATATAAATATAACAAATTATGCCCCAGAAGTGGGATTGAAATCATTTTTCATAAAAATTAATGAAACGTATATTTGAAAAGTTGTTGTCTACTCATTTTCTTAAATTTTTTCTTTATTCTAATTTTAAATTTAAATTAGATGCTTTTAGCTTCAAGTAGATGAATTTTCCCTCCACGGAAAGTGAATCTGGGCTATGTTTGATAGCTCTTTCTTTTTTGTGGAAGATAGAAATTAAAATCTATTTTCACTTTTTTTGCATGTTTGATTCGCTAAATTTTCCACGTAATTTGTTTTCCACATTTTCTCTGTTTCTTCTGAGTTGCATGAACTAATTCATATATATTTAAGGACACTACGCATGTTGGCTACTATGATGATTATAAATATATTTTTACATTTATTAATGATAAATCTCTTGCTTGTGTTATCCATGTTTAAAGTATTAATGATATGGTGACTAATTAATAAATAGACACATTCCTGAAATTACAAGGGACACTCATATTCCAAAAAAATGTGATGCAAACTGAATTTTTAATTAATTTTTTATTAGTATTTTCTTTATTAAATACATTCGGAATTCAATTCCGATTAGGACTTTTAATTTTTGTTATAATCTAGATATTAGTTGTTAATTAGGAGTTATTCATTTATTAAGATTAGTCGTAAATTAAGTTTTTCAGTTATTATAAATAAGGTTTGTAGCGTTAATGGCAAAAAAAAATCGAATTAAAATAAAATATTAATTGTTGAGATTTTCTCCAAATTTTAATCAAAATTACTATTCGTACATGAATCATTAATTTGTTGATCAAATTGAATATTCGATATTCTTGCAAAGAATCAATGAATATTTTAGTGTATTTATAACGACCAACATTTATGCCTAAACCATTAACTTACATATTTGTCGGCTCTGGGAGAGCTCAGTTCATTTATCTCTCACGGCTATCTGTCGTGTTCCCAAGATTCAAACTTATGACATTTTTTCTTAAAAGATAATAGGTTGAATCCTAGTACAAATTGGACAACTTATATAATTGGTACCAGAATTCAACTTAAGTTTCTCTTAAGGAGAGGTCATACATTCGAATTCTAGGGACGTGATATAAATTTGTGAGGGGTAATATGCTAAGCTCTTTAGAGCGAACACTACATAAGTTAACGACTTTAATACAAATGTTCAATCATTACAAGAAATGCACATTTTTGTAACAAATCAACTTATGTGCCCAACCCATTAACTTATGTACTATCCTTTTTGGGAGAGCTTAACCCATTTTATCCTTCATGGATTTTTATCGTCTATCCAAAATTCAAATACATGACCTCCCTTTCAGAGAAACTTAAGTTGAATTCGAGTACCAATTTTAAATTTTTCATAAATCTTGAAGTGTTACCAAAGACTTACTTCTATTTAGGTTAAATGCGAAACGATAAAAATAAATTTGCTTAAAATAAAATAATTGAAATATCCATAAATTTAAATGAAACATGGAAATTGTATCTTTAAAGAATATAATCACCTAACTAATTAAATAATATATTTTTGAATAAATTAAACTAACTAATAAATTTAAAGATATAAAACTTAATGTTTATTTATTTTTTTCATTCTACTGGAAGCCCGCATCACCATTCTACCACAAAGTCAATCGATCCAAGCTAACATGTAAAATTATTGTAAGAGTTAGTATTTAAAAATATCCAATAAGATACATGCAGTTTTCATAGACAATTATATAACAGTAAAAATGACACTTCATATTACATTTCTTATGGAGTATATTAATGACCAAGCGAGACACTCATCAGTAGTATTTTGAGTTCCCGAAAGAATTCACATTTCGTTAGTAACCGGTCCACGACAATTCATGCATAAATTATTGAATATAGAAGTATACGGAAACGAACCCATCTGGACAAAAGTATCTTACCCTAATAGATCAAACGAATTTTTTCGAAAGAAAATGTGATTGTACGTTCCAAATTTTTTTCTCTACTTCGGTGAATATGTATTGATTGACAATAATATTTAAGTACGAAAACTTTCTGATTTCCAACACTATTCTCTCTTTGCTATCTGTGTGTATATGCATTTTGTGCAAAAATGCTATTTGTACAGCCCGAGCTTCACAGCTTGGGTCACAACCCTCTCACAAAACGGTGTGGCCCGCCCCTGAATGTGAGAGGGCTGCGACCCGAACTGTCGCTCGGACTGTATTTAGTGAAAATTACACAATTCCCTACTTTTGGAGATCCAAATTCTAAAATCAGATTTCATGTTTTAATTTTCAAAAATCAGATATTTTATATATAGATACATATTTTTTATCTTGAATTTAATATTAATAATAATATTATAAAAATTAATTTATATACACCCACCCCACCTCCAAAATTAATTATCAAACCCTAACTCTCCCCCGTCTCTCTCATCCCCGTCTCTCTCAAACCCAAGCTCATTTGCAGTGTCATCTTCTCTCCATCGTGATGCAGTGGTTATGGCGACTCCCCTGCGTGTAGTTGCAGGAAAAATGAGCTTAAAAGCTGGTGCGAATCGTTGGTGGCGTTGTAGGTCTACTGGTGGCGTTGGGTTGTTTTCTAAAGGCGATGGGCAGGTTGGGTTTTATCGTTGGTAGCGGTGCGAATCTATGGTGGTGCGTGGGTATTAAAAGGTGCCTTAGTGAAACTGTTTCGGTGAATCTGTGGTGCAAATCGTGGTACCGTACGGAGGCCTCACTAGATCCGAGCTGTTCATCGGAAACTTGCAGGGTCATGAACCTGCGATTGGTGTGAATTTGTGGAGGGGGGTGGTAGAGGTTCAATTGGTGTTGATGGTGGTGGCACCGCGCGCTGCAACAGTTTGTGTTTGTTTCTGTGGTTTTTGGTGATTTGTGGTGGTGCGTCGGTACTTCTTGGTGGTCTTGACGGTGTTTTGTGGTGGGTGGTGGTGGAGGCGATTTTGAATTATTGTGACCAAGTATTCGGTGTTCGGTTGTGGTGGTGTTGTGATGGGTGGTGGTGGTTTATGTGTAAGTCCAGATCTGAATGACGGTGCATTTTTCTTTTCTTATTTTTTTTTGTTGTGGGTGGTGGTGGAGGCGCCGTTGGTATTGATGGTGGTGGCACCGCGTGATGTGGTGGCTTGCGGTTGCGAATCTTGCATTTTCGGTGCTGTGGGTGCGATTGCGGCGCTGTGGATGCCATGGTGGGCGGATGTGTGTGTTTGTGCGGCTGTGGCTGTGCCATGGTGGGCGGGGGTTGGGTATGGGTTTCTGGCGGTGGTGGAGGAGGTTGTCAGTGCCTGGAGATTTGATAGAATTGATTGTCGTGCTTTTTGTTAGCAGTTGACTAGATCTGGTGGTGGCTATTTGTTGGTGGTGGTGTTGTTGTTATGGTGGTGGCGGTTAGCGGGTGAGGATGATCACAATGGTGGTCACGAAAGTCGGTAGTGGTCACAATGGTGGTCACAGAAGTCCTTGGTGGTCACAATGGTGGTGCTGTTGGTCTTGGCAACAACGATGGTGATGATCACGGGAGTGGTCACAGAAGTCCGTGGTGGTCACGAGGGTGATCACATAATTCGGTGGTGGTGATCTTAAAATTGTGACTAAAAATTAATCAACGATAGGGGTGGTCACAGAAATTTGTGGTGGTCACGGGGTGGTCACAAAAAGAATCTAACCGTGACTTTAAAATTGTGATTAAAAATTAATCTGTGACCAATAATTTTGAAAATATGTGACTGATAGATAACTGTGACCTGTAATTTTTTGATCTGTGACCAATAAAATAATATGTAACCTGATTTGTGAACTCGAAATAATTCGTGATCTACAAATTTTTTGATATGTGACTAATAAAAAAAACGTGACCTTTAATTTTTTTGAACTGTGACCTCAAAAATAATTTGTGACCAATTAATTATGTATATGTGACCATTAAATGTATAATTGTAACACCATTATATTTAATTAATAAAATAAATAAATATTTAATTAATAAGATAAATAATTGTTAGAATCGAAAAAGTCATCGAAAAAGTTCGTCGGAACAGTCGTCGGGAAG
>OU503051.1:17566960-17595230 GCA_912172775.2 Fraxinus pennsylvanica
TTTTTTTATTTAAAGGTTTTCAATTTATGGATTTATGATGTAGCTTTTAGGAATTTAGGGATTTGTGTGTAGTGGAACATTATCGGATGCCATTGGTATCGTGACTAAGATTGGTATAACCTGAGTCTTCTTGTCTTGAAACAAAATTTTACTCTAAAACGTAAATATCAATATCGACGGTTGCGGAAGAAACTGTCGAGATGAACTATCGTTCTCGAAAATTACTTGTTAGAATTCTCATCCATTCGGTAACAACTTTGAACAGTTTTGTCATATGGAAATTTTGATTCAGCTTATCGTGTTTGTTATTTTGTAATAATTACTCGATTTTACTTTGTTTCTTTACTCACATTGTTGAATATGATATAGCCGTTCTATTATTTTTTTATGCTAATGTTTTTTATATTGAAAATAATTAAAAAATTATTTTGCTTGCATACATGTGACTTCAAGTGGATTGGCTTCAATGTATATGTTTGTTTTGAATTAACATGTAAGATATATCGTCTGATTGTTTGTATTTCTTCATGTTACTGAATTTTGTAGATGAATTTTGAATTTATTTTGGCTGAAAATGATCGATTGCATGCACACATATCACAGAGCAACAACATCAAGTACATCAAGATTGTACTTGACAAGTTTGATGACGGTCAGAGAATCGATTTCAATAACCCATTATGGTTTTCTTGACCGGATCTACATACTGTAAATTACAATGAATTTTATCTAGTTATGTGGTGTTAGTGGGCAAAAAAAATTTGATGGGTGCTCTAATTTATTGTTTATGGAAAGTGTAATGGGTGATGTTTATGACTCGTTTTTTTATTCCAATGAGCATGGAGAACCTTTTGTGTGCTGAAATGACGTATAGGAATTAGAATTTGGAGCTTATATAGTTAGTTTTTTGTAGAATGTCAACGGTTTGTGTTCAATTATGCAATATAATGTATGAACGACATACATTAATTTGGTGGTTTTTTGCTAAACATAAATTTGCACCAAATAAAAATAAATAAATTGTGGTGCTATGTAAAGGGTTGTTGAACGTTGAATTGATTTCTTGGTTGTTGAATACTAATTAATCGAATTCGATTAGCTCATATTAATTGCTTATAAATAGCACTAAGTTGATAGTTCTAATTCAAATTTGAAAACCGTAATACTTTTGTATGTAACATTGTCGATATAAATGAAGTGATATCTTGGTTGGTGAATACTTATTCACCAAAGTTAATTCCCTAAAAAAAATTGCTTATAAATAGCAATGAGTTGATATTTCTAATTTAAAGTTCATTTGTTATAGTTTATAGTAGAAAAGCTCTAATACATTTGTTTATTACATTGTGGAGGTTAGATACAACCATTGTTCAAACTCAAAATATATGTTCGATTACATGGGTTCACCAAATCAAAACAACTGGCCATTGAACCTCAATGCATCTCCTTGCATCCCCAATTCGTCCATGTTCTTCCCAATCATCATTGAGTCGGACGATGAGGATGTCTTCGTACAAAGTGGTAGGAGAAACGTTTCAGCAATTCAGTTTTCCAACTTAGATGACATTTTAAGCGAATCATCTCATTCCATATCAATGAATCTCAGATTACTATTTATACCTGAAAACATGAGATAGCAATGATGAGCATTCTATAAGATCGTAATATCAGGGTTTATTAGCAAGCAATTGGCACCTACAAATAAATTATACTAAACAGGTGAATACAACATATGAAATTTCGAGTTAGGCATTTCATTTGTCGGATTCGACATATTCTTTTTGACATTTCAATTGTCGCTTTTTACAGTCTACTGTAAAAAAAAAAGTTTACATTTTTCATAGTATTAATTATGTTCATCAATACTCTGCTAAATTGAACATGCTTCATGAAATAGGGAATGTTCCACAACAATTTTTTGGGGAACATTATCTTCATTAAAAAAATATATGCAAATCAAACCTAATGAATTAATAATAATTTACGAAATTGGAAATCAATATGAGCATGTTGTCATTAGCAATTGAAAAATACTAAGAAAATACAAAAAATTAAACGTTTTGTAATTGCTAACCTTTGAAAATGGAAGATGAATCCAAAATTACTTTCTTCTTGATATGGGAATGGAGTAGATGGAGACAAAGTCGGAATTTTTTGGTGAGAAAATCTCATTTTCACTCAATCAAAGTAATGAATGATTTATTTATTTATTTATTTTTGTTAACAATTCTATAACCTATTATATAATACATATAATCATAGGTTTATGTTACACTAGTCAAGTGATCACATCATTGCAATTAGGGGCGGGGCTTAATGAGGTCCAGTGTAGGCATAGGCCCACACTAAACTTTTGGGCCCAACCTCATAGCCCATAATTTTATTTTATTTTTTATTAATATGCCAACTTCCAACCCAAGAGTAAAGTCCAAAACCATTATCAATACACACTACCCTAATGTAAATGGCCAATGACCATTACCCAACCCAATCTATTTAATTCAAAATGTCAGACTCGTTGCCTTGATTCAATTCATTCTCCTCTGCCTCTGCCCTTCGACTTCCGCTTCGACGCCTCCGCCCCCGCCCCTAACTCCGCGAAGTTTTGCACTTGGGATGATTGGATACAGCTAGCTCTAGGATGATTGGACACAGATGGATGACATTACACAGTCAGACTTCTCAATCTCCGCCATTTCGCTTCGCCAATTGACTTCTCAACCTCTCACAAAGTCTCACCCGACACCTCTTTCCTTCAATCTCGAAATCTATTATAGCTACACCCCTGTTTTCGAGCCTTGGACGACAGTAGGTAAACATGGTAAATGCCTTTGATTCCACATTTCCACGGCGATTTGACGGCAGTACAGTAAAAGATGAAGGTGAAGCCCCTGAAGCCTACTCATTTTTCTTTTCTTATTATTTGTTATTTTGATTTGTGTAATGTTTGAAATTTTTCTCTTTATCATATGAAATTAGCTCTTTGAATTGCTCTTGAATCACTTTTGAATTGGTCTTGAAATTTGACCTAGAAGCCAGTGACGACTGACCCGAGCCCACTCATTGCTCTTGAGTTGCTTTAGCTTCTAGTTCCAACATTGTTGTCTCTGTAATTTGTGAAAGCATTTTGTGAATTGCATTGTGAATTGATTGCAGTATTGTTGTGTGAACTGCGCTGTGAATTACTTTGCTTTTGCTTCCAGTATTTGTGATTCTATCATTCTGAATTGCTTTCAGTAATTGAAAATTGTGAATTGCTCAGGGGATGAAATTAGATCATTAGAGTTTGGTGAACTTAATTGAGAGTATTTGACTTGATTTTACCTGATAATTGATTTGGGCATAACTTGCTTTTGTTTTTGCTTTCAGTATTAAGTTATTGTACAATGATATCAAAGTATAAAAACTCGCAAGAAACAAGTATAATTTATAAACTATACCATTTTTAGTATTGTCGGAATAATGTTTTATATTTTTATCATCATTAAATTCATGACCAAAAACTCAAAATTCGGGTCGACTAAATTGTACCCACACTAAACCAATTTCGTGGCTCCGCCCTTGATTGCATTAAACAACATTATATACATACATTAATCAGCATTAAAAACTTCCAAAAAATGTATTTTCAAGGGTGATTTGAACTTTTCATATCCAAAAAAAAAAAGAAAGTGACCTTTTTAGCAACATTTGTAAGAGTGAAATTTTTTTGTACATTTTCCAATTTTGTGACATCTATGAATTAATTCCAGAAGACGAACATATCAATTAGCACGTCTTTCATGTTAAAAGCAAGACTTCAGGTTGAAAGAACAACTTTATCCTTTTGAAAATGTTAAAAAAAAAAAAAAATGTGTATTATAAGAAACGATGGATTAGGGCTGTTATTGACTAATAATCATGCAATTAAATATTGAATTAGAATATAATAAATCTTTTTTCCCTAATAAAGTTGCAGAATAATAAATAGAAGATGACATCTGACCACCTGTACCACCTCAAAAAAACTCCATTACAAAATCTTGAGCTTCGTATTATAGAGATTTTTTCAATTCTTAAGAATTAATATTCAACAAATTTGACTTATGAAAAATTAAGTTCTATAATTTTTTCAAAATTAATAAAAAGTAAATGCAATATGTTAAGAGCTATGTTTTCTTATTATTATCAACATATATAATTTTTTTTATGAAATTCAAAAATGTGTATAAAATTCGAAAGTGTATATTTTAATTCATGAAACAGAACCTAAGTGTTAGTTACAATAATCGAAAAGAAAAATCTGAGTTGTAGTGGGTGTGTAGTTTATTTAATGGTAAAAGTATGTCAACTGAACTGAGTTGGACCACCAACTTGTTTTGTTCAGCTTGCATTATATATAAATGGACTCTGTACAATATGAAGTTTGAGCAGTTGAGCTTTAATATATTGATAAAAAGTCAGCATGTTAAATTTTGTACAATCATATAGAACTTCACACACACACCAAACCTCCAAGCACATTACAAAATATTAATATGTTTAAGGCTATCAAGCATTCTCAAGTCTTACCTCAAGGCAGTGGATAAATAAAACATTAGAGGGAGGGCTCTTTTACAAGTAGGAAATGAATAAATTATATTCGAAGTGGAAAAAACAAATACGTAAAATTGTAAACCTGTTAAACCCTATATCTTAAGAACTTATTGACTAAAACACGCCATAAGAATGTATGTATTCTTTCCAAATATTATCATGGTCTATCATGTATGTTAGGTTTATATTTTGTATTGGCGATTCTGTAAACAAATTGACCAACTTGAATACTTATATAAGTTTTGGGATTAAATTGTAAAGTTTCATAGTTGGTAGATTAGTTTAGGGTTTGGGGTTTCATGTTTGGAACAAGAAAGATTCACGCCGATTTTTCGCTATCTGATAGGAATGTAAAATGAATATTTTCCCTCCTTATTTTTTGTGCTCGTATGATTAATTAGTGTCAAAATGCACTCATTACACTTATGTTTTGATTTAGGTGGAAATTCTATGGATATGACGTAATTTGAAAGAAATAAGCTAATATTGGTCAAAAGGAAAGAAAATGAAACTTCGTGGACCAAAATGCAATTATTCAGAAGATGACTCGAATAGTGAATCAAGCATGGAATTGAGCTAAGTAACACATTGTGATATCATCGAATGTTAGAAGGAAGCAAGGTCAAAGGGTAAATGACCAACGGGAGATGAATAGTGCAAAATTTTTATAACCATGCAGTTGCATGGTTCATTTTGAGGGCGAATTTTCTGATTTCCTTATTCGAACAAATCTCTTATGTAGGGTATTTGGACGACCTATTTAATCCAAAACTCGTCCAAAACTAAGAGATGACGCCTCGAAACACCATTCTTCATTATTTCTCTCTTAGATTCATGAATTGTATCTAAACTTTTACACTTGGTCGAAGGAAATTGAAGTTTTGGAACCATATATTGTGATATCTAAATAGTTTTTCTTATTGTTTAATTTATATTTTGCGTATTGAATGTTCTTCTACATTTATTTCTGTGATTTATTGCGTTTAATTGCTAGAAGGTCCGCTAGTTTATTGATTGTAACAATCTACCGCTAAATTAAACATTAAATCCGTAATTTTTTGATCCATTTAACTTGTGAAGTATCAGGATTTGATAATTTTCTGCGATAGAGGTTATTGAATTTTAAGAAAAATGTTTGAATTGATTGAATGGAACCGCTGGTGTTTGTGTTATCTAATTCATTGATTTCTCTATTGTGTAAAGTTGTTATTGAATTGAATCTTGAGCACTGGTTTGGGGTTATTTAATAATTTGGTCTAATTAGAACGCTGGTTTCTAACTCACTAAAATTAAGTAGAAATAAGAATCAATTCCAACGGTGAATATTTAAAATATGAATTGAATTATCCTTACATCTATGATCAATTGTGGATTTCTGACGGTGGATGTGGACTTAAACCAAGGTTAGTCTTTTGATTGTTTTTGTTAAATTAATTTTCATTGTTATTAATTGTGTTATTTACAATTCTTTAAATACAAAAATCCCTCAATCATTGTATGAAACATAAAATATTGAATTAAACACTCTTTATAGAATCGATCCTTACTTTCACTACTAAATTAGTTTTAGAGGTTAAGGTATTACTTTTGGGTGCCTGGGACAACACACACAACTAGCTTCTCGGCGGAGTGATGCTCGAGCGACTGAATCACAGGCTGCCTCACTTGACCTTCGTCCCACTATCGCTCGAGCGACAGACCCTTCGCTCAAGCAAAGCAGCCTTCTAGCTCGAGCGATATATTATTCGACTAGACCTAATTTTCTATTTTCGAGACTTTTACTTGGCCCATGCAACCTATCTCGTCCAACCTGTATATTGAAGCATCGCACTTCCTACGAGAAGAAGATTGAACACATTCTATTCTATAGAGAATACATCCTACATTAGATCAAAAGTTCAATCCTTCAATTCATATGTGTTTCTTTCATAGAAAACATCAAAGTCATCAAATCAAACATTGAATTGGTTTTTTCGCTTGGGTCTGCTGCAAGATTGTGTCGTCATTGTGCTGCATTAAAGATCAAAGAAGAGTTTAAAGAACGAGGAGTTCTTGGGGAATATCTACATGAGATAAACTGCGTAAAGAGTCAGGATTAGAGTTCGTGTGCTCATTGCAGGAGGACTGCTTTACAAAGAAGAGTCCAGTTTGGTGTTCGTGTGCACATTTCAAGAGGGATGCTTCTTACTTCAGATAGAAGATCGAAAAGATTGTATTGTCAACTTTACTGGTGGTCGGTAAGTGTATTATCAGTTTATAGTGGATCTTTGACTGACAAAGCGCCTGAGTTTTTCCCACGTTGAGTTTCTCCATGAACGAATCTGATATTGTTTACTACTTTATTTATTATTGTAATATAACTGTGGTATTCAAAGATAGACTAAATTGGATTGTTTGACTAATCACCTAAATATAATTAACTTGAAACATGTTACTAGTTAATTAGATTGATAATTCCGCATTTACACCTAATCACCCCCCTCTAGGTGTAGCCCCCTTCTAAGTGTAGTTGGGTCGAATCTTGCGTTTTTCAATGTAGAAAATGGCTAATATTTCCATTTATTGACTTGAGCAATTAGCTAAACTTGCTCCATCTTTTGGACATTTTTTCTTGAGGTGTCCAGACTGTTCACTTCCTTTAAAAATTGGGTTGTTATTTTTTTTTTTTTTTCAAATAACTATGCAATCTATGATGAATCAAAATTGATTCTCCCATAAAACTTCTCCACGTTCTGCACCACTTCAAATGACCTTATGCTCTAGTATCATTGTTCGCCACAATTGAGTGTAATTCTCTTTATCTGTTTACAAGATCTTTGTTCAGAGTTAAAAGCCAAAAATTTTAAAATATAGAAAATAATAACACAAGAAGTTAGGCAAAAATTTTCAAAATTGAAGAAAAATCAAGGTGATCAAAGACAAGGATATTCCACTGTATAAAAAAATTGTATAGTCATATAAAATCTCTCTCACACATTTCAACTCTCAAGCATATTCTGAAAATATTAGGAGTTGTTCTCTTTATATTTTAGTTTTGTATTTTGAGTTTTGAATTCATTTTAGGTTTCGTATTTTGAGTGTTTGTTTTGAGATTGTCAAAAATATGTTCTTTTTCGCATTTTAAAAAATTATTTTCAAAACACCCAAAATATGTTTTGAAAATTTTAACTTGATTATAATTGAAAACACTTTGTCGTTTTGGGTTTTTTTTTGTAAATTTTTAATTTGTTTTCAAAAACGCGTTTTCGAAAATAGGAAAGATAACGCGTTTTCACTACTTTGTAAAATCGAAAACAGGAAACGGTTTGAAAATGGTAAAGAGAACAGACCCTTAAAACTACGCCATAATTATTGAGTTTTGATGTTCCATCTTTAGAAGTTAACATTATTAACAGGAGTCGTACAATCCTTATATACTAATTATTGTTATCATTATCATATTCAAAGTAAGATTTTAGCTTTTAACATTTCCAATCGTACTATGTATACCTTTTCAATTGCATATGGTTCTTCATATTTAATTTTTTATCGTCATTCTGTATTATAAAAAATCGCACCTAGACCATTACCCTCCTTAGAAAGAGTTATCTATCCAAAACAAACAATGCTCATGGCGAGCAAGTAACGAGGAGAGAATTACTAACGTGTCACGAGAAATGGGTACAAAAAGTCGTGAATACACTTCTTAATTATGAAATATGCAGGCATTCAACGAGGGACACTTATAAAAAAGTTTAAAACTATTCTACTAAATCCCTCTTTCATAGCCATATATTTTTTTAATTTATTTCAAATAGTGTGTTGTATTAATATTCTTAAATGTTATCATCTAAGTATGATTTCTTTTGAAATTAAAAATAATCTTAATTGATAGTTATTGTTTCTTTGCAACATTTTTTGCCGTACTAAATTTAATCTAATTTAACGCAACAAACATTTGTATCTTTATTAATTCACCTTATTCTCCTCGAAACTGGAAGGAAAAGAAAAAGAAAAGGAAAAAAAGTGGCATCTTCAGCAACATCATATCACGCCTTAATATTCAAAAAGTGATGAAAAACTATATTAGCCATATGGAAAAAGTTGGCAACTAACTCTTCTTACTCCATTAACAGAACAATGAGCTGGGATTCTATTTTGTACAACAAAAAGTATAATTCTATGCATCCCTCTACACATATAAGTATCCATCTTCTCTTCTTCCCATTCTCATCACAAGCTGTGAACCATCTTAACCATCAAAAAAGAGTGAGGAAATACTCGACTTATCTTTTTTCTTACTCTTAAACATGGAGAAAAGCGAGTCAACCAAGATTGAGATTGCAGAGACGAGCAAAGAAAGGAAAGGGAAAGCGCCGCTTTTGGGGGCGGTACCACCAGTGGCGGCCGAGCATGTAAGGGGACGGTACAAGAGGGGCATTTCTATATTCGACCTTATACTGAGAATAAGCGCCATGTCTTTAGCTTTGGCTGCAACAGTCATCATGGGCACCGCTGAACAAACCCTTCCTTTCTTCACTCAGTTCTTCCAGTTCCAAGCCAGTTACGACGATCTCCCAACTTTCGCGTAAGTATTCTTTCTGTAGTAATTAAGCAATGTGATGAAAACAATACAAAAAGAGTAACGTTATTCATCGACAGAAATCATCACCAGTATAGGTAGGCCAATGGACTCTTTTATTGTCCAATGCAATTGAAATGCATTGAACAGTGAATCAAGGGGTTTACTATCACATAAACTGACGATTATGTATACTAATTAATGAATAGCATTATTCATTAATAGAGATCATCACTAATGTAGGTAGGCAGTGTACTCTTTTAATGAATCGAGGGGTTCACTATCATATAAATTGACGACTATGTATACTAATAATGAATAGCGTTATTCATACAAGAATCTTATATATAATGATGCATCGACTATGGTGCAGATTCTTTGTTGTGGCAATGGCAATAGTTTCAGGATACCTTGTCCTCTCCATACCCTTCTCAATTGTGTGTATCGCCCGCCCTCTTGCAGTTGGACCAAGGCTCCTCCTAATTATCCTTGACACCGTAAGCTTCCTAACCAAGAAAATATTGAAGATGTAATTTAAATAAATAAACGTATGATCTTTGTAAAATATTAACTTTTAAATATCATCTTCAGATGATTGTCACATTGACAACTGCTGCAGCTGGATCATCTGCTGCAATAGTTTACTTGGCTCACAATGGGAATTCAGATGCAAATTGGTTGGCAATATGTCAGCAGTTCACTGATTTCTGCCAAACGACTAGTGAGGCAGTGGTGGCGGCATTCATCGCCGTCGCTCTCCTCGTTTTCATGATTGTTCTGTCTGCTTTCGCTCTTCGGAAACATTAAAGATCGTCGAAACATTAAATT
Organism: Fraxinus pennsylvanica; assembly: GCA_912172775.2. Lineage (NCBI taxonomy): Eukaryota > Viridiplantae > Streptophyta > Magnoliopsida > Lamiales > Oleaceae > Fraxinus > Fraxinus pennsylvanica. The sequence goes on from OU503051.1 coordinate 17,576,925, forward strand.
AATCGTCAGTTAAGTGATCGTGCATCTACTGTTTGATTTTAATTTTCCTTCTATTGTTCGTGTCTTCTTTTATTCTGTTACTTCGTGTCAATTCTCTCTGGTTGATGGATCTCAATTAGAGAAGGAAAAAATAGAAAGTGTACATCGCATTTTTATATGAAAGAAAACTTGTGTGTTTCCTTTTTGTTCCGTGTCAACATTAGAATCTCAAATGTTACTTTTTTTAAAAGTTTTTATTTTTATTTTTTAACCATACATTCTCTATCAAAATACTATTTTAAGATATATCTCAAGAAACGACCAAACTAATTGCAGGAATTTTACAAATCTTGATATAATATACGAACGACGGAATTTGACAAAGTCAAGATGAATAATTTTTCCTTGGACTTATATATTCCATTTTTACTTGTGCGCACAAAAATTCATCAACATATTTTCTAAATAATGAAAATTTGTAAGATGAAATGACAAAAAAAGAAAAGTTAGCGACGAAAATATCTATCTTTAATTTGTTAAAAAAAATAAAATGGGTTGCTATGGTTTACTCCATAGTTTACACACATTATGTGATAAAATATGATTAGATCAAAATTTCTTCAACCAAATTAAAAAAAATAAATTATTCACCCTCTTTTTAGCACACCGTCTGCATGTAAATAATTATATAATTTCAATATGTACAAATAACATTATTCAAAAATAAATTAATTCGGAGCTACATTGACACATTGTGCAATGAAATGTTTGAAGTATTATCCAAATAATGGTATTAGGCTCAAGGGCTTACCATAGAAAAGATGGTTAATTATGCAACTACAAACATTTTGGACATCAAGTCAAAAAATCAGGTCAATGCAAAATAATTTTTAAAATAGGGTATTTCTTAAAATATGTAATATTTTGTTACAAGGTATGTAATTTTTTTTGACGTGAATGCACGTAATTGATTTATATTGAATTTTTTTAAAACCTACATTTAATAAGGCTACTGCCTAAGTTCGAGCCTATTTTTCGGAAAATAGATTTTATAATAATGATTTCTTTTGAGAGATTGGGGTTAAAAATAGGGCAAAAAAAAATTACATTTAGGAGTAAAAATATTTTATTGAGAGAATATGTAGTTGAAACAAATTTAAAAAAAAAAAAATGATTTTTTGGAGAATGGAGATCAAATAAGAGTAAGTAAAAATGATTGTAACTTACACTATATGTTAACTTACGTTTGAATCCCGTTACACTATGCCCCTATGAATCATGATACATGTACATTATCTTTGACAACAAGTTTGACATTGTACCACGTATCTTGACATCATTGGACAGTTTTTAAATAAAACGCATATTCCCACCCATTTTAATTTGAAATTCAATAGAATGTAAACCACAATGTACACAAGAGAATGTACAAGTGTATTATCCTGCCCCTATATGGTGGAGATTTAAATTTTTAGTAGATTTTGATAAATATTGATGAAATATGTAGTTGAAAAGTTTTGAATTCTATTAAATCTAAGTTAATATTTATTGTTGACTTCAACTTTTATTAAAATCCAAATTTTAATCCCTACCAAAAATGGATATATATATATAATTTCTTTGAAATTGTAACTTACAGTATGTCCCCGTTTGTCAGCAAATTGAGTTTTGAATAGTGATTTTATGGAGAATTTGTGATTAAAAAATATGAAAAAATTGTGTAAATTCTGTTAAGAAATATATGATTATTTTATTTTTATTATTTATTAAGGGTAGAATAGTCTTTTAAGTTTCCTTTATTTTAGACTATATATAGTCTCTTTGTATCTAGGTTTTCATTATTCAATTACATTATGCAGAATCAATAAAACCGTAGTCTCCTTTTCTTTTTCTATCTGCATGTAAATAATTATATAATTTCAATATATACAAATAACATTATTCAAATAAATTAATTCGGAGCTACATTGACACATTGTGCAATGAAATGTTTGAAGTATTATCCAAATAATGGTATTAGGCTCAATGGCTTACCATAGAAAAGATGGTTAATTATGCAACTACAAACATTTAGGACATCAAGTCAAAAAATCAGGTCAATGCAAAATAATTTTAAAAATAGGGTATTTCTTAAAATATGTAATATTTTGTTACAAGGTATGTAATTTTTTTGACGTGAATGCACGTAATTGATTTATATTGAATTTTTTTAAAACCTACATTTAATAAGGCTACTGCCTATGTTCGAGCCTATATTTCGGAAAATAGATTTTTTATACTAATGATTTCTTTTGAGAGATTGGGGTTAAAAATAGGGAAACAAAAATTAGACTTAGGAGTAAAAATATTTTATTGAGATAATATGTAGTTGAAACAAATTTTAAAAAAAAAATGATTTTTTAGAGAATGGAGATCAAATAAGACTAAGTTAAAATGATTGTAACTTACACTATATGTTAACTTACGTTTGAATCCCGTTACACTATGCCCCTATGAATCATGATCCACGTACATCTTCTTTGACAATAAGTTTGACATTGTACCACGTATATTGACATCATTGGACAGTTTTTAAATAAAACGCATATTCCCACCCATTTCAATTTGAAATTCAATAGAATATAAACCACAATATACACAAGGGAATGAATAAGTGGTATTATCCATGCCCCCATATGGTGGAGATTTAAATTTTTAGTAGATTTTGATAAATGTTGATAAAATATGTATGTGAAAAGTTGTGAATTCTATTAAATATAAGTTAATATCTATTTTTGACTTCAACTTATATTAAAATCCAGATTTTAATCTCTACCAAAAATGGATATATATAATTTCTTTGAAGTTGTAACTTATAGTATGTCCCTGTTTGTCAGCAAATTGAGTTTTGAATAGAGATTTTGTGATTAGAAAATATGAAAGAAATTGTGTAAATTCGTGGTTGAAAATGAGTATGAAAATTAAAGAGTTTTGAAATAATAGTTATCAGAGCTATATGTTATTTCTATTACAATGTAAGTAATTTTACAATTTGTAACTTATTAACTCACGCGCCACTAACATCTACCATCATTGTTGTTGTCATCTTCACAAACGATCATATTTCCATCACGCTCCACCACCATTTTCTACAAAAAAATTCACCACAAACGGATTAACTAATAAAAAACCACCAAGAATTACCATTTCAGAAATTATGTGTAATCCAACTCGCCACCATCACAAACATTCCTCCACCATCACCAATGTCACCCTGAGTCCACCATATTCAGTCCCAATGAAATAATTTACTCATATTTATTACGTTGCTACGATACGATACACTTGCAAAATTTTAGTAATCAATTAACTCAAAGAATAAAATGGCATGATACAGTCTAGTTAGGCTATTGTCGGTGCCATGGGATCTTTGTTTGATAGTCCTAAGTATTATTCCCCTCCCCTCGCACCTTCTCTTCAGAAGCAAGATGAGAGATTGTTAAAGACTCGACTTAAGACTTGGCATTTTAACTGAAATCGAACTTTCCAAATCGGAATTGAATCGAAATCGAAACCAAGCAAAAATATATATACATGAACTTGAACCGAGAACGGACTGGATCTAAATGGAATCAATTTTTCGTATATTTTTTATTTACAATTAGGCTGGGGAAAAAAATACAAAGTCTAAAAACCCTTATTTGAGTTGCAATTTATCTAAAACTCAATATTCTAATCCTAAAAAATAAAAACTAGCTCATACATTTTTGCTTCTCAACTCACAACATATTGTTATATTTCAGAGGTTAGTACACATTAATCATTGCAGTTTGAATTTTTTTTATTAAGAAAAAAGTTCAAATTGGGTTGTGGTGTAAGTTGATGAATCTAAGCGTTCATTTTTTGCAATTCGAGCTTTTTTTTCTCATTATTTATAAATTTAATTGATTTTTTAATTTTTTTTAATAACACGTAGCAATTGAAACTTGATATATTCATAATTTAGGCTGTGGTATACCTTTTGTAACCAATCTTGAGCTCGTGGTTCTCTTTTGAATTATGATTTGTCGTTTTTTATTCAAATAGAACGAGTTCAATATATGGATTGCAATTTGTTGATAGTATATAATTATTTTTTAATTAATATTTTTTATATCAGTTATTTTTAAAAGTAAAAGAATTTAAGTATTGTCCATAATTAAAATATAAGCTTTAACATGGCTCACTTATGGATATAATAAGATTTATTAAAAGAAATAATTTATTCTCAAACTGTAATTTACTTTTTAATATTTTAATTTTCTATTCTTTTTGTGATTTTTAGTCTTCGTTTTTTGCTGCTTGAATATTTTTTAACTGTATTTTCTTCCTTGCACAAATATTGTCGAGTAGTAGTTTGTAAGGTATATGTAGTGAAAGGACCTATATGAAAATATTTATTAAAAGTATATAAAAAAAATATTATGGATAGACCCGAATTTGAACTTGAACCGACAAGGTCGAGTTTGGATTTGATTCTAATAATTACAAGGACTCGAATTATTCCATTTTACGAAATACTCGAAGTATAACGGGTACTTGGGTATTGAAATACCTATGTTGACATATTCGATGTCCAGGCCTACCCAAGTGCTATAACTTATGTTTTGGAGTTTATTGGCCACCAATTTTAATTTTTTTAAAAAAAAATAAAATTACACATACGTCCCTTAGTAAAATTTTCAATTTATAGTTTTTTATATGAAATTTTTTTACTCTTAAATGATATTTTATTTTTAAGTAATTTTTTACGTATAAGTTAAAAAATAAAATAAAATAAAATATTTACTTAAAATCTTAAGTTCATATTTTTTGTACTTATAAGTAAATTTTACAATTGTAAGTTAATTTTATATTTTTAAGTAAATATTTTACTCATAAGTATTTCTATATATTTTATATTTCATAAGTGAATTTTTGTCTTATTAGTAGTATTTTTATTTGATAAATAAGTTTTTTATACTAAAGTGATTTTTAATTATAGTATATTTTTTCTTATATTTTACTTATAAATATATTTTTTTAATTATAATCTAAAATTTTTATTTATGAATAATTTTTTAGTTAATATGTTTGTATTTACAAGTTAATTTTGAATAAAATATGTTGTTGGAAATAATTATATTATATAGAATAAATTTTGAAAAAAAATATGAGAAACGATCAGAACTAGTAAATTTGGTGGGCCGTGAGAATTAATCAAAATTACACTACGTCAGTTTTGGGTGATTTTTAAATCATTCAAAATTAAGACCCAAAAAAACTGGCTAGCATTAACGTCTAGGTGAATAGTACCACACAAAATTGTTCAAAATCGGTGGAAAAAAAAATGCAAAATTCCTCAAGTAGGCCCTAGGTCGATTTTATAATTTTATTAGATCCTCCTCTGAGCCACACTGAACTCTCAATGGCACTGAGAGAGAGAAGAGATGCGTCGGCGATAGCCCACCAGAGGTCACTTTCTAGACCTCCATGGGCTCCTTTACAATTGAGGTCAGTACTCTTCTAACACAAATTCATGTGTTTATTAATACATTTATAGTGCTTTGCTGTTCAGTCTTTTCCTTGTTTAATTATACAAAAATTGTTGAAAATATGGCAGATGTACTACGACCACTCACCTAAGACTTGCAGGAATTTCATAGAGTTGGCTCGCAGAGGCTATTACGATAACGTCGAATTACACATAATCATTAAGGTCCTTTTGTATGTTTCGTGTTATGGATAAGGGGCGAATGAACTGAAGTGGGGAACCAAAGGCAATAGGAATACCAGGAAGAAGGATTCAAGTTGCTGTCGGGAAAAAGAGATACTGCCTCCAATTCCAATTCAACGGCAAAACGACGCCGTTTTGAACTAGAACGAGGTAGTGTCGTTTTGAGCTAAAACTTTCAATTGTAATAGGGAACACGTTTTATATTTTAAAGTTGAATAATGCGACTTTTCTCCTGTTATAACGAGATGGAGATAGGAGAAAAGTGTGAATTGTTCAGTGTGAATTTCCCTCCCAAATCTCTCTTTGTCTTCTCTCTTTCTATCTCTTTCTTCTTACCCTTTTCTATTTCTGTAATTCGACTTCCCTGTTATCGAATTCAATAAATTCAGTTCATTTTATTAGCTATTACAATTCAATAGCAAAGCTATATTGATTGTTGGAATTAGCTAGGCTGAGGTTTTAGCTCAACCATTACATTTGGTATCAGAACAGCAACGTAATCTGGGCATGACTGAAACTCGAAGCAAGTCGAACGAGGATCGTCTGAAACGGTTGGATAAGGAGGTCACAGATCTAAGGGTAGCATTTAAATACTCAGAACAAATGTTGAAAGGGGTAAGCACCAAGCAAGATAGAATGGAACAAATAATGGGTGAGATGAACCAAACGTATGAATCGATTGTGGCAATGTTAGCTCAGATGAATGGGGATAAAACTAAACATAATGATAAACGAATTAAAAGAAGTGCAGTACCATTTCAAATCAGTGGGGATAATAGCCAGGGGGAGTACCACTCAGGGAATTCCAGTGGGAATAGAGAATTTAAAATGCACTCAAAAGTACCCAAAATAGATTTTCCTTATGTTGAAAGAGATGGAACCAGGGAGTGGTTGAGAAAGGTAAAGAAATACTTCTAGATCCATCAGATAGAAGATGAGATGAGGGTAGCATTGGGACATGTTTTCAAGGGAAATTTGTAGGAGGTTTGCTGAGAATACAACAGAGGAGGTGATCGAGGTCTTCATCAAACTAAGGCAGAAGGGATCTATAGTGGAATACCAGGAGAAGTTTGAAGACTTGAAATCTCAGGTAATGATTTCCTTACCATACTTGCCGGAGTCCTGCTGTATTTCTATTTTTACTAGTGGCTTGAAAGATGAGATCAAATAAATGGTTAAAATTATCCAACCACAAACACTAGCCCAAGCCTTTGAAATTGCCATTTTACAAGGGAATACCACCACAGCCCTAAGTAGAAACTCTAAAACTTTCAAACCTTGCCCAACACATAAATGAATCAATCCAATCTCTAAACCATACAAACCTACTCTTAAATCCACACCCTACACTGAGCCAAAAACTCCCACCAACCCCCTTAAAGTCAAAGCCATTACACCTTCTAATTTTTCAGATAAAAAGAGAGATGGGATTATGCTATAGGTGTGATGAGAAGTACACTAGAGATCACATTTGCAAAAATAGGATGCTCAATTTCATTTTGGTGGAGGAAGAAAAAGAAGAGGTCGTAATGGAACCACCTGGAGATGGAGAAGAACAAGTGGATAAATAAAGAGTAGATGAATTGATGGAGATCTCACTCTGTGCATTGGTGGGCGGTAACAAGGGTAAAACTATCGGGTTACCTGGGCTGATTAAAGGAAAAAAGGTATCTATTCTAATATACAGCGGAAGCACTCATAGCTTCATTGATAAGTAGTTGGTTAGTAGCATTAGTTGAAGCCTGGAGGCAACCAAACCTACCTCAGTAACTGTAGCAGGGGGAGGAAAGCTCATTCGCAAGGCTATCTGCAACCTATTAACTTGAAAGATGAAGGATTGGGAGTTTTAATACCAGTTGAGGGTTCTCAAACTAAGGGGTAGTGACATGGTACTGGGGTGGACTGGCTAGGTCAATTTAGCCCGATATTGTTCGATTTCATAAAATGAAGCATTATCCTCAGTCATGAAGGTGTCAGAATGGAACTTCGTGATGAAACAATTAAAGAAGAATTTCAGATGTTGAATGGTCATGAAGGGAAAGGATGGAGCAGGATTTAAACTTATGGAATCATAGCACAGATTGCTGCCATTACTGAAGGGGAAAAGGGATCCACTCCAACAAAGCTAGAAGATGTGGTGAGGTAATTCCCTATGGTGTTTATGGAGCCAAAAGGCTTATCCCCACCCAAGTTCAATGATCACCACATACCTCTAAAAGAGGGGGCATAACCATTCAAGATAAGACTGTATAGATGCCCCTACATACAAAAGGCAGAAATAGAGAGAATAGTTAAGGAAATGAAAAGGAATGGCATCATACAACCAAATAACAGTCCTTATGCTTCAACTGTGCTGCTAGTCAAAAAGAAAGACGGTACTTGGCGATTCTGTGTGGATTATAGACAGCTTAATAACCTCACAATTAAGGACAAGTAACATATGCTATTGATAGATGAATTTTTGGATGAGTTGAAGGGAGCTAAGTGGTTTACAAAGATTGATTTGAGGGCTGGCTATCATCAGATTAGAGTGGCCACTGAAGATATCCATAAAATAGCATTTACATCTCATGAAGGTCTATATGAGTTCAGAGTAATGCCATTCGGATTGATAAACACTCCAGCCATATTCCAATGTCTGAGGTATTCAAGCAACATCTCAGAAAATTCATTCTAGTATTCTTTGATGATATTTTGGTGTATAGCTCAAACGTAGAGTCTCACTGTGAACATGTTGTTGTAGTACTAGGAATTCTCAAACAATATCAACTATATGCTAAGGAAAGTAAGTGTTCTTTTGGGCAGTCTTAGATAGAATACCTAGGCCACATTATTTTTGCAGAAGGGGTGTTAGATGACCCTTCTAAAATCACTACAATGCAAAGGTGACCCACACTAGTCAATGTTAAGCAGCTTAGGGGTTCCTTGGCCCGACTGGGTATTAGAGGAAGTTTGTGAGGGGTTACAGAATTATTGCTAGACCTTTAACTAATTTACTTAAGAAGGATAACTTCCATTGGAGTGAAAATGCGGAGGTGGCATTTCAGAAGTTGAAAAAGGAGATGAGCATCACACCAGTTTTAGCCTTACTAGATTTCTCTATACCATTTGTTATAGAGACTGATGCATGTTTGGAAGATTAGAGGTTGTTTTGATGCAGAACAAAAGACCTATAGCCTACCTAAGCAAGGGCATTTGTAGCGGGAATTTAGATCTATCTATCTATGAGAAAGAGCTCCTATCATTAGTAACAGATGTTGGGAAGTGGAGACATTATCTAGAGGGACGCTAGTTCATTGTTAAGACTGATCATCAGTCATTTAAGTACCTGCTGGAGTAAAGGATCAATACTCCATTACAATAAAAATGGCTATCTAAACTGTTGGGACTCAATTATGAAATTCAGTACAAGAAGGGCCTTGACAATAACGTAGCAAATGCTTTATGTGGAGAGAAATGGAATGCCTCGCTGTCACTACTGTGACTCCCCAGTGGATAGAAGAAGTAATAACCAGTTATGTAGGAGATGAAGTCGCTAAAAAAAAATTAATACCCCATTGCTAGAAGGTCAGACAGATCCGAATTATTAATACATGAATGGACTACTTAAATACAAGTCAAAAATTTATATGGGAAATGGTGAAGGGGTGAAAAAGAAGCTGATTGCAGCCATTCATGCTTCCCATGAGGCTGGGCATTCAGGTGTTCGAGCTAGCATTCATAGAGCAAAACAGTATTTTTTTTGCTAGGAATGAGTAAAGAGATCAAACGAGAAGTACTAGAGTGTAATACTTGCCAGAGGTGTAAGAATGAACATGTGGCATATCCAAGCCTCTTGCAACCCCTGCCTGAGCCACAGTATGCGTGGAGTCATATCTACATGGATTTCATTGATGGCCTACCCACATCTAATGCTAAAAATGTGATATTGGTAGTGGTGGACAGATTTACGAAGTATGCATACTTCCTAACCATGGATCATCCATTTACAGCCTCATCTATTGCCCAGTTGTTCCACATCAAGAAGTTGCACGGTATGCCACAGAGCATTGTAACTGATAGAGACAGGGTGTTTACCAGTGAAGTTTGGTAAGGACTGTTTAAACATTTGGGGTCAAACTACAGTTAAGTACAGCATATCACCCCCAAATCGACGAGCAAACAGAAAGACCAAACCAATGTTTACAAATGTAACTTAGATGCATGGTTTATAAACAGCCTAAGCATTGGGGTAAATGCGTTAGCTTGGCAGAATAGTAGTATAATACCACGCTGCACACAACCATTAAAATGACACCATTTGAGGCATTATATGGTCTTAAACCTCCCCAATTGGCTTTAGGTCCATACCAGCAGAACATTATAGCACAGCGAAAGATATACTTCAAGAAAAACACAAAATAGATCAGTTACTAAGGGAAAATTTGGCTCAAGCTAGAGCTGGAATGAAACATTATGCTGATAAAAACTGGAGTGAAAGAGAATTTGAAGTGGGAGATTGGGTTTATTTGAAGTTACACCCATATGCTCAACAGACAGTAGCTAGAAGATCTAACAACAAACTCACTGCAAGGTATTATGGGTCATATCAGATAATTCATAAAATTGGTCAGTGGCTTACAAACTGGAACTCCCTGCTACTGCCCAAATACACCTGGTTCTTCATGTCTCATTGCTCAAGAAGAAGATTAGGGAAAAAGAAGTTCCTGTTCGAGCACTTCCACTTCAGAACCAGGGTCATAGTGAGCATACTCAGCCCCTGCAGTTGTTATTTGCACGAATGGTTAATCAAAAAGGGATAGTTGTACCACAGTGGTTAGTTCAATGGAAATGCTCCAATCCATACGAAGCAACTTAGGAGAACGCGGAGTACATACGGACATCATTTTCATCTTTTCAACTTTGGGGACAAGTTGAAACTGAGGGGGGGATGTTATGGAAGAGAGGCTAACCAACTGAAGTGGGGAACCAAACGCTAGAGGAATACCAGGAAGAAGGATAAAAGATGCTGTCGGGAAGAAGAGTTACTGTCGCCAATTCCAATTCTAAGGCAAGACGACACCATTTTGACTAGAACGAGACAGTGTAGTTTTGAGCTAAAACTTTCAATTGTAATAGGGAACACGTTTTATATTTTGCAAGTTGAATAATGCGACTTTTCTTTTGTTATAACAAGATGGAGAAGATGAGAAAAGTGTGAGTTGTTTAATGTGAATTTCCCTCCTAAATCTCTCTCTGTCCTCTCCCTTTCTCATCTCTTTCTTCTTACTCTTTCTTCTTACCCTTTCTATTTCTGTAATTCAACTTCCCTGTTATCGAATTCAATAAATTCAGTTCATTTTGTTAGCTGTTACAATTTAATAGCAAAGCTATATTGATTGGTTGAATTAGCTAAGTTAAGGTTTTAGCTATTCATATGCATATGTATAAACATATATGTGATTGAACTGATCATTTTTATACGATATTGGACTACAAGATTTTATAGTGCAAGATGGGGATCCAACTGGGATTGGAAGGGGTGGCGAATCAATTTATGGGTACAGTTTTTTTTCTCTCTCTCTCTCTTTTTCCCTTTTTTTGCTTGTAAATGTAGTTACTAATTTTATAGTGTGTCTTGCACTTGATTATTTTCAAATAAATAATATTTTCTTTTGGTTCCAAATACTTATCAATTTTTTGTAGGAGTGTTATAGATCACCCTTTTGTGGGTTTTAAGCCTCTTTTTCCCTAAAAGAAAAAGGGTTAAGGCTTAAATTACTCTTATAGAGAAAAAGATGGTAAAATGACAAATTGTAGAATGGCTTCGGGTGTTTTGCAGAATGAAGGTTAGGTTTTTTAATTTTATTTTATTTTTACAATGTCAGAACATATTTCCTGAAAAAAAATTTAAAATTTGTAAAAGGGAAAATATTTGATTCAAAATAAACATGGAGCATCTCCCTAATTTTTCAAAAAAAAGTGGTATCTATAATAGTTTTGCTTACATTGTCTTTGCAATTGTCTCTATCAATATGTTTATAAACTGATACAAAATGTTTTTCTTGCAAAATGAATTACGGATTGATCTTATGGTTTTTCTTATGTTTAATCCTTGATTAAGCCACATGTGTTTGTTACTGTGTTAGATCATTTATTTTAAAAAGCAAGTCCTTAAAATTATGATTTAAGAGAATCTTTAAATTAATATTTTAATTTAGAGGATGAGTTTTCAAACCCAATCTCTATAATTAAATGCATTTAATGTATTTCGATTTTCACTAGAGGAAAATAATATACTCCATCCATCTCAATTATATAGGCTAAGTTTCTTTTTTCTCTTGTCCCAAATATATGCTTGTTTCCTAATGTAAAATATTTTATTATGTCATTTTACCAATGTGCCCTTATTAAATTTTTCCAATTAATATCTCAAATTCTGGAAATCATCCAAATACCAATTTCCCACTTTTTGGAAAAATAGAAAGACTCTACTGCGTGATTATTGAAAAACATAGAACAAATACCAGTTCATCATCTTCTTCTAAACGTGATTATTGAACTTCTGTCTACTCATTTCTCTGTCTTCTCTCATAAATAAAAAGCAATTCTGTGAAGTGGTGAGACCATAAATAAAAATCAATTCTGTGAGGTGAGGCCATGAGTATGAACTCTACAAATCATCCACATTCCAGTGAGGTGAGGCCATTGCTTGATTCTACAATTTTACGAAGTAATCTGAACTCAAAGAAAGCCGTGTGGCCTTTGCTTGATTAGAATGCTCCGCCGACTGAAGATGGTTACGTTTCCGCTTCTCAGGAGTATCAATGTGTTGTTTCTCGAATGATCAAAATCTATCTACCAAAAATATATGAGAACCAGAATGATTCTCTTGCTGATAGAGACATGATGATATCAAGAAATAGCACAACCAAATTCTAAAAGTCTTATGCACAACAGATGTTTACTAGGCATATTTATTTCTTTTTAACATTACATTTCATTCTGGTGTTGAGTAAGTTAAAATGAAGTATGATCAATGCAAAACAAATAACACCAAATGATATCGTTCAAAAATCAAAAGCTAAGCCTCGAAATGAGTTCTGAAATGTTTAAATGTGTTAAAAACTTTAGGATATGGACAAAAACACTAAAATTATGCAATTGAAGCAAAATAAAGAATTGCATGTAACATAAAATTGTTGTTTTTGAGTCCTTAACGATGTCGGATGGCTAAAATCCATCATAGGCAACTGCAAAGCTGTTGGTTTGACTTGTGTCGTCGTTCCCTACTCGGAAAGCTATTATGGGCCCAAATCGGAGCTCGTATGCAAATTCTGCAATTTTACCCGATTGAAGTTACTCAATTGAATTAAGAGCTACCTCTGCCATTAGTAGAACTTCAGGCTCAAACTGAATGCAATTCGGTAGTTGCCCATTTCTCATCAATTTTTGTTTGTTCATATGTGGAATCCTGTAATTGTTACCCGCTGAATTTTTCATCACCTCAATCATGCATAATTGCAATGTTAGGAGCACATTGTTCAATTCTTCAAAAGGAAATGCCTGGAAAGCATTCTCCACTGCTAAAATGAAGTCCTCAATTGTAGTTGGAGCCTTTTGATGTTGAATTGAATCAATGGCTCTAAAAAAACCAAGGTCTAAGATATTCATATCAGGACTATTCGGAGGTTGACAACATAAACGAATATCGAATCCATCCTTTCTCACTGCTTCTACGAAGTTGGTATCATTAACATCCAAATGTGGCTTTGCATTGTCTTGTTGAATGAAGATGGTCCTAGAACTTGAACATGGCCATTTCTGTTTGATTGCAGGGAGTACATTTTCAATCACACATGAACGAATCACATCTTTAGTTACCAACACAGTAGGCTTCGACTCCAAAGTCCCGGCTACACGATTCTTACTATTCCGCTTGGCAGGTTCCTTAGACACGAACGGCCATATTCCAATTTTTCCATCGAATTCTTCATTTGTAGTAGCATCAACTCGTGGACGAGCAACGGCAGCCAAAAACATTATCTTCGTAATAAACCTTTTACTTTTACATGTGCGAAAGGGCTCCGTTTCATCCGGATGGAGATAATACTTTTGAGATGTCTTGGACATATAAAACCACTTTTCATCAATATAAATTTCATTATGCATGTTAACAAAAGTAGGTGCAGATGCGAGGGTACTTTCATTTACCATTGATAGGCAAAATTCTAACTGTGTTTTCTTGTTCTCTTCCGATAAATATGGCTTCACCGGATTTGAATGTGGACGAATATGTCCTTCTTTGACTCTCCTACGTACGGTTGATTTCAACATATCCAAAGCGTTCGACAAAGATCTTATATTTGTTCGACGACGGAAAGAGATATCCTTCATTTGTTCGAAATGTATTTCGACTCTCTTTCGACATCTCCTATTCAATAGCCTAGAAGAAGAATCTGGCACATCACTATTTATAGCACTAAAATATTTTACGTCATGCTAAATTCTAGAAACTCATCTAGTAGATATAGAAAACAAGTTGGCAACTTTCGAAATGACACCTTTTGCTAACTTTCCATCTTGTCGTTCATGGATTAGCATGTCAAAAATGGCTCTTCTTGTATCACTGGATAAATTTGTTTTCTTGTTTGGATGGTGCATATTGTCAGCTATTTTAACATATTCTGGAAATTAATTCAAATCAATCCGAAAATTCTGTAGAACATGGGAATTATTATCATTTGGTGTAGGCTCACTTTCAGGCAACAAATTCAAATCAACAGAAAATTTGTTTGATGTAGTATTCATGTTTGTTACTTGTGCTTAAATCTGCATCCGTCTGGGTATTTATAATGTGCAATGAAAAAGTTTGAAATAAAAAATGGCATATTCAGTTTGAAATTTTGGCTCTCTGTTTGAATTTTTTTTTTTCATTTTAAAAAATCTGCATTTCCAGTGAAATTTTTTTCCTATTTGAATTTTTTGGCGTGTTCTGTTGTTAAATTTTTTTACAGTTTCAAAATTGGCGTTTTAGGTGCCATGATTCAAGTTTTTACAATTTAAACTTTTTAGATGTTTAAAAAAAACGAAAGTTAATGTTCCCATGATTCTCATCAATTGACATCATTCAAATTCTTTATTAATTCCAACAATATTTTTGTTTTACATACTAAAAATTAAATAGAGGTAAATTAGGAAAGATCTTGACAAAAATTAATTTTCCAATAACATTAAAGATGTTTTCTTAATCCGTGTGAAAAACCAAACCAGCCTATATAATTGGGACGGATGAAGTAAATGTTATCGTTGAAGTTTTGCCCGAGGCAGATCATGGGTACCGGGGCCAAGGCATTTAAGGTAATCTCAAGACTAGATACCGGGGCTAAGGCATTGTTTCATTGTTCAGGAGGGCGGCTGAAGCTTACAGTGTCGATGAATGTAATAAGTTTATGGTCGAGATAGGAAATAAGTCATTATCGGCATGTGATTATCTTACAAAAATGGGAATAGAACATTTGGTGCCATTACATTTTTCAGGACGTTGGTACAACTTGATGACGTCGAACAACGTGGAGTCTCTGAATACACTGTTCAAGAATGATCAGAGTTGCCAATTCTCGCAATGATTGAGAACATCCGTACCAAGCTGGAGCAGTGGTTTCACGACCGACGTGCAGAATCACATAACTGCTCGAGCTGGCTAGCCCCGGCTCAAGAGGATAAATTGTTCGAGGCCGCAAATGTTGCGAGGAAGTTAATTGTTGAACCGCTGAACGAGTCATGATTCTCTGTAAACTATGCACGTCATGTGGCATACATGGTGGACCTGACGACAACACATGCACTTGTACTCAATTTCAGCTGGAGAGTTTTCCATGCGAGCATGCAGTTGCGGTAGCTCTGAACAGAGGCTTTGTAGCGAGAAACGACTGAATATTCGAGAGTTGCGTATGCTGAGACTATATTTCCCCTACCGAAAGAATCTGAGTAGGAAGTTCTTGACAGTATTCTCTCGCTTAATAGTTTGTCGCCACCGATAGTTAAACTGCGTGGCCGTGGGCTTCCACGAACTTCTAGAATACCCTCTACTGGAGAGTTTCCACGATCGCGTCGTTGCGACAGATGTAAAGCAGTCGGCCACACTCGCCAAACTTGTACGAGTCATATTCCACTGCATGACAATTAATATAGTATGTAATGGTGTTGCTATTAAATGAATAATATTTGGATAATCATTTTAGCGTAACTTTATTTTCTGATTTGATAAATTATATTTANAAGCTTTTTTAATCCGTGTAAAAAACGGAACAAGCCTATATAATTGGAACGGATAAAATAATAATTTGGAGGGAAATTAATGAAAATAAAAGATAGGGGAAAACAATAAATACTTGTTGGGAGTAATGAAATTAAGTTTTAAATATAAAGAGTCTCTTGGAGTACTTAAAAATTTTTACTCGATGTTCTCTAAATTGTATAATACGCTCTTTAAAATAGAGATTCTCTTAGAGATGTTCTTAGTCTGTGCAAAATATTGTTCTTTAATGTTTTTAATGATATAGTGACGTTTTTAGTTATTATAAATTGAAAAATTTTAGTTCAGTTTTCAATGTTGAATTGTTTTTTTTCCCTTCATTGTTTGTTTAATTTTCTTTGTTGTAGGAAACACATTGAGGATGAGCTAACCCCAAAGTTGAAGCATACTGGAGCTGGTATTATATCCATGGCAAATGCCGGTCCAAATACAAATGGGAGTCAGTTCTTTATTACATTGGCACCAGCACAGTCCATGGATGGTAATTATATTATTCCGTTGGAACTTGCTCCTAGTGTGTCAAATAGGTTACTCTCAGTAGCAATGCTGAGGAGAATGCATTATAAGATATTTAGTGTTAATGTCTCTATTTTGTCTTTTTAATGGATTATTTTCATGACTGTTTGAAATGGTTATCACGGTGCTGGGAAATGATAAATGCATATTGAACTTGATTCAATAATTTGTGATCGAGACATAAGTTTTGACCCATTAATTCAATAATTTGTAACCTAGAAAGTAGTTGTGACTCATTAATTTGATAATTTGTGACGAAATGTCAAGTTATGACTCATTAATTTAATAATTTGTGATCGAGAAAATAGTCGTGACCAATTAATTTGATGATCGGTGACCAACAAGAAGTTATGACCAATTAATTTAAGAATTTGTGACAGATGATAAATAATTTATAATCTATAAAATATGTGATTTGTGACCAAAAAAGTCGTAATTAATTAATTTAATAATTTGTGAGCGATAAAAAGTTTCAACCTAAAAAAATTGTGATTTGTAACTGTTTGTGACCTATTGTAATTTGACCACATATTGTCACAGTTAACATTGATCCGATCACAGAAAGATACACTGAGCATAAATTTGGTCGCACTGATGGTCACAATTAGTGATAAATAACACGTGTTAGTGATTTGGTTACATACAATTACAAATTAGACGGTCACAGACATTACACTCAAGATAAATTTGATCACAGTTAGTCACATATAACACGGGCCTTGTCACAAAAAAATTGGTAACGGATAACATGGTTAGACACAAATCTAAGGTGATTCCGCGGGGGTTGGATATATATATAGGCGTGTTCTCCTGCCCACGGTGAGCATGAGAACAATATGCCCACCGCTGACGTGGCGATACCACGTCAGCTTTACAATGATGGTTTTCCCCAACTTTTCCTCCCTTTTTTACCCACCCCATACAATCATTGCATCCTCAGTTATGACCCCACCCACCACACCTTTTTAGATATAAATTGTTTCCTTATTTTTGTTTTTATTTTTGGGATTATTACGGGAGAGTCAAACGGAGTTGAAATATTGCGTTCTTAATATTATTTCGAAGCGCTCACAACCTAATTTCTCCCATATCTAACGACGTGCGAAACGGCCAACCATAGCAAAAGTTATCACTCGTCGAAGTTGGCCGTTTCAAAATATATAAACGATTTTCCTTATTTTTATTTCAATTTCTGAGATTATTACGGGATGTCAAACGAAATCAAAATATTTCGTTTTTAATACCATTTCGAAGTGCTGAAAGACTAATTTCCCTCATCCCTAATGGCGTGCAAAACGATCAATCGTAGCAAAAATTTCCACTCGTTGAAGTAGACCATTCCAAAATATATAAACGATTTTCCTTATTTATAAATCAATTTTCAAGGTTTGCACTTCAACGAGACATAACTTTTTTTACAGTTGGCCGTTTCGCACACCTTTAGGGATGGGCGAAATTAGGTTGTGAGCAGTTCGATATATTTAAAATACAATATTTCGATTTCGTTTGATATCTTGTAATGACCTCGAAAATTGAGACAAAAATAAGAAAAATCATTTATATATTTTGGAACGTCTTACTTCGACGAGTGTTAACTTTTGCTACGGTTGGCCATTTCGCACGAAATGAGAGATTGGGAAAACTAGGTCGTGAGAACTTCGATATAATATTAAAAATGCAATATTTCGACTTCTTTTAATATCCCGTAATGACCTCGAAAATTGAGACAAAAATAAGAAAAATCCTAAATATATTTTCGAACGTCTTACTTCGACGAGTG
>OU503051.1:17599381-17625771 GCA_912172775.2 Fraxinus pennsylvanica
AAGTATAGTTGGATGACCAAATTCATCTTTTCGATTAGTCGAAGGATGTAATTTGTTTTAAAGAATAGTTGGATGACCAAATTCAACTTTTCAAATAATTGAAGGATGAAATGTATGTTAAACCGTTGGACGACCAAATTTGATTTTCCTAAAAGTTAAAGGATGAAATTTACTATTTCTTGATCGTTGAAGGATAAAATTGATGTTAAACCGTAGTTAGATGACCAATTTAGTATTTTCCTATTAGTTGAAGGATAAAATTGATGTCAAACTATAGTTGGATGACAAAAATCCACTTTCCAAATAGTTGAACGACGAAATTCTGGATCATGTCTCCGAACTATTAAGGTACAACTCTACTTATTAGGAAATATGAATTTGGTCATACACCCTATTACGAAACAATAATTTGATCATTCGATTATTAAGAAACAACAATTTTGTCGTAGGGCACATTTCCAAGTGGTAAAAGGGGAAGGAGGAAAAATTCCAGCTTTGATTGAGGATTCGAATTCTATAATATGGATTTGCCCATTGGTAAGTGCAAGTGTACAAGCAGTCTTTAACTTTGTACCCTTGAAGGCATAACTTGCGATTTACCTCATTCACCAAAACCTAAAACATGACAGGTGGAGGTTGTCAAGGATGTGGGTCATCTTTTATAATTAGAACAGAAATTAATGACATATATCTCAACCTTGCCACTATCTAATTAGGAAGTACAAAAAAGCAAACATGGATACAAAAACTATGTAATTGCGATAATTCAAGAAGTAGGTGATGATTGGCAGCAGCTACAGCAAAATCATATAGTGGGAATTATTATTCATATTTAGAGGGATTCAAAAGGTGAATAAACAAGCATTGAAGATTTGATATATGAGCTCAATTCAAATTCAATTAATCCATCTTGATATTTCAATAAATTGAATAAAAATGCATCTGCCCTGCACGTATGAATACAGTTGATTAATTTCTCGAAGGTCGGGATAAAAATTGATTGAGGACAATCTCACGACTTTTCTCAAAGATTGGGGACTAATTTTGCAATTTACTGAAAAAATAAAATTTCAGAAGTGTCCTCAACCAGTCAACCTCAAACTCAGCAGAATATACAAAAAGGCTTATCTTGATTGTGGTGGAAAATGGAAATAGAGGTGGTGAGCTTCAAGAAATACCAGTCTCTCTGTCTCCTGTCTCCTGTCTCTGTCTCTCTCTGTCATTTATTTTCACATCACTCTCTGCCCAACTAAAACAGTTACTCTCTTAACTTAAGAAGCAATGGCTTCCTTTGGAGTTAGACACAATTTTAACATAAAGCCTTTGAGATTTTCACCATTTGACTGTTTTCCAAAGTCGCCAACACTATTTATTAGCAACAACAAGACTGTTCGGTTCCTAGGTTGTGGTGGCGAATTTCCCAGCAAAACTAAGTTAAGTGCAGTCTCCAAGGCATCATCAGACGGCATTTCGCCCATTGATGATGAAGATGGAGTGTCTTTGGGAACCTTGAAACTGCCTGCCAACACTGACCTTTCAAGATTTGAATCCTTACTCTTTCAGGTACTTTGAATTTCGAATTATATTGGAAATCGATTATAATGGTGGCATTGTTGAATATGCTTAGAAATTAGCATCTATCAAAGATTTGAGTCTAAGAATGTTGCAATATGACTCATAGATCTTTGTCGTGCCTAAACCAAGCTGACTCATAGTCATAGTCTTCTGTTTGATCTTATCCCGGGAAAGTATAATTTGCATAAGTTTCCCATTTTAATCTACTGATGATTGTTGGAACTTTTGTTATCATGAGTGAAGATTTGTTTGGACTCCTTGTATTGTAATCCTAGATAGCAAAAGAATTCAAAGATTAAGGGAAAAGAGCTACTATAGTGTAGCGTTGTCCCTACATATTATATTGTTGAGAATTATAAACTCTAATTCTATTTCGTCAAGAGCAATCAATTCGAAAAAAATAAATAAACACTCAAGAACATGCAAGATTTATAGAGATTCGCTTGAATATAAGACTATGTCATTTTCACCACTGCAATAATTTACTATGATGAAAAAATGTTTTCAAGAGAAAATCGCTCTCCTATCTTTGCCGGCCTTTCTTTCTTTCTTTTTGATGATGATTAGTCTTCACAACTTAACATATATATCAACTTATAAGATTCCTGTATAATGAATCACCTTGTTAAATGTTAGAGAATCATTTTTGGATGGTTAAAAACAAATGGTTTGGCTGTACATCTTTCTTTGGTGACATTAGGGATTAAGACCATCTTACAGAAGATGAAAAAACAAACAGGGCCAATGGACTTCGGCACAAAACTATGCTGTAATCTCAAATGTTTAATACTTGCTTGATATGTATATTCATATTCTTCGCAGACTGCTTAACGTTAATATCAGTTATTTATTTGTATGGAGAACTCCTTGTTCACTTGTGTTATAAAATGTTTTATTGCCTGATTCAGTTCAGTAAGTTTAAAATGTTATAATTCTGCATTTCTTCCTTGCTCAGCAGGAATTTAAGGCTTAAATGTAATAATTCTTGATTATGTACTAATATAAATTGACAAGTGGGCGAACAGTCTTTGCCAAGGTGCTAATTTGCCTATGCCGGTGCCTTTGAAGGTCAGTAATGTTTATAGTACTAGATTCATAATGCTCGTTACTTCAAGTCTTCAACAGAAACTAAGGTCATTCTCCGACCACCTCCTTCTCATGAAGTAGTTTGAGTGAGTCTTGTTTATGACATAGGAAGTGCTTTTTCCCAAATTTCTTGTTAAGCAACTGTTTTGCAATTTTCCCAACAGGTCGACAAAATTCCAGCTGGAGCTAGACTTGGCTTTATCACAATTGGAGACGGAGAGACTGAGGTCGTTGTGTACATAGACTGCTTAGTTTTTCCAGCTACTGAGAGTTCTGGTCCTCTATTTCGAGCTATAAGGAATGGACCCATGAAAAATGAGTCGCCTCCTGGAGAGCCAAGAATCATGAGAAGCCTTCTAGATGCCCTAAAAAAGTCTGTTGAAATAGCAAGACTTTAAATTTACTGGTAGCAATATATCTTCATTCTGCTTCA
Organism: Fraxinus pennsylvanica; assembly: GCA_912172775.2. Classification (NCBI taxonomy): domain Eukaryota; kingdom Viridiplantae; phylum Streptophyta; class Magnoliopsida; order Lamiales; family Oleaceae; genus Fraxinus; species Fraxinus pennsylvanica. Next base: position 17,602,476 of record OU503051.1, read on the forward strand.
TATTTGAAAGATTGTAGTCATCTTTGCTGTGGTCTAACATAGTGAAATGCAAAACTTCTTATGAAGTTGATATTTTCGTGGAGGGAATAACAAGCTTGTCCACACACCAGCCTGCAGATAAATGTAGTGTAACTTCTGTTCTTTCGTTTACACATCTACTCCACGCTCACTTTCAGTTGACTAGAAAATGTGAGGATTATTTAAGTTTTCAAATATAAGGAAAGTTTAATTGTCAGGGAGAGCATGTAACCAAGTGAAGTCCAAAAGAAGTCGAGAACACCATTAAACAGAGTAAGGGACCAAATCTATTTGACCCGGCCAAAAGCCCCGTAATGCGACATATTTGGCTGAACTTAAATTATGAATAAATCAAGGACCTGGACGGCTGGACCCCCACCCATTTTTTTGAAAAAAAAAATTTTTTTAATTTTTTTTTTTGGGCTCAAATTTTTTTTAGTTATCTTCTAACTAATCCAACTCCAGAATTTGTAGGATTACAAGGTCTTTGTGAACTTGCACAAAAGTTAGTTGTGACAAAATAAATGAAGTATACCCGTTATTATACAGAATTGATGATAATGTAGTTATACAACGTTATCAAAGTATGAGAACTCGAAGGGGACGGTTGTAATAAGGTATGATTTTGCTAAATTAAATATTAATACTATTTTTTATACGTTTTTTGATTTTTTTGTTAAGTCTTCGTACATTAATTTATGTTCCTTTATTTCTTTTCTCTATTACAAAATACCAAATTTCCTCATTTTAACACATAATGTTTCAAAAAAAAAATCGAGGGCACCCCGTAGCCCCCCACCCCTTCAATTCCGGGACTGCCCTAATTCAACGAGCTGGCTCCGCCCCTGAGTGCAGGGGTAGAGTTCCGGCTTTATGGACCTTATTTATTATTTTCGCACGTTATATATAGATATAATGTAATTTAGAGTTTCTTTGTATTATCTTTCGGAGTAGCAACACATCGTGTACTCATTTTTCATATAGTGAATTTCTCACCATATGCATGCGATTTTTTCCCGTTTTGGATTCCACATAAATCCTGTTTTCTTGTTCTTAATTTTATATTGCCTATTCTCGCTTCTTCGTTACAAAACATCTAAAGAGTCCCTTCTCATTATCTATAAAGTTCTGGAGAGATTCATTTATTGTAATCTTGCAAGTTTGTGTGTGAAGTACTATCAAATTGAGGCCTTAAAGCTCCTAGTGTATACCATTAGAGATCAAGATTTCACAAATTGTAAAGATAGTGATTGAAGCTCTATCTTAGACTTTGTAGTGGCTGATAAGCAAGTTGGGGTATGCCGAAAAGCTCTGTTTTTTATTGAGATGTTTACTTTTAAATCGTACTAATTGAAAATTCTTTCATAATTCAAATAATTATTTTAGTTTTTGTTTAACTACCAACATAATTTCTAAAGGTAATATGTTAATTTTTTATTAGTTAATTTAACAAAGAAATTCAGTCAGTAAACTATAACTCGTTTGACCCTATTATTTGATATTATAATTTTTTATTTTTTTTTTTTAAGTGTAGTTAAAAAGAAGAAAAAATCTTGGGTTTTACGTATGATATTATTTTATTGGAGAATATGTGGTTGATAAAAAGAAAGAAAAAATGATTATAATTTTAATGTTAGCCAAACGAGAGCTAAATTTATGTATGTATATATATATATATATATTTTTTTTTTTTTTCTTTTTTTTTTTGTCAATATCATTTCTTCATTTTTTTTATTTATTACTTACAACATTGGGCTCAAAATTTCTTCGAAGACTTAAACTTCTCAAAAAAAAAATTTAATTATCAATGACAAAAACATATATACGTGATGGTAATGAATGGTTAATATAAATTACAATGATGCTAGTTTGTACACCGCCGTAACTAACGTAGTCACATAGTATCAAATTGTTAGAATAAAATAAATAATATTTGTGAACAAATAATCTAAACAGAGAATAAATAATTTAGTTGGACTTTAAAACCCGAGGCCTGTGTGAACATAATTTCCTTAAAACAAATTCGCTCTCTTACCGTAGGTGCTTGAGATTTAATTTGAGCGTCTATTTCCCAAGATACAACGGTAAACCAATAGAGTTCGAGCATTGCATATTTTACTCAGGAGAACTGACTTATTATCTGAACAATATCATCACCAAGACCTTGACAGACAGTAAAATACGTATGCAGACAGAGGACAATTTCGTGTGTTTTAGAACTATAATGCAGACTCTTTCTTTATATCTGGAACACTTAAAAACGAGACTATATATAGACATAACCCAAGAATTAAGAGTTAAATATGTCAACAATTCAATTACAATAATGATTGGAGTTTCATAAACCAAAAGTCCATTGAAGTTTCAACAATTTCAAACTTAATGATAATCATCATTGAAGTTTCAGAAACCAAAAATCAGTTGTTGAAAGCAAAAAAAAAAAATTTGACAAAACATAGGCCCTCCTAAGGAGCCAATTTTTTGTCAATTTGGTCCGACATTCGTATGCGTAGGTCGCGTTCGCACACAAGTTCAAGTTCTGAAGCCTATTATGGTTTGTGATTTGCACCCCCCTGTACACGCATGTGGAGAGAGCCTCTATACTACACATGATTACACACTTTCAAAGTGTAGCAATAGATAAAGTGGTTCTTGCTTTCATAGACTTCCTATATAGGATAAACTCAAATTTAGCTTTTCCTCTAATATAAACCATATTCCAATGGAACACTTTGAACTCCAATTTTTCATTCACCAGAGTTTCATTTTTTACAAGTAAATACATGATTTCGTTGTTCTCGCGGAAGAGAACACAAATCAATGTTGATCTTCCAAATAAGCAAACAGGTCCCACTCAAAATTTATTCCAAAGTTAGCAATTTCCTCATTTTTTTCCAACAATCCCTTGAATGGAAATTGGGAGAGACATAAAACGTGAAGCAAAGACTTGGTGATAAAGTTCAACGGTTGAAACCTGCATAGGATAGGTAGGTATTACCCTTTAAACCTTCCCTTGTGAAAGAATATTTACTTTACTAGCTAACTAGTAGACACACTGTCTTTGAACTGTTCTGCCGTTTATGTAAACGATGATATGCTCCATATAGGATTCTTCCTAACACAATTCAGTTCTCATTATCATATTCGTTTTTAACCATGAACATATGTCTGGTTCTGCGAAAATTCTTAAGAATTGAGCCCCACATAATTCTCTCAAAAGAGGCCCCACTTCTCTCTCACATAGGTGATTTCTTATTATAAGTAACCCGCATTACTTGGCTCGATTTTCGACGCATAAAAATGTTGCTTATCCTTCATCCGTATGGGCATCACTGTTGCATCACAAGAATGGACATGAGGCAACATTTTGCCACAGTGATTCAATTAAGTCTTTATAATTAGGTTGTCCCTTTGAACCTACATCTTGGGATCTCTAGTCAACTATGTTGTGTTTCCTTTATATTTACTTATCCGTTCAAGGGCTTAAGTCTCATTCATTTCTATGATTTCCCAACTAATTCTCTATTTAACCCTTTGGTTAGCGGATCCTCAATGTTATCATTTGACCTTACATAGTCAATAGTGATAACTCTAGTTGAAAGTAGTGATAAGTGTATTTTTGCACACTTATTTAATACTTAACTATACTTATTATTGATAAAAATGAGCGAATTTCTATTCACAATTATGTAAATGATAACTCTAGTTGAGAGTAGTTATCTTATGGTATTGTGTCTACGACGTATATGTTAAGACTTACCATTGTACCTATTACTCTGTGCCCTTTCAATTGCTGATTGATTATCACAATATATGCAAATTGTTGGCACATGTTTCGACAATTTTGGAAAATCCTCTAAGAAGTTACGTAACCACTCAATCTCTTCACTGCATTTATCTAAAATTATAAACTCAGATTTCTTGATAGATCTAGCTATAACAGATTGTTTAGAGGATTTCTAGGATATAGCTGTACCTCCCAATTTAAACACAAATCCACTAGTGATTTGGAGTCTTTCATACCAGATATCTAATTTGCATCACTATATCCTTCAATGGCTGCTGGATATCTGGTATAGTGCAGTCCAAAATTACGAGTATATCTTAAGTACCTTAGTACTCTTATTAATCCTTTCCAGAGGTCAGCTCCTGGATTACTTGTTTGTTTACTAAATGTGTATGATATGTCTGGTCTTGTACAACTCATCAAATACATCAGACTTCCAATAATTTTAGAGTATTCTACTTGAGAGACACTTTCCCCTTTGTTTTCAGATAGATGCTGACTCGTATATATTGGTGTTCTATCCATTCCAGTATCATTTTTACTATACTTTTATAGAATTTTGTCCACATAATGTGACTAGCTTAGAAAGAGTCCATCTGATGTTCTGTTAATTTTAATTTCAAGTATGACATTAGCTAAACCCATATCTTTCATGTCAAACATTGAATTTAACATATTTTTAGTGGATTTAATCATCTTGTCGTTGCTACCAACAATAAGCATGTCGTCAACATAAAAATATAAAATGACGTAACCATTTTCGGTGTCTTTGATATAAACACATTTGTCACACTCGTTAATCTTAAATCCACATTACATCATAATATTGTTAAATTTTTCGTACCATTATTTTGGAGTTTATTTCAAGTCATACAATGATTTCACCAATTTACAGACTTTCTTTTCTTGTCCTGATGATGAAAAACCCTCGGGTTATTCCATATAGATTTATTCATCTAAATCTCCATTTAGAAAAAGCAATTTTAACATCTATTTGATATACTTCAAGATTTCTCAGAACTGTAATCGTAACTATCATCCTAATATAGATGTTATTCTCGTTATTGAAGAATATGTATCAAAGTAATCAAGGTCTTCTCATTGTCTGTAATCTTTTATTACTAATCTGGCCTTATACCTTTCGATTGTTCCATCTGCTATCATTTTCCTTTTGAAAACTCATTTGTAGCNCTTAGAAAGAGTCCATCTGATGTTCTGTTAATTTTAATTTCAAGTATGACATTAGCTAAACCCATATCTTTCATGTCAAACATTGAATTTAACATATTTTTAGTGGATTTAATCATCTTGTCGTTGCTACCAACAATAAGCATGTCGTCAACATAAAAATATAAAATGACGTAACCATTTTCGGTGTCTTTGATATAAACACATTTGTCACACTCGTTAATCTTAAATCCACATTACATCATAATATTGTTAAATTTTTCGTACCATTATTTTGGAGTTTATTTCAAGTCATACAATGATTTCACCAATTTACAGACTTTCTTTTCTTGTCCTGATGATGAAAAACCCTCGGGTTATTCCATATAGATTTATTCATCTAAATCTCCATTTAGAAAAAGCAATTTTAACATCTATTTGATATACTTCAAGATTTCTCAGAACTGTAATCGTAACTATCATCCTAATATAGATGTTATTCTCGTTATTGAAGAATATGTATCAAAGTAATCAAGGTCTTCTCATTGTCTGTAATCTTTTATTACTAATCTGGCCTTATACCTTTCGATTGTTCCATCTGCTATCATTTTCCTTTTGAAAACTCATTTGTAGCCTAATTGTTTACTTCCTGGAGAAATATCCACTAGCTCCCATGTATGATTTTGCAAAATGGAATCCATTTCAGTTTTAATGACCTCTTTCTACTAAGGTCCTTCTGAAAAGTTCACAACTTCTTGATAACTTCGAGGATCACTTTCTAACATATAAGTTAGAAAATCAGGACTATAAGATTTTTCTGTCATTTCCCTTTTGCTACGTCTTGGTTCAACCTCAACCTCTTCTTCTAATTCTCGATCCCGACTATTTTCAACAATAGTCTCATGTGTCCGTTTAGAAGATCTTGCATCCTCTTTGGATTTGTACGAAAATACATGTTCAAAGAATAAAGTATTTCTCGATTCCATTATCGTGTTTTTGTGTATGTCTGGAATTTTAGATTCATGCACAAGAAATCGATAAGCACTACTATTATGTACATAGCCAATGAAGATACAATCTACAGTGTTCAGGCCTATCTTTATCTTCTTAGGTTTTGGAACAGCCACTTTAGCAAGACACCCCACATTCGTAAGTATTTATAGGAAGATTTTCTTTCTTTCCATAACTCATAAAGGGTTTTTTCCATTTTATTTCAGAGCACCTTATTTAAAAGGTAATTTGCTGATAGCACAACTTCTCCCCATATGTTCTGAGATAAACCAGAACTTACTAACATTGCATTCATAATTTCTTTTAAAGTACAGTTTTTTCTTCAACAATACCATTTTGTTGCGATGTGAATAAGGTGCGATAGTTTCATGTATGATTCTGTGCTGTGCACAAAATTTAGCAAATGTTGTTTCATACTCACCACCTCTATCACTTCTCAATACTTTAATTTTCTTATTGAGTTGATTTTCAACTTCATTCTTATAGGGAATAAATTTCTCTATAGTTTCGTCATTACTTTTAAGCAGATACACATAACAGTATTTTGTGTTATCGTCGACAAAAGTAATGAAGTACTTGTTGCCTCCTCTTGTTTGTACAAGTTTCAAATCACAAACGTCGCTGTGAATTAAATCAAGTGGTTCTATATTCCGTTCAATTGATTTAAATGATGACCTTGTCAATTTTGTCTCAACATAAGTTTCGCACTTATGGTTGGAATCAATGTGGAACGTGGGTATGCAATTTAAGTTAACTAGTCTACGTATAATATCATAGTTAACATGTCATAATTTACCATGCCACAAGTTGGAAAACTCAAGCAAGTAAGTAGAAGAGTTTATTTTATTTATTTTTGGCTTAACAACCATTACATTTAGTTTAAACATATCATCGGAAACATAACTTTTTCCGACAAACATTCAACTTTTTGACAAAATAACGTTGTGTGACTTAAATACAATACGGAAACCATGCTTATTCAAAAGTGACCCGGACACTAGGTTTTTGTGGATTTTCGGCACATACAACACATTGTTAAGAGTCAACTATTTTCTCGAAGTCATCTTCAGAACCACCTTTCATTGACCTTTGATTTCAGAAGTTGCTGAATTTCAATAAACAACTTCTCTCCATTCTCAATTGTTTCGAAAGCAGTAAACAGCTCTTTATCAGAACACACATGCCTCGTAACTCTGGTGTCAATCCACCACTCTTTTGGGTTAGAACTCACCATGTTCACTTCAGAAATAACGACTATGAGATTCATCTCCGACACATCATGTGCCATATAATCAACCACATTTGCTTCTTTCCTCTTCTTTGGGAATCTGCACTCTGAGACTTGTAACCCACTTTGTCACAATTGAAGCATTTTCCTTGAAACTTCCTTTTAGAAATTCCACCTTTAGGTCCTAATTTCGTCACTTTGCCACCGGATGACCCAGACTTAGTTTTGTAGGTCTTACTACTTTGACCATGCTTCACAACATTAACTTTAGCAACACCAGGATTGAACAACTTCTTCTCGGAACTATTATTGTCTTCTTCAATTCGAAGTCTAACATTTAGTTCTTCGATTTCATTTCCTTTCGTTAGTGTTTCAGATAATTCTTGAAGTCTTTTCACGCGGGGGCAATTTTTCAACAATTGCAGCCATTTGAAAAGTTTCGGCACAGAAAATCCGAATGGTTCTAAGCATAAAGTGCACTGATCGCTTGAACATCTCCCTCAGCCTCATTAAGTTTTAGAGCACTTTCAATCAATAATCTCGCAAGATTCAAGGTGGTCAGATAAAATAGCATTTTCTGCTGCCATCTCTTGAAANCGTGAAGAATTACTTGGAGTTCTTGTACTTGACTGATTACTATTTTGAAATCCACCATCTTATAATTTAAGAATCGACCAACAATGAATTTCTTGGTCTCAGCATTTTCAGTCTTATATTTTCGATCCAATGACTCCCACAACTCCTTTACAGTCTTCAAAGTACTATACACGTTGTATAGCGAATCTGCTAAACTGTTCATAATGTAATTTCAGCATAAAAAGTCCGAATGTTTCCACCCATCCAGTGCACTGACCGCTTGAATATTCTCCCCACCCTCTTTGAGTTTCGGAGCAGATTCAGTCAAGAACCTCGCAGAATTCAAAGTGGTCAGGTAAAACAACATTTTCTGTTGCCACCTTTTGAAATTCAATCCATTGATCTTCGCCGATTTTTCTCCATGATTAACTGGATCAGTAACGGCATGGCCAGTTGGTTGAGCCACAATCTGGCTCATAGCATAGCCTGACAATTTAGGCACATCAGTATTTGGCTCTTGAGACACAACGAAACTTGGCCTTTGAGCTACAGTAGAACCCACAGCCTGATTTTCAGTAGCCACGGTTTGGATATTGTCATGTCGTTGCCATTTCTGAAAATCAAACAAAATTACTTTCTGAAATTAAGAATATAATTTTTTTTCTTTTGGAATTTGTTTTAAATTTGTTAGAATAAAATAAATAATATTTGTGAACAAATAATCTAAACAGAGAATAAATAATTCAGTTGGACTTTAAAACCCGAGGCCCGTGTGAACACAGTTTCCTCAAAACAACTTCGTCTTCTCACCGTAGGTGCTTGAGATTTAATTTGAGTGTTTATTTTCCAGGATACAACGATAAATCAGTAGAGTCCGAGCACTACAAATTCTATTCCAACAAACTGACTTAGCATGTGAACAATATCACCACCAAGACCTTGACAAACAGTAAAATATATACGCAGACATAGGACAATTTCGTGTGTTTTGAAACTATAACGCAGACTCTTTTTTCATATCTGGAACAGTGAAAAACGAGGCTTCATATAGACATAACACCAGAATTACGAGTTAAATATGTATATTAACTCAATGGCAATAATGATTCGAGTTTCACAAACCAAAAGCCCACTGGAGTTTCAACAGTTTCAAACTTAATAATAATAATCATTGGAGTTTTAGAAATCAAAAATCAGTTGTCGAAAGCAAAAAAAAAAAAAATTTGACAAAACGTAAGCCCTCATAAGGAGCCGATTTTTTGCCATTCGTGTACGCAGGTCGCCCCTGCATACAAGTTCAAGGTCCGTAATTTGCACCCCTCTGCGTGCGCACGTAGAGAGAGTATCTATTCTACACATGATTACACACTTCTAAAGTATAGCCATAGATAAAGTGGTTCTTCCTGTCATAGACTTTCTATGTGCGATAAACTCAAATTTAGTTTTCCCTCCAACATAAACTATATTCCAATTGTCACTTTGAACTCCAATTTCTCAATCACCCGAGCTTCATTTTTCACAAGTAAATACATGATTTCGTTATTCTCGTGGAGGAGAACACAAATTAATGTTGATCTTCCAAAATAAGCATACGAGTCTCACTCAAAATTTATGCCAAAGTCAACAATTTCCTCATTTTTTCCAACACAAATACCATAAAATTATAATGTATAAATGATGTTAAGATTAAAGCTATCATATACCAACGACAACTTTATAACTTTTCTTGTGATTTATTTAAGATGATTATTTGACTATATCTCTATTCTTTTTTCGACTTTAATCCTGTCCGAGTTCCTAGTATTATACGTTCTCGAAATCTCAAGTCTTTCTAAAACTCTTATGTTTACTCCTATTCGAAGTTCTAAAGACTATACACTCCTAAAATCTTTGTTCTTTTTCTATTTTTAATTTGGGTAATCAGCACATAATGTCTCCACCTTTCACTATTATTGTGAAAAATGTCCATACCTTTCATTTTTTTATTTATATTTTCACGTTTCATTTCGCAAAATGTCATTTTCATCAATTTTCTTAATTAAAAATTGTAAAATGACGAATATACACTTCTATTTAAACAAAAGAAAAAAAAATTAATTGCATCATAGTCCCAATTTTTTTTAAAAGCGCAAATGAGTTTAAAATAAATTATTAAAATGTAATTAGCATACAATGTCCATACTTTTCACTATTATTGTAAAAAACGTCAATACTTTTTTTTTTTTTTGCATTTTTACTCTTAATTACACATTTGATTACGCAAACCATCATTTCTATCCATTTTCATCCAATTTCTCAATAAAAAACTATGATATGACGAATATATCTTCATATTTAAATAAAAAAGCTAAACAATTAATTGCAACCATAATCCCAAATTTTTTAAAAATTTGCAAACAAGTCCCCAATAAATTATTTAAAAAAATTATTTTTTTAAAAAAAAGTGCAAATGAGTTCCAAATTAAATTTATTTAAAAATTTAAAAAATCTAAAAAAAAAGTACAAACGAGTCCCAAAAGCTAAACAATTAATTGCAACCAAAATCCCAAATTTTTTAAAAATTTGCAAACAAGTCCCCAATAAATTATTTAAAAAAATTATTTTTTTTAAAAAAAAGTAACAAATGAGTTCCAAATTAAATTTATTTAAAAATTTAAAAAAAAAGTGCAAACGAGTCCCAAATAAATTATTAAATAATTAGAAATTAAAAAAATGTTATTTTTATTTAAATATGATGATATATTCATTATTTCACAGTTCTTTATTAAGAAATTGAATTAAAATGATGGTTTGCGCAATCAAATGTGTAATTAAGGGTGAAAATGTAAAAAGAAAAAAGAAAGGTAGGGATGTTTTTCATAATAACCGGGAAATGTAGGGATATTATGTATTAATTACTCTTTTAATAATTTGTTTGACTCATTTGCGCTTTTTAAAAAAAATTGGAACTATATTTGCAATTGATTTTTTTTTTTCTTTTTTTGTTTTATTTAAAGAGAATGATATATTCGTCATTACACAATTGTTAATTGAGAAAATAAATTAAAATGACATTTTGCGCAATAAAATGTGAAAATAATGATGAAAATATCAAAAAATAAAAGGTAGAAACGTTTTCCATAATAAAAATGAAATGTGTCCTTTTTAATTTCTAAATCCTGTAAAAAAAGGTAAATTCTCTCATGTTCAAGTTTAGGTGGGCCCGACCCGTTAAGATAGGCCCAAGAGCATGTAGCGTGTCATGTTTTGTGAAAAATCAGAACACACATGCCTCGTAGCAACATCGTCAATCCACCACTCTTTTGGGTTAGAACTCACCATATTCACTTCAAAAATGACAGCTACAAGATTCATTTTTGACACATCATGTGAAATGTAATCAACCACATTTGCTTCTTTCTTATTTTTCTTCTTTGACAATCTGCACTTCGAAGACTTGTACCTACTTTGTCACAATTGAAGCATTTTCCTTGAAATTTCTTCTTAGAAATGCCACCTTTCGGTTCTAGCTTAGTATATTTGGTACCAGATATCTTAGCACATTTGCCACCAGATATCCTAGACTTGTTCTTGAAGGTTTTAGAATTTGACTGTACTCAACAACGTGGCAATAGCCACAATAGGATTGAACCTTTTTCTTTTCAGAACTTCTGTTGTATTCTTCAATTCGAAGTCTAACAATCAGTTTTTCGACGTTCATTTCCTTACGCTTGTGTTTAAGATAATTCTTGAAATCTTTCCACGAGGGTGGCAATTTTTCAATAATTACAGCCACTTGAAAAGTTTAACTCAAAATCATCCATTCTGCATGAATCTCGTGAAGAATTACTTGGAGTTCTTGCACTTGACTGATTACTGTTTTGGAATCCACCATCTTATAATTTAAGAATCGACCAACAATGAATTTCTTGGTCTCAGCATCTTCAGTCTTATATTTTCGATCCAATGACTCCCACAACTCCTTTGCAGTTTTCAAAGTACTATACATGTTGTATAGCGAATTTGCTAAACTGTTCATAATGTAATTTCAACATAAAAAGTCCGAATGTTTCCACCCATCCAGTGCGCTGACGGCTTGAATATTCTCCCTACCCTCTTTGAGTTTCGGAGTAGATTCAGTCAAGAACCTCGCAGAATTCAAGGTGGTAAGGTAAAACAACATTTTCTGTTGCCACCTTTTGAAATTCAATCCATTGAACTTCGTCGATTTTTCTCCATGATTAACTGGATCAATAACGGCATGGCCAGTTGGTTGAGCCACAATCTGGCTCATAGCATAGCCTGACAATTTAGCCATAGCAGTATTTGGCTCTTGAGACACAACGAAACTTGGCATTTGAGCTACAGTAGAACTCACAGCCTAATTTTCAGTAGCCACGGTTTGGATATTGTCATGTCGTTGCCATTTCTGAAAATCAAACAAAATTACTTTCTGAAATTAAGAATATAATTTTTTTCTTTCGGAATTTGTTTTAAGTTTGTTAGAATAAAATAAATAATATTTGTGAACAAATAATCTAAACAGAGAATAAATAATTCAGTTGGACTTTAAAACCCGAGGCCTGTGTGAACACAGTTTCCTCAAAACAAATTCGTCTTCTCACCGTAGGTGCTTGAGATTTAATTTGAGTGTCTATTTTCCAGAATACAACGGTAAACCAGTAGAGTCCGAGCACTACAGATTCTATTCCGACAAACTGACTTAGCATGTAAACCATATCACCACCAAGACCTTGACAAACAGTAAAATATATATACAGACATAGGACAATTTCGTGTGTTTTGAAACTATAATGCAGACTTTTTTTTTCATATCTGGAACAGTGAAAAACGAGGCTTCATATAGACATAACCACAAAATTATGAGTTAAATATGTATATTAACTCAATGGCAATAATGATTGGAGTTTCACAAACCAAAAGCCCGCTGGAGTTTCAACAGTTTCAAACTTAATAATAATAATCATTGAAGTTTTAGAAATCAAAAATCAGTTGTTGAAAGCAAAAAAAAAAAAATTTGACAAAACTTAAGCTCTCATAAGGAGCCGATTTTTGGTCATTCGTGTACGCAGGTCGCCCCTGCATACAAGTTCAAGGTCCGTGATTTGCACCCCTCTGCGTGCGCATGTAGAGAGAGCATCTATTCTACACATGATTACACACTTCTAAAGTATAGCCATAATAAAGTGGTTCTTGCTGTCATAGACTTTCTATGTGCGATAAACTCAAATTTAGTTTTCCCTCCAACATAAACTATATTCCAATTGTCACTTTGAACTCCAATTTCTCAATCACCTGAACTTCATTTTTCACAAGTAAATACATGATTTCGTTATACTCGTGGAGGAGAACACAAATTAATGTTGATCTTCCAAAATAAGCATACGGGTCCCACTCAAAATTTATGCCAAGATCCCGTAGAATGCAGTTGTCTAAGATCACGATTACAGAGTAAGTTGTATTGCGTATTTCTTTAGTATTTTGAGTTGTATAGAATTACATTTTCATATATATATAATTCTTACATTTTAGTACGTTTACATATATATTGATTAAATATTAATAAATGACCTCGCTTTTACGATCGCTGATTGTCGACGTTGACCCGTCAACGTCCTCTCGGGCTGAATACGAATGCTGGGTCCGTCCCTGCTAGCCTCCCAATCCTAGGAAAGTATTTTCCTAAGGGTTCTTCGACAAAAAACGATTCACTTTCAATGTCATCAATTTGGAGGAGGGAAACGAGATGAAGAACATACAAAGAGAGTCAAAAGAAGAATAAAGATATCTCACAGTTTAACAACATTTCTTCTAACAAAATCTTAGCAGAGTCTCTCGGTCATTATTTCAATGATTGTATAGCTTTAATTATGATATTGATTATGAAATGAGGGTCTTAACATAGATTGATCTACAGTTCACCAAAATTGTATTACCACCATCATGTTCAACAATGATATCTACAATTTGGTTCTCGTTTGCATAATAGACTGGTATATATTAGCAGTTGTATTTGAGAATGTACGATAAATCACATGATTATTGATTGGGGGTGTATTGTGAAAATTATGTCAATTAAAATAATGAAGAGGATTGGAATCAATGTTGGTTATATGTTCAGCAGTAAGATCATGATTTAAAGATTTAACTAGAAGGGCAGCGAGCTATTGGCACAATCCGCCTGAAGCTGGAAATAGAAGAGTTAATTTTCTCGGCTCTTTTCCATGTCGTCGATGCTAAAACATTCTACAGCTATTCCTTGAACGTGTTTGATCGCATGAAATTGGAGTGGTACCTTGAACTTGGCATCAATGATCCAAGTATATCCAAGATAGAGACTTCAAATGTGTGGTAGTCGAGTCTAAATCATTCCTCAAAGAAGAATCTTATTTTGCTGATACCAAGTTTTAAAGATGATGCAAATGATGATCACCCAATTATTACAATTCCATCTTATCAACGTATTACAGATACATCAAAATTTGCTTGTGAAGGATTATCTAAAGGCAAACAACATCAAATAACACCATGTGTTATGGTAATGAGACAAGCATCGACTATTCTAATACCCAACCTTCCCAAATTATTTCTGCCCCATCAACTCATTACAACTCCAGAGATTAGCAAAGTGGAGCATAGAGACATTCTCAATTTTGATACAATGGCCACAGGAGAATCTAAGTCTACTTCATAAGCCTCGACATTTGCTCCAAAATATGTTAGATGCTAAAGGAGGAGAAGAGTTAAAATAGACTTTCAAATGATGTAACAATTCTCAATTCAAAAAGATAATAGGGAAATGTTGAATTTGGGAAAAGAGAATCTCACAAACTGGGTGATCTTGATGTCGTTTTCTCAGGTGGGCGTGCCCATTCAAATTTATGTTATTCGCACAAAACGTCCATATGTTTGAAATTTATTGTGCAAAACGTTCATACTTTCCATTTTTCACATTTTTCACCCCTATTTACACATTTTATTGCGGAAATGATCATTTCCATTTATTTTCATCAAATTTCTCAATAAAAAGTTGTGAAATTACGAATATACCATTATATTTAAATAAAAAAAATAGAAGAAAAATAAAGAACTAATTGCAAACATACTGCCATTTAAAAAAAAAAAAGTACAAACGAGTCCCAAATAAATTATTAAATAATAAGAAATTAAAAAAAATGTTATTTTAATTTAAATTTGATGGTATATTCATTATTTCACAATTCTTTATTAAGAAATTGAATTAAAATGATGGTTTGCGCAATCAAATGTGTAATTAATGGTGAAAATGTAAAAAAAAGAAAGGTAGGGACGTTTTTCGTAATAACCGGGAAATGTTGGGATATTATGTATTAATTAATCTTTTCATAATTTATTTGACTCATTTGTGCTTTTTAAAAAAATTTGGAACTATATTTGCAATTGATTTTTCTTTTCTTTTTTTGTTTTATTTAAAGAAAATAATATATTCGTCATTACACAATTGTTAATTGAGAAAATAAATTAAAATGACATTTTGCGCAATGAAATGTGAAAATAATGATGAAAATATCAAAAAATGAAAGGTAGAAACGTTTTCCATAATAAAAATGAAATGTGTCATTTTTAATTTCTAAATCCTGTAAAAAAAGGTAAATTCTCTCATGTTCAAGTTCAGGTGGGCCCGACCCGTTAAGATAGGCCCAAGAGCATGTAGCGTGTCATGTTTTGTGAAAACTTTAGGCCCGTCATGGCCCTGGCTTTCTCCTGGTTTCCATTTTCCTTATTCATAAAGGGAGTTATCCATAATTATAAGAAAACTGAGGGGGCAATTGAGGTATTATAACTCTGATCGCATTGCTAACCCTAGATATATATTTCGAGGATCACCAATCGTTTCTCTTCCACCTTTCCACTTCCGACTGCTAGGGTTTTGTCGAACTTCAGAAACAGCTAATCTCTATTGCTTGCATATCCCTAAGCCATGGTTAGTATGGGAATTTCTCCATTGATTCATATTATTTTGTATTGATTAACTATCAATTATATATTTTTGGTTACAAAATCATATTCATTGATAGAATGCTTCAGAAGGAAGTCCATTTTTGTAGCTCTTGTGGTGATTTGAATGTGATACCATATCGGTTATGCGTATTTATAATTTGAGATGAAAATGTCAGATGATAGTTTGAGACATGCTTCTCATTACTGATTCGAATGGAATCAGCAGGACCTGGCGAACAAATTCTTGATGGGAATCATCATCTTTATAATGCTTTGTTTTAGTGGTTACATCTCCTGGTTTTCCTTGGCTTCTTAATTTAATTTAATTTAATTTTTTAATATAAATCAATGCACAAAATGTTACATTATATCATCTTTCAAAAAGCTAATCTTGAGCCTAAAGAAGTCAATAAGTTTAAAGAAAACGTGAATTTATGTTTGAAATGTGTCTTACGATGGTGACACTGATTTTTTATTGCAAGTATCTTTTAGCAATTGTGTATTGAACCTAATGTCTATCCCAAATTTTTATTATCTTTTTCCGGGATTAACAGTCGAGGAGAAAGACCAGAGAGCCCAAGGAAGAGAATGTTACCCTTGGACCTGCTACCAGGGATGGGGAAATTGTTTTTGGTGTTGCCCACATCTTTGCCTCCTTTAACGACACCTTCATTGTGAGTAATCATTCTTGATTTTTTGTGTTTGATGATCCTTTGAGAAGTTAAGAAAAGAAAGCAATTGAACTTTGTAGCATGACTTAAGGTTACTAATGCATTTTTTATGCAGCATGTGACCGATTTGTCCGGTAGGGAAACGATGGTTCGCATTACCGGTATGTACTATTGCTCAAGGTTTCAATGCAGATTTTATGATTGCATTGATAATTAATCTACAACACATTTCTTAGTGTATGGCTCTGTTCTGTATGGACCTTGTGTTAGTTCAAGAGTAGTAATGTGACTGCAGATGTCTATTTGTGGGTGTTGTGTACTTGAACAATTTTTCAAGTTCTTGTCATTTTGGTTGATGGAAATATGATCTGCCATTTATATTAGCTTATGAATTAAGAAGAAAATTGTAGTTTTAGCTAAGTACTGGTGATAATAACTTCACTTGATTTTTTAATTGTTTCCGACTTGGATATTTCATTAACTCTGTATTAGAGGGAGTGTGTCAAAGAAAATTCTTTTCTGAATGAAACTTAGTTAGGGCCTTGTGGGCGATTCCATGCATGTAGTACTGATGTCTATTTGTTGTAGATGATGAATAACAACTAATACTGTTTGGCATGCATAGTTTTCTTGCTATCTTTATATGACATGAAATCCAATGCTGTTGTCGTGAAGTTGATTTCTGTGTTACTTCTCTTTTCTTTCTGTATTTTTTCAATTCTTTTACTCAAGTTTGTACCTCATGAGCATTGGAAATCAGATCCAGTTTGTGCTTCAGCATGCCTAAATTGCTTTTGTAATATGCAATCACCCTTCTGATTCCAGGTGGTATGAAGGTGAAGGCTGATAGGGATGAATCTTCCCCATATGCTGCTATGCTTGCAGCACAAGACGTCTCTCAAAGATGCAAGGTGAAAAACCGTTGTCTACTAAAATTGATGCATTATAATGGAGGGTTGAATTTGTCCCGTATTTCATCTATGCTCATGTTTTGTTGTAGCATGTATTTATCATCTTAAAGAGTTTTGTCACAGGGCGATGAAATGAAATATTAAATTTTTGTGATCGTTGAAATTTGCAGGATCTGGGCATTAATGCTCTTCATATTAAGCTTCGTGCAACTGGAGGGAACAAGACAAAGACCCCTGGCCCTGGTGCCCAGTCTGCGCTTAGAGCCCTTGCTCGTTCTGGAATGAAAATTGGTCGTATAGGTATTAAATTCCCAAAATTTGTTGGGCTCTTAAATAACTAATTGTTGACATAATTTGCACTCACATGACATTGACCTTTGTTTGAATCCATTATGTGCTGAGTTTGCCAATTTATTGTTAATGATGGATATTATTATTATTATTTTTTATGTGTAAATTAAAATTCTTTTTTTGAATAAAATGAGATATGCACTTTCATCCTTGTCACACTTGAATTGATGTCCAAAATTATCTTCCTCTCACCACTTACATTTCATTTTCTACTTTTACTGTCAATTTTTTTTTATTAAAATGACTTAACTGTTTGTATTATCTACTCTCATTTCAGAGGACGTGACTCCAATTCCCACGGACAGCACTCGTAGAAAGGGTGGCAGAAGGGGAAGAAGGCTGTGATTTTTCCTTGTGGGCAATCGTACTTGCTGGTTTTGGTGGGACTTAACTAGTCGCAAGTTTATTATTCTCATTTTGCGTATTTTTGAAGTATGTAGTTTAAACACAAGTTTTGTTGTCAAATTATGAGAATGATTTTACTGGATTACAAGCCAAATACCATTTGACTTTTATTTATCATCCGATCGGTTTTTTTGATGGTGTTAGTTATTTGTTGTGATGTTATCTCAGTTGCATTTACATGTTTTGGTAATTTCCTGGATTTGAAAGCAGCATTGGATCATTACCTTTCTGTTGCTCTAATATTCTATAGATACAAGGATCCTTGCATCAATTACAACTGTTCAAATTTTGTCTTGGTCCAACTGAATTGTGTGGAACCTGTTTTTGGAAGCAATGTTTTATAACTACTAAATTTGTACTCGTTTATTCCCCGATAGAATTGCCGCAGTTCGACTGTGTGTTAGTTTCATTCACTAGCATTTGATTTTCATAGTTGGCAATTTTAGTTGTCTAACTTTTGTCAACTTATGGAGCGAATTGTAATATTATTGGGATTTTTCATGTAGAAGTAGGCAAAATAGTTTGGGATTTCACGCAGTTGATTTTATGATTTATACCCAACACGACCATATAAGCTAGTATGCCAAAACAATGTACAAAATTATGCTTGTAACAGGCATTGTGGCTTATGGCTCGTCATCTTGTGCCTCGACTGAGTAGGGCCACACCCTAAGAACTAAGGCTAACTCGAAGTACCAGCATAGCATGTTCATCTTACATCCCTTGTTGGGCATAATTCTTAAAGCATGCCAATGGACATTAGGGCTAGAACTTACAGCTGATGAACATGGGTAGATTATCATCCCATATCCAAATATTAGCTGTTAATGCTAGTAGGCAAGTAGTAAATGAGTTTCTGCGTTTATCTATCCTTCTGGACAAATAAGCAGAATCAATCACTTCAAATCCACAATGACATTCATTTATCTTCTGGAGAAGTACAGACCACAGCAGGGGAAAACAGAAGGAAACTTGGAACCAAAAATGGAGAATTAATGGGTAGAAAAGCTTAGGCAAAACAACTACACATAACACAAGTCCATTCTCCTTTTCACAGTTTCAGCTTTTCTACTAGAGATTTACTATCAAGTCCTTTACTGTAGAAGTTCTCTACGTATTCTTGCTTTGAGAACATACGATACTGAGCTGGTTTCTCAGGTGTAATCAACTCTGGCAGTGGTCCGTAGTGATTGGATTCATCCCAATTGCCAACGTCAAACCAATGAACAATTGAAATCCGTGGTTCCTTGTGCGAATTAGCCTTAACACGATGCTGCACACTTTTGTACTCGCCATTGGAGACAATCTGAAAAAGGAAACCCTTTTTACCATTTGTCTCGATATGTATCATGATTTCGATTAATGGATTTCTTGACATGAGAAATCAAGAAAAAAAGATTAAATTACCTGGAGGAAGTCACCAATATTGATGATTAATCCACCTCGAAGAGGCTTTACATCTACCCATTTCTCCTCATGCTTCACTTGCAATCCTGGAACTTGATTAGGCAATAAAATTGTCATGACCCCAGGATCAGTATGATCCGAAAGTCCCACTGTCAAGTCGGGTTGAGGGCAATACGGGTAGAACATCCCTCCAAATATCCTAGTCTCCAAGAGGGATGATTCCTTGAGCTTTCTTGAATCCAGTCCCAATCCTTCTGCTAATAACTCCCCCACAATGTTCCCCAACTCAGCCGCGTTCTTGTCCCATTCTACCTGTCCATTAAATTTTGAGTAAATAAAAAATGTCCTCGGCAATAGTTTATATGGTTCAACATTATATTGGAACGAGTTGTCTAAAAGTTGTGCACATGGGTGTGTGTCCAAGATTTAATTCAAAACGAGACATTTGATAAAATAATGAATTTGACATGTACACGAAGGATGTGTTGAAGACAAAATTTGGATGAACTTTTAGACGGGATAGTTCAACATTACCAGCTCGTTGCGGTATATATCAGGTATTTGATCAATCTGTGGCGCTGCAGGCGCCATCCAGACAGAAACATAGTCATGCCATGTAGCAACTTTGGACTGGAACAAGTCATAGTTGCTAGAATAAGTTACTCCACTTTGCCCTTGACGCACATAATACTTCGCCTTCAACTCATGAGGTTGCTCATGGAATGACTTTATAGCAGCAGTTATTTCATCAAGAACAGACAACGGTATGCAATGGTTTATAACTTGGAAGAAGCCCCAAGTATTTGCTGCTGCTCGAACTTGTTCAACAATTATAAGCCGATGATCAGCCGAGTTTACGTTAGAAAGATCGATTATGGGAATTCCAGAAGATGTGGATGTTGATTTAAGGTCAGAGATTTTTTCCTGTGGATGAATGAAGATACGAGGAATGGTTGTTATACCGGAATCTGATAGGCCTTTGACGCCGATTTTGGCTTCATCAAATTCCTTCACTTCTTGCAGACGATCATATGATGGTGGTGCAGCCATGACAACCTCCATTTCCGCCTTGTAAGAGTTTTGGTGTTCTGTTAATTTGTCATAGTTTCTTAGTAGGCCTGTGCTCTTTATACACAGTAGATCTGATATCAGCACAAACTATACCTATGTTTGCCCTCTATTTTTTCAAACTCATTTTCAACCACACATTCTCCTATAAAATAATTTTATACGCAAACCCAAAAATTTTTTTCGTACTTTTTAACCATATATTCTCTAACAAAACACTATTTTAAAGTGCATTTTGACAAAAAAATGGGCTCTCTTCTTTAACTTAAGTTTTAGCATTATTCTAAAATTTAAAACAATGTTGACAAACTCTATGTTGGTGCAACCAATGGACACAAAAACATGCACGCGAGTTGAAGCAATTCAACGTACGAGCGTATGTAATAGACACGCTGTATAGTTGAATAGACATACCTAATTGAAGAAAAATTAAGGTCCATTTGGCACGACTTTTGAAAGTCAATGAATTTTTGAGACTCAAAATTTGATTTTGGACTCGTTTGATTAATGTCATGAAAGTGTTTCTTTTATTTAGAAGTGTTTTTAAAGGAAGTTGATCTAATGTAACTTTATCTAAAAGCACTTTCGGAAGAAGAAGCCATTTTAAAAATTAGTTTTTAGACAAAAATTAAGGTAATATCTTTCCAAAATTTTTCTATAGAAAGTAAAAATTAAAGCCATGTCAAACGGCTCTAAACTTAGTATTCATTACAATTCTTGTTCCATTTCCGCACTAGTTGTAGATGCTAAGTGATTCCCGATTTCTTTATATTATCGTTGCATCAAACCTAATGTAAGGACAAGAAAAAATTGGCCGGCAGGCATTATAGAAGACAGTTATATAATGATAAAATGCTAAACGCGATTCCTATTCTGACATTGACAATTAGTTTTATTGTTGTTTTATTCATAAATTAAATTTGTGTATTAGTAAGGGACAAGGCAGAATATGGAGTCTTTGCTTGGGTCTACAATGGGAATCAAATCCCCGTTATTTTTTGCTCTCTGATTGGAAAACATAGATCTTATTATTATTAGATTGACATCATTAAGTTGACTTTTTTAATTAAATATCATCTGATGGTGCATTTATTGAAATAAAAACAGGTAAAAAAACAGAACAATCCCGCTACGCGTACCCGGTTCCTTACACGGTGATGTGGCAACCCAGCCCAAAACGTTGACCAGGCCCAAAATTAAAAAAGCCCCAAATCAAGTAGCCCTTAATCAGTTCCCCTTCCCCAAATCTTTGTGAAGTGCGAGAAACCCATTGAAACCCTTGACGAAATCTCCTTCAAAATTGAGAACCCATATCAGTCCCACAATTCTTCAGATCCATCGACGGCGATGGAAACAATAGCCAAGAAATCTAATAACCCATATCACTGAAAATCCCCTAAATCTTGAGTACCCGAAATCCCCCAAAAATTGCTAACGGATGGGAAGGGTACCTCCAAAATCTGAAAACCATGGAAGGCGAGCGTAAACTATATCAAGCGTCTCTACGTTTGGTCGAAGGCTTGTTTGGGTTGTTGAAGCTGAAGGCTAAAATCTCCAACGAAGTTAGCAGGTTTCGAAATTCTATTTGCTCATTATGATTTGAATAAATATGTGTATTGATTACTAATATGTTGGTTGAAAACCAAATTTGTATTTTAATTTCATCTTCATTTCGAAGTTAGCAGGTTTTGAAATTTTATTTGCTCATTATGATTTGAAATGTTATGTGTGTTAGAATGACAGGAAAGAATGCTGGAATATGCCATAGCTGGAATGTAGTATTGTGCTTGTTGGTGTGCCTGAGCAATATGTGCATCGTCTCCCATTTGACATGGGGGTGCCTACATTTTCCTCCCCTTGCCCGAACTCCTATTTGTTAGCCCAATAATAAATAACCAAGAGAGGAGTGAATTGGTTNAAGAATAACTAACCAAGAGGGGGGGCGGGGGGGGGGGGGGGGGGGTAAATTGGTTTTTAGAACTTTTTCTAAGAATTAATCTAAATTCAAGCAAGTAAAGACTAAATAGATTAATTCAAATAGTAACCACAAATATAAAAGCGATAAGTAAAAGGAAGAAATGATGCAAATGATATATTTGTGGAGGTTCGATCCAAAGCAATGATCTACGTCCTCCGTTACCAAGCTCTCCGCCACGAGCAAGGTCTTTCCACTATATTGATTAACTTATGGTGCAATCCAACCATTTACAACGCTTCTGGTGACTTACAAACAAGGAGTATCAATCCTTATACAATGTTGAACTTTACGGGACCTCAACAAGACCCACACTATTGAGCTTTATGTGACCTCAATATGACCTACACGGTGGCTTACAACAAGGAGCACCGATCCTTATACAATGTTGATCTTTAAAGGATTTCAACACGACCCACACTTTATCAAAATGATTTTACAATGAAATTTCTCTCTTGATAAATGATACAAACAAATTAAGTACTAAGAGATGTAACACTTCAATGAATTACTAGGGGTGTTCAAAAGTCCCGAACCGAACCGGACCGAACCGAACCGAACCCGAACCGAACCGAGCGGTTCTTCATAAATTAAATACCCGAACGGGTACCCGAATCGAGAACCGATGGGTTTGGGTCGGGTCTCGGGTCTAGACCAAGAACCGAAGAACCGAACAAGAACCGAAACTAAATAATTTTTTTATTTTTTATATTGAATTAATTAAATTATTTTATTTTTTTC
>OU503051.1:17651393-17664878 GCA_912172775.2 Fraxinus pennsylvanica
ATCAAACATGGCACAATTGTGCCATTTGCATTCTTGTAGTAAAATTTTTTAGAGCAATGCTATGTAGCTACACTGGGGTTACAACCCCAGTCTAGTGGCACTACATTCTATGTTAAATGAAATGTAAAATGAAATGATTTATTTAATTTCATCTATCATTTAATGACACATTAACGCCACTTAAACTGGACTGTAATTTTAGCGGGACTAAATAGCATTACTCCATTTTTTTAATGTTGTTCTTCAACTTATAAATGATATTTTAGTAGGGAAGCAATGGCCAAATGTGATTAACACATGTGATGAGGAAAACATGCGTTGTGCATTTTATTAAGCATACTGTACAATAGTGCTTCTCAATCGACACTTTAGTAAGGATAAATTGGTCCTTCTGAGTATGCTGCCTAGTTGGCTTTGGCTCCTGGTGCGTTACTTGGATTGTCTTAGTTTAAAATTTATCTGACCCATTCACTTTAGATCAATGGTTGACATTAAATCCCATTTTCATATGGGTGTTTTGGGGTCTGACGGTTTGATTAATTCTTGGTTTTTCATTTTTGTCTAGTTCAGACTTTTTCTCTCTGGTTCTTTGAGTTCTCCTTCTTCTTCGATTCTAATCTTGTGATCTCTCATGAGATCCTAATCCTTTATAGTGAAACCCTGTGTAATTAGTCCTGCTACGGTATTTTGGGCCTTGTTATTGGTATGTAATATGTATATCTATAAGGTTGAGGGTTTTCTTGGTTTTGATTGTGTATAGAGTTTGATTTGGAAAATCCTTGTGGATTAATGATCAAGTCTAGTTTCTGATTTGATTTTCTTGATTATTGTACTCTTTCTTGAAGGTTATTTGCACATAGTGACCGGCTAGCCTATGAGCTCCCCAGATGAGGTTTGATTGAACTGAGTGAACAATTTTATTGGGTTCTTTATTGCTTTTTGTGTCCTTGGTTCGCTTGTATCATTAGTCTATTTTTGGGTCAAACTACCCAACTAGAGGTGTCAAGACGGACGGGTTGGCCAGATCCATGAAAATCGGCCCGAATCGACCAGGGCCGACCCGTGATCCGAGCGGGCGGTTCACGGGTTAAGGAGGTGTGACCCGCGGACTTCGCAGGTTGCACCTTCACGGGCCGCAGTTAACCCGCTGGCCCGTGAAATTTTTTTTTTTTAATTTGAAATATATAATTTTTGAACAAATATATTAAAGTAAATAATTGAAATGCGGATATACAAATATTAAAATATATAATTTTTGAACAATTAAATTATAATTAAGACTTAAGTAGGTGCCAACATAGTTGGGATGTACTTAAACTATAAATTATAATAAAATTAGGTGTCAACCTGGTTGGGATGTACTTATGTTATAAATATTTGATAATAGTAATTGAAAATGCATTTAATTGTTATTTATTTAAGTTAAATTTAACTTTACAAAGTTATAAATAATTCATGTAACATTAAATTTAAATTCTATGTAAACATTTCTTGGTGTAAATATGAATTTATCATTTTGTTCAATTTTTAGTTTACATTTAAAAAAAAAATATTTTTTGCTATAAATATGAAAAATTCTATATTTTTATAATTTTATTTATACAATNATATTTTTATAATTTTATTTATACAATAATACGGGCCAAATTGAAACATGACCCGCATGGGCTCGACCCGGATGGGTCAGCGGGTGGGCCTAGGTTGTAGTCCAAAATTTGTGGGCCGACCTAGAACCAGCCCGGAACCAGTAGCGGGTGGGCTTTTTTTCACGCGGGCCGTCCGACTCGACTCGGACCACCCGGATTGATACCTCTATACCCAACACATACAATTATAATGTCTTTCATAAAAATTACAAAAGAAGCAAACTTATAATTTTTTAGTGAAGAAAACTAGGCGTTGTCATCTATTCTACCGATAGGAAGAATGGCTAGTCATGACCATGGAATTAAATACTTATAAATAAAGAAACTTCTACATTACCTCATACTACATATAGATAAATGATTCAATAATCATCTTATGCTATGTATCGATAATACGATATATTAATTCATTAGTTGATAAACTTATACCGTATCTCAACACTTAAATTAAATATTAGTAACTCCACCGCTCGCTAACCGCAGGTTAGGCACTTGAGCGGTGGATACACCGCTCGCTAGCCCTCGAGACCACCGCTCAAGTGAAATCTGCTCGTGATTTTGGTAGTTTTTACAATTATATTCTACCTCAAACACTTTATTATTTGTTAGGCCTTTAAATTAGGATTCCACCATATGTTAGGTTCTTATTTTATTATATATATGAGGAATAAACATCTTGGAAAAATTATCTTACAAAATTTGTAATCCTCTATATTTGATATTAGTGAATTTTTCCTCCCATACCTAAGATTTTTTCCTGTCTTAGATTTGCACGTAAATCTTGTGTTCTTGTTCTTATATTTTCATATGGTCAATTATCATTTATTTCAGTGCAAAATGGCATCATACTAAAATGGTATCCATTTTTTCTAACAAGCGAATTTCCACATGGCCAATATAAAATTTAAAATTTTACTTTTGGATCGCAACACTAAATTTTCGTTATGGTGGGAAAAGATGAGGGCTGTCCTTGTACAAATGGACTTGGATGATACCATGTTAGGGTTTGATAAGATGCTTTCAACTTCTTTATCTTTCTAATCAAATTCTTCAGGAAGTTTTAAAGGGGAAAACCATCGGTGCGTTATAATTAAAATTGGAGCAGTTATTGATTATGAAAAGTCTGACTAGTAAATTATATTTGAAACAACAATTGTGTTCTCATCATATGACAGAAAACGAGTCTATAGAAGATCACCTAACTGTTTTTAAGGAAATTGTTACTGATTTGGAGACCATGGAGGTTAAGTACGATGAAAAAGGTTCAGGGTTGATTTCAATGTGTTTGATGTCTGCTTCATATATGACGTTCAAAGGCATCATTTTGTATTGTCGTGACACTCTCACCATTGATGAAGGACATGATGTTATACTTTTAAAGGAGAAGATAAAGTAGCCTGCTGGATCTAAGGCTCATGGTGAAAGCGTTGTTGTTCATGAGATGTATTCTGATGGTAATGAAAGGGGCAGATCGAAATCCAAGAATAGAAATAAAATTTGTAATTATTGCAAGGAAAGGGGCACATTAAACCTGATTGTTATAAGTTATAGAATAAAGAAAAATAGTTGCTGCTAATTAGAAGGGAAAACAACCAGAAAATTCAGTTGAAGCTAGTTTTATAGAAGCTGGCTACAGTGATGGATAACTTCTAGTTATTTTTTATGGTGACTCCAAAATTTGCGAGAGTTGAATTCTTGATTTAACTTGCACGTTTCATACATGTGTCTCAATCAAGAGTCATTTTCAACATATAAAATAGTTTCCAAAACTGCTGTGGTAACAAAAAATAATGCGCCTTGTAAGATAGCTGGTATTGGAATTGTCAAAATTAAGATGTTTAATGTAAGTGTCAGGATACTCGATAATGTGAGACATGTTCTAGATTTGAAAAGAAATCTTATTTCTTCGAGTACTCTTAACTTGAAAGGGTACAAGTATACTAGTGAAAGTGGAATTCTAAAGGTAAGCAAAGGTGCCCAAGTTGTGATGAAGTGACGAAGAAAGTTTGCCCAGTTGTATGTCTTGCAAGGTTCTATGACCACAGTTGATGCATCTCTCACTAGTAAATTGAAGAAAAGAAATATTAAACCTTCGCAGAGGTTCGGCGAAGCAGATTTGGTTTTGTATGCTTTGATAAGTGTGGCCGAATGTATTGAGTTTAGTGAATAAACCTTTACTTATTTAGATGGAGTTACTTGTGGTGTTATTGCTTGTTGTGATATTGTTGTAAGCAAAGTTGTTACAGAAGATAATCCTATTGATATGATGACCAAGTCACTCTCTATATCTAAGTTTGATCATTGCTTGGGTTTGATTGATATTTGTTGTTGAGTTTGCCCTTAGGGACTTTTGTAAAAGAGGTGGAGAATTTTGTTGGAGAATTTTGGTTTAAGAGTTTTCTATTGAAGAGTTATTCTTTTATTCCTGTCATTGGAATTTGTCTTAAGGTAGAGAGTTTATTTTGTTGAAGAGTGAAGTTTTATTCCTTGCACTGGATCAAGGTGGAGATTTCTTAGAGTTTGGGTGTAACTCAAATTCTATTGAAAGTTCTATTGGGACTTGGTAGTATGCCTTGAAAAAGTCGAAGTTGGATATAAGGAGAAAAAATAGCGTGAAGACCGGTCGCTGGCTGTTAAAGGAGCAGTCGAGTAAAAATTTCAGTAACTCCACGCACACCAGGCG
This sequence comes from Fraxinus pennsylvanica, assembly GCA_912172775.2. NCBI lineage: Eukaryota > Viridiplantae > Streptophyta > Magnoliopsida > Lamiales > Oleaceae > Fraxinus > Fraxinus pennsylvanica. The sequence goes on from OU503051.1 coordinate 17,655,723, forward strand.
CTCGAGTGGTAGATGCACCACTTGCTATCCACGGGACTACCGCTCATGGCAAGATTAAGGGAATTATAGGGTTGAAATTCATTGAACTATGCTGTAGCATGAGATTATACTATGCCATAGCATAGTATATTTTCGAAGGAAAAAATTCTGATTTTCTTAGAATAAAACTATTATGGAAGCAATGTTGGAAACATTTTTTAAGACCATGGGCCGTCCATAATGAAGGCGGAAACATTCTAATAGATTTTGGAGCATAGAAGGAGGCAAGAAACACGAAAATCGATTTCAAGACTCGAAAATTCAATTCAAGATTTATTTGAGTGATGTCGATTTTATAATATTTCTTTTGTTTTCTTCTTCATAGCATGTTATGCTAGATTTCTTTGTACTAGGAGAACGATGAATCTTGTAACATGAATTTTTAATATTTAGTTTTACATATTTAACATTAAAAATATGTTTTGGAGTTTGAATGATTTTTTTTCTCTACAAGTATTGTACACGGTAATTGTATGAATTTTATGGCTTATTTTATGCATTCGAAAGAAGAAAATATGCTCGACATAGCGTAAATCGTCATAGGGTCCGATAGGGGATATGAATATACCTCTATACTCTATGTGAATTTTTAAGTGTTCATAAAAATTCATGCACTCTTGTATGTTCGCATCCATCATAGAATACAGTCAGGTCATATATGAGAGTATGCTTATTATTAATCGAGAGAATTGTTAAATAAAACGAGAACATTGATTCATCAAAATTCAATTGTGTTGTCAAAGTGTAGACCTAAGATTAAAAATGATTATTGCATGGGAATTCACGTTTGTCATTTATTAGAATACATCAATTTGCATTTAGCATAATTTGCATTTAGTTTAGTTATTTTACTCATAATTGTATAAGTAGATTATTTTAGTTATAATTATATCACAAACTAACACATCATATTAATCTTGTTTCAATTAAAGTCGCGATAATTAAAATTGAACTAAATCAATCTCCGTGAAATGATACTTGGACTTAATTCCATTTTATTACTTGTTAACGAACCGTACACTTGCAATGATTTTAAATCGAAATATATTTTCGTGAGCAATCAGTAAACTTGACTCTAAAGCATAAAAATCATGAGCTGCTTTCTAGCACTATATGCATTTGAATATCTATATCGTTGTGTTGTGATTGTTTAAAACTTGAAAAGAGGGATTAGTAATACAAATGAGGAGTTTTCGGTTTTGAAATAAATCACTGCTAGGAAAAATACAAAAATAAATTATAAATATTGTTGGAGTTGTAACAAAATAGAAAGAAGCATTACAATAAACAAAATAACAATAAAATTGAGAAAATCTAATTCTTGATATAGTAGCGATATTGGTAGGAAACAGGGCATGTGTTGCATACAGTTTCTTTAAAATAAATTCTTCCCCCACTATGGTGTAAGATGACGGATGGTATCTATCTCTCAGGATGCAATGACTGAAAGTAGCTGATTAGTACCTCTTCATTGCTTTAGGTGAACTGAAAATGCTCGCACTTCTATCACCGAGCTGTAACAAAAGACCCTCTAAGTTGCTAAGAACAAGAATCTAAAAAATAAAGAGACAACAACAAAATTTAAAGAGATGATAGAACTCGTAAATTTTTGGTGTGTGGAATACAGGGGAAAACACTTCTTTATATAGCACTTGCATGAGGGAATTTCAATTTTCTTATTAATTTTGTATTATCACCCAAATATGCTCTAATAGCCATTAAAACTTTGTAACCATTAATACAAAATTAACTAAAGAATTAAAATAAAAAATTTGTTGTTATATTTTCTTATTCATCAGTTATTCTTTATTTAATTTTTTCAACAATTCTCCACATGAGTAAAATTAACAATAATGACAGACAAATAGGAATACATGGTGATAGAATTCAATTTTCGAATCCTACATAGCATAAGTAGGTGTTATCTTTTAAATCTTTCCTTGTGTAAGTATGTTTACTTTATTAGCTGATCAGTACACATGATGTCTTTAAAATATTTGTTATTTGTGTAAATGATGACATACTCAACACAATAATGTTCTTAACACAACTCAGTTTTCATAGTTATGTTCATTTTGACCATAAACATCTCCTTAGTTCTGCGAGAGTTTCTAAGAAATTAAACCATTGTAATTCCAATTTGAAGATTAAGTTATCATTAAGGTGATCTCTTAATTAGGAGTAACCCGCATTACTCCACTCAAATATTCCAACACATAAGAATCATTAAAAGCTTAACTTATCGTTTTTTCCTTGCGGGTATCACTGTCTTCATCATATGAATGGATTGTGATGAATCCCTACAGTGATCTAGCACGATCCTTGCGAGGTTATTTTTTTGAACTTAGATCTTGAGCTCTCCAGTCAACTAGGTTGGATTTCCATTGTACCAATTTATTTTTTCATGGGCTTTACTCTAATTTCCCTCGATGATTTTTCAACTAACTCTTTATTTACCTCTTTGGTCAGCGGATCTGTAATATAATCCTTTGACTTTACATAGTCAATGGAGATAATTTTAGAATAGATTAATTGTTTAATATTGTATGTATACGATACATATGTCTTAACTTACCATTATACATGTTTTTATGTGCCATTCCAATTGCAAATTTACATTATAATGTATGCATATTGTAGGTACATATTTTGACCATCTTTGAATATCCTCTAAGAAATGGCATAGATATTGTACTTTTTCCCCACATTTATCCAGTGCGATAAATTCAAATTCCGTTATGGATTTGGCCATAAAAGTCCGTTTTGAGGATTCTCAAGACACAACTAGTGTGAACCCATGTCCATTAGTAGACCTTGAGTCTTTTATTTAGGATATCCAATTTGCATCACTATATCCTTCTAGGATAGATGTATATCTTGTATAGTGCAATCCTTAGTTACAAATATGTTTTAAATACCTTAGTACTCTCACAATTGCCTACCACCGTCTAGCTCTAGGATTACTTGTATATTTACTTAGCTTACTTACTCCATAATATCTGGTCTTGCACAACTCATTAAATGCATTAGACTACCAGTCACTCTAGAGTACTATATTTGAGAAATCATTTGTCCTTTGTTCTTGGATAGATGTATACTTATGTCTATCGATTTTTGGGCAACACCAGTGTCATCTATACTAAATTTTCCAGTAATTTCAACATAATTTGATTTAAAATAAGACCATTTGATGTTCTAGAGATCTTTATTCTTAAGATAACATTGGCCAGTTCTATATCTTTCATATCAAATCTTGAATTCAACATGTTCTTAATAGAATTGATCATCCTATCATTAGTACCAACAATGCGCATTTCATCATTTTATAAATATAAAATAACGTTTATCACATTTGTTGATTTTAAATCCACTTATTATCATAGAACTGTCGAATTTTTTCACCATTGTTTTGGAGCTTATTTTAAACCATACAAGGACTTAATCAGTTTACAGGCTTTCTTTTTCTATCGGTGTAGTAAAGTCCTCAGGTTGTTTCATATTGATTTCTTCTACCAAATCTTCATACAAAAAGTCTGTTTTCATATCCATTTGATGTACTTTAAGATTGTGTATGACAATAATTAGTAGTACCCTTCTTATGAAATTTATTCTCATCACAAGAGAATATGTATCAAAGTAGTTTAGACCTTTTCGTTGTCTAAAACCTTTAATTACATGCCTCACCTTATATTTATCAATTAATTCATCCTCTTTCATCTTCCTCTTAAAAATTCACTTGGATCCTAGAGGTTTACACTAATGAGGAAGATCCACTAATTCTCAAATGTGATTTGATAGTATGGAATCAATTTCGCTTGTAATGGTTGCCTCTTTTCAAAAACGTCCTTTAGTATAGTTTATTGCCTTTTTAAAAGTTCAATGTTCACTTTTTAGCTGATATGTCCAAAAATTCAAACAAAAAGATTTTTCTATCCTTACTCTTTTACTATATCTAGGTTCATCTTGAACCTCTTCATTTTCTTCGTCTTCTTGGTCCTGACTATTTTCACTAATAGTCTCAATTGTTTGTTTTGATGAATTTGGTTATTCTTTGGACTTAGAAAGAAATAAATGCTCAAAAAAAGATACATTTTTTGATTCCATGAATGTGTTCTTGTGTATGCCTTGGAATTTTAGACTCATGAACAAGAAAATGATATGCACTGCTATTATGTGCATAGCCAATGAAAATGCAGTCAACTATTTTTTTGGAACTATTTTCTCCTTCTTAGGTGTAGGTACAACCACTTTAGCAAGACATCTCACATTCATAAGAATTTATAGGAGGGCTTATTTTCTTTCTATAATTCATACGAGGTATTATCTTTATTTTTCTGGGACACCTTATTTAAAAGATAATTTTCTGACAAAATAGCCTCTCCCCACATGCTTTAAGGTAACCAAGAATTTAATAACATAGTATTCATAATCCCTTTCAAGGTACGATGACGCCAATGCTTCAGGGACTGAACTATGACATAAAACTCGAGATCATAGGTGAAATAAATTTTCTTTGATCCTGATAGCTTCTCATAGAAAAAGGCTATGAGCGCCCTCCTGTGAAGTCCCAAATAATAATAATAATAATAATAATAATATAGTAGAATTAATTATTCTATGTGCTATATATTTTATATTTTGGAAAAGTTGGGAGACTAAAATTATACATTTATTAAATTCAATTTTATTTGGATCAAATATCTAAATATTGATAGATTAATGATAAATATATCAATATTGAGCTCGTTAGATAGCTCGTAATTAGTCATGCATATTACGCTCAAGAAAAAGTTAATTCGGATAAACGAGAGCCAAGTTATCGAGGTTGAAANAAGATATTTCAGTTTGAAGAAGTTGTTGAAAGACTAATTTTTTTTTTTTTGCAATTGAATTGAAACCTTGAATGAAAATGGTTTTGCCACGTGTAATGTGTATGGAGTGTTTTATTTATTTATTTATTTTTATTTTGAATTGTATGGGTTAGTAGGTACATGTAGGATAAATGGTAGATCAAAAAGTTTTTGTTTAGAAATGATTATTTGCTTTGATTTGGGATGTGATAGAGATGACTTATTGATTAGATACTGAAGAATTGATTGTTGACTATATAGAATATTGTGATTAACACTTTTATTTAGGCAAAACACGGCAATTGACAATTTTTACTCCTACAAGAATTCATTTTTCCCATTTCAACATTAAATACCATACAATGTAACCATTATCTACCTTAAAGAGAAAACGAAAAGAGAAAAAACATATATTTATATTATAGTGGCAGCAAGCAAAAATTAAAGATTTGGGGATGTGAATTTCTTACTTTTTCTTCGAATCATTTTTCATCAAACGAGGTAGGATTGTGACGTGCAAGTGATATTCCGTTTAAATTATGTATTTTCATGTTGATAAATATTATGCTAATGAAAGTTATGATGTGAAATGGCCATCAGTACCAAATATATGATATGTTATGAACTCTTACCGATTTCTATGATATGGCAATATGATATTTTTGAGGCATGATTTAAATATTTTATTCAGAATTGCACCATTAATTCGTGTCCTATTGAGTATTCTCATATACTCACCCATTTTTTCCTACTTCACAGGTTAGAATGGGTCGTTGGTTGGCGGGCGATGAGGTGCAGTCGTGGTGTCAAGATTTATGGAACTCAGGAAAAATAATCCGGTGTAACAAGACATTTTTTTAAATTTCAGCAATTTTTCTTAGTTTTATTTAGAAATCGAAGACATGTTTTATTGAATTATAAATTTAAAACTGTGTTATGCTATATTAGTGAAATTAACATTTTATTATTTATCTAATAAAATAGTTATGCATTTTTTTTAAATATTTATTTGGTTATGAGTTTTTATCAATTTAATTTTACCCATTAATTTCATATATTTACATTGTTAGAGTTAATAGTTTTGGTAGCGATTTAAACATTAGATTTTGGCCGTTACATTTCGGTATCAGAACTTTAGGTTTTAAAAAAACTGTACGAACAGTGACATCCGTGTCACTGTTCATCGTGAACAATGAATTTTTTTTTTTAAATTAAAANTTCAACTACTGTACCTTGATTGACCTCTATTGATGAATTTATTAAGAAAATGACAATATAATATAATATTAATATTGAGTTTTTATGTTTAAATGTTACCTGTAATAAATACTTATTTATTTAGCCGTTTCTTTAAGCCCCTGTTTGGTCCGGGTTAAAATCTGATTTTAATCCAAATCAAAGTCAAGCAATTAATATTAATCGCATCTTTCATGAGTCCTACAATTTTTCAACTACACATTTCAAAATTTTTTATCACAATCTACTAAAAATCTAATTTTAATCCCTACCAAATATCCTCTAAGTAATTTTTGTTTATATAATAATAATAATAATAATAATAATAATAATAATAATAATAATATTTTGAGGAAGATATATGAATTTAAGAATAATGTCAATTTAAAGTTCTTAAAAAATGTGAAAGATTTTTGGCACTAAACAACCACCAATCGACCACCATCCGATGACTCTAAGGTATGTAAAAGGGTAAGACGATGAATTTATTTAAACATTTTATATAATTTATATTTTTAAATTTACCTACTTTTAAATTTTAAGACATGCATGTTTTTCCTCGCTAAATTCATAATATGTATTACGATTGTATAGTTATAATATGTTATACTTAGTACTGGTATGTGACAAATAAATTAATACTAATTTTAGGATATGTCACCACCTACCCACACAAATTTGATACGTGATTTGTTGCGAGCGGTACAAGAGTTGAGCAGACATAATCAAGTGCCTCCACCACCGTTTGCCTGGAGCCATTTTAATGGCTGAGCAGTTTCATAGGTACAAGCCTCCTACTTTCGAAGGTGGTTCTAACCCACTGGCTGTTGAAGAATGAATTAGACATCTGGAGCGCATCTTTAACATATTGCTTGTACGGATGCACAGAAGATACTATGCGTAGAGTTTATGTTTGTTGGAGCGACCAATTATTGGTGGGAATTCATCTCACGCACTAAGACTGAAGAGAAGCAACGTAACATGACTTGGGGACAGTTTAAAGATGAAGTGATGTCGAAGTACTTTCTACAGGCTTTGAGAGACTTCAAGGAATCAGAGTTTCTATAGCTCAGATAGGACAACTTATTGCTTACTGATTACGAAAGGCAGTTTGGATAGATTTCAAGGTATACCCCACACTTAGTAGATACATAAGTTAAGAAGATCAGGAGGTTTGAAAATGGATTATGCCCAGAAATCAACATGATTATTATGTCACATCATTTTAATTCATATCGTGAAATGTTGGAAAAGGCTCATGCCATTTCATATCAGATGACTACATTTGAACAATATACCCAACAGGGTAAGGAGGCATTGGGAAAAAGAAAGTGGAACGATCAGATGAATGACAGATGTAACTGACAGAATAAAAGACCAAGCACATGCGTTAGTATCGGTGGGACGAGATGAAGTATTACACCGTGTCCTAAGTGTAATAAACTCACATTGGTGAATGCTTATTTAGAAAGAACATGTATTTTCGGTGTGGTAAGTCGGGACACATTGCTTTAAAATGTACAGAGCCTCCAAAGAAGAAGGATGACGATCAGGACAAGAACAAGAAAGGGAAGGCTAGAGTTTTTGCACTGAATCAGCATGAGGTGGAGAAGGACCCGAATGTGATAGCAGGAATTCTATTATTACCTGATGTATCTGCTTACATACTTATTGACCCTGGGGCTTCAAATTCTTTTTATCTCTGCATCCTTCGTAGCTAAGTCGAACTTTGCATGTGTGAAAACGAATAATGAATTAGAGGTCCGTATCCCTTCAGGAAGAACCCTTTGCACAAATCAGATGACCAAGGCTATGAAATTAGAGATTGACGGGAAAATATTACTAGCAGACTCTGCATCCTTTGTCGCTAGATCTAACTTTGCATGTACGAAAATGAATAATGAATTAGAGGTTAACATTCCTTTAGGAAGAACTCTTTGCACAAATCAGATGACTATGGTAATGAAGTTAGAGATTGACGAAAAGGTATTGTTGGCAGACTTATGCCTTTTAAAGATGAAAGACTTCGACATTATTTTAGGCATGGACTAGTTAGGACTCAATCATACGACCATTCGATGTCATGAGAAAAAAATATTATTTCATAGACCGGAAGAAAAAGAGTTCCATTTCTTTGGAACAAAATTCAAGTCTCTACCTCACCTTATATTGGGTTTGCAAGCGGAGAAAATGATGAGAAATGAGTCGTGCTAGAGATTCTTAGTTAATATCATCGGTTCCAAACATGCAGAAACAGCTGTTAATGATATTAACATTGTGCGAGACTTTGCAGACGTATTCCCAGAAGATTTACCAGGCATTCCAAAAGATAGGCAAGTGAAATTTACAATTGACTTGGTTCCTCGAGCGACACCAGTTTCTAAGGCCCCGTACAGAATGACACCAAAAAAATCTCAAGAATTGAAGTTACAATTGGAGGAGTTGCTGGAAAAAGGTTTCATTTGACCGAGTGTATCTCCTTAGAGTGCTCTAGTACTTTTTGTAAAGAAGAAAGATGGGAGTATGAGGATGTGCATTGACTATCGAGAGTTGAACCATCTGACTATTAAATTAGACACCCGCTTCCAAGAATAGAAAATTTATTCGACCAGTAAAGGGTGCAATGGTATTTTCAATGATCGACTTGAGGTCGGGGTATCATGAGTTGAAGGTTAAGGCAAGCAACATACTGAAAACCGCTTTCAAGACTCGTTATAGACATTATGAATTCAATGTTCATGCCATTTGGTTTGACTAATGCTTCAACTATATTTATGGAATGAATCGGGTGTTCCATACTTAGATCAGTTCGTCATAGTATTTATTGATGACATACTCGTGTACTCTAAAGATAAGAAGCAGCATGAGGAACAACTCCGGGTAGAACTCGAAACTTTGAGGAAAGTAAAATTATATGCCAAATTCAAGAAGTGCGAATTTTGGCTAGATCAAGTCGGTTTCTTTGGTCATGTAATTACTGCCCAGGGAATTGAGATAGACCCAGTTAAAGTGGAAGCAGTAACTAATTGTC